>CM051506.1:11019354-11079864 GCA_028031935.1 Paedocypris micromegethes
TATATATATTAGTATGAATAATTTTGCACATTGCACTTTTTGCTGAAATTGAAAACATATTTTTCCTTATTGATGCCGCTTGTACATTTGCTTTTTTCTTGTCTTATGGTTGAAGCGCGTTTCCATTCGCAGCCAAAACAAAACTGCTGTTTGAATAAAATTTGAATTGGCCAGGGGTAAACATTTTATTACTTAATTTTTATTATTATTATTATTATTATTATTCATGAAATAACTTAATTGACTGTGTGTAGGTGTGTGTATCGGCATTTAGGTCAAAGTTGGTCCTTAAATACTAGATTTTTATAAAAATCCCCATTAAAGTGGGACTTTTTAAAAAAATATATAAAAGATAAAAATAATAATAATAATAATAATAATTGAACCTTTATTAGTCCCTCAGTGGGAATTTTTTTTTCTCTGCATGTAAGTGTGTGTGTGTGTGTATACAGTACATGCATTTACACATCGATAAAGCAACAATACAATGTTAAAGCAGCAACTAAAATAATTGAATTAACAGGGATAATTCAATTATGAATTAACAGATTTTTTAAATTTGTATTCATTATAATAGAAATAACAAATGAATTTAGTTGCAAATGTTAATCTTTTCTGTGATTGCATTAATTCCACAAAGTCATTGTGAAGGTGTGTGTGTCCTGCAGCGTGTCCATAGCCTTGCTGTGCAGCTTCCTGCTGGGCCTGGGTGACAGCTGCTTCAACACGCAGCTCTACAGCATCCTGGGCCGGGTGTTCGCCGAGCAGAGCGCACCCGCTTTCGCCATATTCAAGTTCATCCAGGTAAAACGCATCGGAAGCTCACGGCACGATGGAGTGCGTCAGTAATGCTCTTCCTCTGCAGTCGGTGTTTGCAGCCTTGGCCTTCTTCTACAGCGGCTACATGCTTCTCAGTTGGCAGCTCCTTGTGATGGTCATCATGGGCTTCGCCGGAACACTGTGCTTCTTCATAGCCGAGAGGATGCAGAGCGTGTCAGCTGACACACAGGAGTATTAGCTCTCCGCTAAGGATTTGTACGACTTGCACTATTTTTAACACGGTCTTCGTCACCTCGTGATTACCGGTAACGTTCCTTTCTGTTTCTTTTG
The DNA here is from genome assembly GCA_028031935.1 of Paedocypris micromegethes. NCBI lineage: Eukaryota > Metazoa > Chordata > Actinopteri > Cypriniformes > Paedocypris > Paedocypris micromegethes. The sequence continues at coordinate 11,020,465 of CM051506.1, forward strand.
GTATGTCTGAAACCTCATTAATTTAATTGTTGCGTTCGAGTCATTTGCTGTTGATGAACCACAGATTTGGTGTTTCTGAATGGATATTGCAGGATCCTCGTGACTTCTGGCACCAGAAATGTGGAATTCTGGATTTTATTCTTTAGTGATGTTGTGGACAGTGGTCAGCTTTGGATTTTCAATGTCCTTTTTTAAATGCTGTAAAAACGGTGATTTGTACAAACAATGAGTGTCATTTTAATACTGGAAAATCCCTTTGGGAAAAAAAACGAAAGTTAATGCTATAATTTAGTAGAATCATAAAGAAACCGATTAGTGCCAAAATTATCAAACGTTACTTTTACCCACGAAAAAATCAAAGCATGAAGAATTCAAGCGCAAAATGAAAACTGTTTATACACGTGTTACAATATTGTCACTAATCTGGTTCCATAGAATCACTAACAGACCAAGTTCTCATAACAATTTGCATGGACCTTTTTTAAGAACATTTTTATTTGTTTTGTTCATTAAAGAACAGCAGTTCAGTCATTTCTAGTCATTACAGTATGTACAGTATTTCTAGAATCACAAGATCAGAAGGAGACGGGCCACATCGGGTCATCTGATGCCAGGTTTTTTATCATGAAAAGTTTTATTACTTCAAGAAAAAAAAAGAGATTTCTCTCAGGGCTCTTCATCAACAGTGATTTTCATATGATCTTCTACCAGAATGAAAGAGATACTGTCTGTTTTTATGCTCAAGCTGCACATCAGCTCATGTTTATGTCCTTATTGATCACAAGCTCCGTCTGTTCAGATAGTGTCTTCACGTTGTGATTTCTTCTTAATCTCAGTGTTCTAAACATCTCAAAGTGCCTTACAATCATCCTGGAAGTTTCGACTTTTTGGCACATTTAACTAGAAACGTAAAAGTGTGTTTGAAGGATTTATGCAGCCAAATTCGTCTGTATACTTCAACATGTTGTTGGAGCTATAAATTATTGAATCATAAGGTTTTAACTAAGTTTGAGATGCCATACCAGGTTTTTAAGCTCATTTGACAATTAAGAATTTAAACGTGATCTGTATATTTGCTGTCTACATAGTGTGATAGTTAAGAAAAATTTACTGAAACAAATATAATGAAGAAACATTTTCATTGGTCTTTTTTTTTACACTAATTTCCAACATTTTTAACCGTGTTAAATTTAAAACGTACTTGCTATGATCAGTTTCCGATCATAATAACCTTGATGATTTATTTTGAAAATTAATATGAAGCATGGCCAGCAGGGGGCGATGCACTGCACAAAACTGGAATTCAAATTTGTAAATAAAATTAAAAAATAAAAAATAAATAAAAATCCAACTTGTCTTTTTAAGTTGTTTTGCCAACATAATTGCTTCAGCATGTGTTTATAGCGCCTGGTTACACACACCTGGTTGATACAAGGGCAAATAGTTATTTAAAAGCTGGTTCGAACGACAAATTTCACTGACACACCCACAATTATGACTTTACTAGTTTTATTATCAAAATAAGTTACATAAACCAAGAGTAACAGTAACCTATTTGCTTTATTCAATTTTTGTGCTATGGTTTTCACAACTTTCTTATCACCAGTCAACACTTTCACAAGGTCGGCTCAAAGTTTCCACATTCCATAGCTTGTCTACAACAATTTAGATAAGCAGCATTAAAAGAAGAAAAAAATAACATACTGTATGGCTTCTAACCAGAAACGAGTTAAACAAATCTGAGGATTACAAACAAACGGAAAACAACAAAAATATCAGAAATATAACTTCTTCCCTTAAAATCACACACACACACACACACACACACACACACACACACACACACACAACACACACACACACACACACACACACACACACACACCACACACACACACACACACACACACACACACACACACACACACACACACACACACACACACACACACACACACACACATTCCTGAATGTAACAGTAAACAAAAGCAGTAAAATCAGAATTTCAAGTGTAAAAGAAGTGTATCAAGTGTAAAAAAAAAAGTATCAGAGAAATTTCAAAGATGTATTCAAACCTTTAGTTTTGCCAATGTGTGTTTGCTTGCTAATCCTAATTGCTTAAGTGCATCAGGATATTTACACACACACTCTAAACACTCATACTTTTTCAGAGTTCCGTGTCAAGCTTTGGATGTCCTGATAACCATCGTCAAACTCAGACACGCAGTTGGAGAATGCAGCCGATGGATAAATGGGGCTGATAAACAGTTTTTCCGTTACACGCTTGTCTTCCACATCTGCCTTATTTTTGGCGTTTAGAAGAGCCAAGTCCTGATATTCGTATGGCAGGTTGACAGTGGCGTGAGAATTCAAATCGCTCTTTGAGGAGAAGTGTGGAACTCCCATGTCGGATTGAACTGAGCTGACGTCTATAAAGCATGAGCTGTGAACAGAGGATGTTTCAGAATAAGACCTGTTGCTGATTATGAACGAGCCGGAGCAGTTTCCTGAATCTCGGATTTGTTTCGCTCTGTTTCTGCTGACGTGGTCCTCAATGGCCAGACTAGGTCCAGTCTCTCCATAAACCACTGAACCAATATGGGAACTGTCCCCGTGACTGGTGTCTATTGATAAATGAGCAAAACTGTGAAGAGAAAAAAGAAATAATGAGAATTTGAAGAATGTAAAAGCATAATGTCTTAAGTTTTTTGCATATTTCTTCTATATACCAACCAACGTACAGTTCTTTTTCCTCAAATTTAGGTTTGGTCTCAAAGCTGATGTGTGAGCTGATCTTATTAGGTGAAGGCTGAACATATTCGTGCTGCAAAAAAAAAAAAAGGAAAACAGTCTGTGAGTTGATGTCAATGTGCTAAAAGACTTCTTTCTCAAACCTTTGATCCAACGAAACTAAAGTCTAGTTTCGGCTTTGAGATTTTGTCCCACCATGTCTTCTTTATTCTGTAATGCAGAAATATAATTACCTAAAATAACTACCGTATTTATGCCCCCTTTCCCTCATTTTAGAGGCTCAAAAATTGACTTTTTTACACTTCATGTCTGGAGCGGTCACAAATAAATGGAAATATGTCGTGTTTAAGTAGCGACGTGTTGTGTCCGCTTTTCTTTCTTTAAATAGTGGTTCCGGAAGCAGACATGCATTTATGCATTCGTTAGATAACAGAAATAAAGAAACATCCACACAGCGACACTTAGCAGTGGCTAAATAACACTGGAAGAAATGAAAATTAATCAAATTACATACAATAACATGCCAAACTCTCTGTCTGTGAGGCAACTAGTCCACTAAGTCATGATTACTAAATAAAAAGTGCCCTGAGTGGAATCATAGCACTCCCTACTGGAGATATACTCTACTACATTTATAAAAAATGTTACAAGTTTTTTGTCTATTATTCAAGTAAGAGTCACAAATTAGGTTTGTCAAAACAAGTTTTGTCAAGAGAAGTATTTAGCCAGACTTTTAGGTTTCTGGAAAGTCAGTAACGAGATGCTTATGTTTGCCAATAATGGAATCCTTATTTTATAAAAATCAGGACAGTGCTTATATTCGCGTAAGTACGGTAATCAATAACATGACATTTTCAGCACTAGGTTGCAAAGATGCCTAAAAATACAAACCAATTCCTGGACATTCTAAAAGATGCCAAACAGGAACTCACCTCAAAACGCAAATGAAGATGATGCTGATAATGACAATCAAACTGACACACACAGCCGGAATCAACGTTTGAAGGAGGTTCTCAAGCGATGCAGCTGCGAAGAACAAGCAGAAATATTAAACATAAGACCGACAACATCAAATCTGTGAAAATATTGAAAAGACGAAGATGAAGTCTTACAGGTTGTGAATTCGATTTCCTTGCTCCGGTCACTAAATATCTTATTGTTGTTGTAGTCTGAGCTCATTCTTGCTGTCAGAATGTATTTGACATTTGGCTGGAGATTTTTTCCCACAATCTCAAAAGATTTGACGGAATTCTGCAACAGATGGACCTGAGGAAACACCAGAACTTTTATTGTGAGAGTCAGATGGAAAGCAGCCATTGGTTAATACAATTGGCCTTACCATGCTGTTTCTTTTGCCTTTGATTCCATAGTTGAGGTCTACTCTTAAATTGTCCAGAAAATGGCGCAGATGCTCTCTGTTTTTATATTGATCATTCCAAGTGACCTTGAAGTTTCCGCTCTCAGTCTTGGTCACCGATACATCTGGTGTTTTTGGTTTGACTGCAAGAGTGAATTGCATCTGTTAAAAATCCACTTAACTTTGTTTCACACATAAACCTGGCGGTTCTTATGGACTTTACCAAATGTCATTTGTGTACATGCAATTTTTTTTTACTTACTGAAATCTTCAGTAGTAAATAATTTTGTGGATATCGGCATCTGGCCTTTCAAAAGCGTGGCAGAAAAGTTTTCTGTTGTGACAAATCCGTCCACAGAGCTTTTGCATTCACATTCACTGAGAGTGTTAAAGCCGTTTTCAAAACTGCACGTGTACATATTCACCCTGTTGGAAAATGGAGATTTAATCTTTAAGAAAAAAAAACATTTCTAGTTGAATAATAGCAAAATAATTGGTAATAATGTTTTTTTTTTTGATTAATGGTAAATTAAACAAAATTAGAAAGAATACAAGTCTTTTAATAGTTTTTCCTATTCCAACAAATAATAAAAAAGCACTTACTCGTCTATCACAGAGTGCGAAACATTGAGTTTGTATTCGGAGCACTTTGTGGGCTTGTTTAGGAAAAGTTTGCAGTTAATTTCACTTTCATAATCATTGAAACATTCAAAGTACTCTTCTGTTGAATAGAAAAAAGAAAAATAATTATTACACCTTGTTTCATTGTTTTCTTATGGATGGATGGATGGATGGATGGATGGATGGATAGACGGACGGACGGACAGACAGACAGACAGACAGACCAATAAAGTCAGCTCTAGAGGGTATGAATAGAAATTGTAGCAAACATTAATTTTGCATTAAGCCAATCTTATAAAACTGAATTTTTACATAATTACATAAACAGATAAACAAACTGATATTGACAACAACGAAGATACTACTACTACTACTACTACTATTACTAATAATAATAATAATAATGATGATGATGATAATAATAATAAAACACTGTTACCGTAACAAAATGCGCGTCGAAGCAGAAAGAAGACGAATATCCTTAAAAACGAAACCATCTTTTTTTTGTAAGATCTTACTACAGAATATCATAAAAAAGATTGTTTACATATTAATTTCACTTTATTCTAATGCACACTACCCATTTCAAATATAAAGATTTAACTTTTCCGCACTAGACGCAGATCATTAAACGAGCGAAGCGCGATCGAGGCTCTGGGTGTTTTTTGTTCGTTCACTTCCCTGTTCACAGCGAAATGGAGTTTGGAAACAGGGCGGATCAAACTTCCCTGGAACTCACGCAGGAATCGCGCTCATACGAATGATGATGATGATGATGATGATGATGATGATGATGATGATGATGATGATGATGATGATGATGATGATGATGAAGATGATCTCCAGTCCGACAGCCGGTGAGTCGGTCGCTTCCAAAGAAAAGGAGATGATAGATGGTAATAAATAGACTGTATAGCTCAGTTCTATAAGGTTCTATGACAGTTATCGTCATTAACGCTCTTTTTACAAATAAACTGCAAACTTTGTTACTCACCATAAAGTAAACTGTACGATTGAGAAATGGAGATCTAAATCGTAGCGCAATTAACAAGTGATAAGCAAAAAAGAAATTAAGAAAAATCCGAGGTAAAACGGACGCGAATAAAGTGTATTGACGTACACTTAAATCCAATGGTAGATATACTATTTAATACTTTAATACGACCTAATTATTTTTTTTTATTTTGATATTAAAATAAACTACCGGTATTATTACTTTTTATATTAACTCAACGACAACAACATCAACAACAACAACAGCAATTAATTAATTATATTTATTAATAATAAGACAAACGTCACTAACATTATTAATCATTGATATTTTTTGTTTTAATATATAAATATTTTATTAATACAATATAAATATTATATTTAATTGTTAGTGTAAATAAATTAAACAAACAAACAAAACATCGATTTGCGACAGGCTTTTGTAACCGGAAGTTTGTTTCTAGGGGGAGCGTGGGGGTGCTGCACATCTCGGCGGCACGGTCAAAACAGGTATCGAAAGCATTTTAAAACCTGAGAACTTTTTGAAAAAACTTGGTAATTGTTTAATTTGTGCCACTTGGAACGTACAGTTTGTCCCTTTTTTCTGTGAAAACTCGATAGTAAAATGTCGCGCTCAATGGGAGACAGTCATCGACGCTTCCTGCAAAACATGATGAACTGCGGAATAATCAGCTTTCTGCAGGCCAGAGATCTGCACAAACTCTGCTGCGAGACGCACGGAGGTACAATCGAAGTCTTTCTTGTGCACATTCATTCACAGTAGAAATAAACGAGTGTCTTTTTGAATTCGTGCATGTCCAGCTCAGTATTTGCCAGATAAAATGGATGATTTTATTGAGGTCATCAATGGTCAACTTCAGCCCATGTTCATGCAGATCAGAAAAGGCACGTGCGAGGAGAACGGAGACCAGTACTATGTCTTGGTTAGTGTGAAATTGCGTAATAGTAAAATGTTAATGCAGTATACGATTACGCACTTTTGATTTTGAATCTGCTCTTTTCAATTTTTTTAACGTTTAATTCAGGCCAATGTGACAGACACAGACATAACCAGAATGGCTTCGGATTATGCAGATAATGAGCTGGAATTGTTCAGAAAAACAGTGAGTGATTAAAAACAATTCTGCATATTTGTTTCTTAAGATTATTTCTTAGGGTTATGGAGTGTTTTAAAAATGCTTTTTTTTTCTTTTTTCACCAGATGAACCTCATCATTGAATCAGAGAGCGGTTCGGCCTCTTCCACTGACATCTTAAACTGTGCCGACACTCTGCAGACCAGAAAACTGAAAAAGAAAGAAGCTGAGCATGTTTTGGACAGATTTGTTAAGGATAAATGGTTAAATGAGGTATATGGTTCCACGAGCGTGTGGTTTTGTTTTTCTAGCCACTGTCACCTTTCTGCTTGTTCACTGTTCATAGTCAATTGTCAAATTATATAAATTGACCACGTCTAAAATAGCTGCCACTGTTAAAAGCGCTTTACATATAAATTGAAAAGAACTTGAGCTCTGGCTCTAATGTAAGTCCCTCAAACAAGTGAAATGCTCATGATATGTTCATCTTTCATTAGAAAAGGGGTGAATACACTCTGAGTGTCCGAAGCATTGTGGAAATGGAACAATATATGCGCATGACATACCAGGATCTCATCAAAACCTGTCACGTGTGTCACAACATTGTCCTGCAGGTCAGTACGTGGCTCAGGCTTATAAAAATGTCTTTTATGTATTTTGTTCAAGCTCAATCGTTTCTGAAGCGGCTTTTCCTTGCATTTGAAATATTATTTTTGCAAGACGTATTTTGTTAGTTATGTATTATGTTGTGTATCTTTTTTTCTTCCAGTGCCAAATCTGTGAAAATCCAAAATGTGGAATCCGGATTCACCTCCCGTGTGTTGCCCGATACTTTAAGGGTCGCCGTGGTGAACCTTGTTGCCCATCGTGCAAAGAAGTCTGGCCCCATGGCATTCCAGGTCTTGAAAGAGTGACATTTTTTTAAGGTTGCTGTAAGATTAAACTATCTACAATTGGTTTATTTATATTTTTCAGAAATCCAGAGCCCTCAAAGCTCTCAAAGCGCTTCAGCTAAACAGCTCAATGATGCAGGACCATCTACATCAAGAACACAGAGGTCAAGAAGGTCATGAGGGTTTCTCTTCTGTTGTTACATTCAACTTGCTAAAGGCTGTTTGCACTTGAGTGTTTAATTTTTTTTCCTTTGTTTAACAAGCGGTTCGTGCTTTTTTTAAAAACACATATTTTATGTTTGAGAAGTGTCTTGTTTGGTTGCACAATACTTTTATAAAAAGCTATTTCGAAAATACAATTGCTTAACTGGTCTTGCACTTAAATATGATGAAATATTTTCTTCGTTGTTGCCAATGTAAACTAAACGCAATAGCAGAGTGCAAAAATGCACAACATATCAAATTTGTAGGTTTGTTTTGTAACAATTTAAAGAACGTGCCAGTTACAATGTGTTAAAATGTTCTCAAATGTGATTAGATTAAAATTGGTTTGAGATTTAAAATAAAATGAGTTGTTGGCATGAAAAAAGTAAACACAAAGACTAAACACAGTAAAAGCTTTAATAAAGTATAATTATTAAGACCACCAGAAGCTGACAGAAAAGCTGAGCTCTAAAGAACGCACATAATGCCAGTGCTGTAATGGAATGAAGAGAACGTCTCCAGGCCGGAGAACACACTGCTGATAGCAGGCTTTAGTGAAGTCTGGGAACTTCACCAGGTCTGGATCTTCTACCTCCACCTATGGCCATATTAATTTCTGTTTTTAATTCAACTACAGTTTGAAAATCTTCAGTGTTGTGATTTAATAGCAATTCTACCTGGCTGGTGTTGTGCAGCAGATTGGATTGATGTGGATAGAGATGTTTGGTTTCATCTGGACTGTAAAGTCGGATGTATTTACTACCAACCACCTGTCGTTTAAAAAAAAAAAATAAATCAGGAAAAAACAGAATTCTTCAAACATTTTCTCAATTAAACAAGTCTACCTGTGCTAGAAAGTTCTGCTGAGGGTCCTGATGGAGGGGCGACACCGTCCCACCTGGCCCAAACCAGGCATTGATAGTGATGTCATCCTCTTCTCCATCCCCCAGACAACAGTAATCTGGGATCCGGATGTCTTCTTTCAGCTCAGGAACCTAAACCAAGAAATAACAGCCCATACTCATGCTGCAGTTGATGGAATGACTGTCTTAAAGCACTCAAAAATCAGAATCATGTAAATAACGGACCTGATCAAACAACTGATGCTGAGCCAGATATCCCACTCCCTTTTCATTCTACAAAAACATAAATGGGAAAGTTAGTGTGTGCTCATTTATAAACACACACACAAAAAAAAAGATTCTTACTGTTCCAGCAATGTATTTATCTATGAAGTCATTCACTGTTATGAGCTTTTGTGACCAGTCTTCATCCGTGTACTTGGATCCCACTTCGATAGGAACCGTCCGACAGCCAGCCACAGCTCGCAAGTAGTCTAAACTACAAACACATGTACAAACTAATGACTTCTCGGGGAAAAGAGAGGAAGGAAGCTAAAGTGTGTGCTGTCTTTACCTCCAAACATGCTCCGTGAAGGCCGGCCAATGGTCGATTGCATGTTCTAGAACGACGGGTCTCTTCAAATCCAAGAATTGGGATCTGAAGGACTCCAAAGACGGACACTGAATCCTTGGCACTGCTGTGTCTAGTTTGATTTCAGGTGATGATACACTTTTCTGTTTTATTTTCTGTAAAAAAAAAAGAACAATTAGAAAAGAGCTCTAATCAAATTTTTTTTTTTTTTAATCAAAATTAAGCTTTTAAGAATCTTTATAATGGATGTTTTACTGGCCTCTTGACATTTCAGGTCTTAAACTTCAAGATTGTTATCAGATTAAACCGTCCGATAATTTATTTGTGTTATTGTCAATTATCCTGTAGCTTTAAAAGCATTAGTGAAATAAAGTGATTGAGTTTGTCAATATGGCCAACTACTTTCTGTAAAAGTTAAAATAGTGTTTTAATCAAGATGTATCGATTTTTACCCAAACAAAGCTTTTACACATCTGCATAATTGATGTTTTACTGGCCTCATGACATTCCAGGTCTTAACACTTCAAGATTGTTATCAGATTAAATTGTCCGATAATTTATTTGTGTAACTGTCAATTACCCTGTGGAATTATTTTCAAAAGTAAAATAAAGTGCCTGAGTGTCAATATGGCCAACTATATTCTGTAAAAAAAAAGTTTAAAATAATGCTTTAATCAAGATTTATCGATTTGACCAAAACTAAGCTTTGAAGAACCTGCATAATCTTTCCTAAAACCTTAAGTGTTATCAAATGAAATCGTCCGCTTATTTGTTTATAGAAATGTGTTCTTGTAAATTATCCTGTAATTTTAAAAGCATTTTCAAAAGTAAAAGTGAGTTTGTCAATGTGGCCACTGGGCGTCATATCAGAATTGTGCTCTGCATTTCACAACCATCCAATGAAGATACAACTGCCACATTTTCGTTGTCTTGTAATCCCCCCCCCACATTTTAATAAATGCAGCTCACCTTTAAACAAGGCTCTTCACCTTTCAACACTATGCCTTCCATTTTACGTCTTAAGAGAGCAACGAGCCTGTGGATGATGCTGTCCATGATGGACGCTCCCATCAGCAAACTCATGTCGCAGGTTCTGATGGCCTCTTGGATGCCGCTTTCACACTGATGCCCACTGCACAAACTCAAAACTTTGAGCAGACATCCATAAGAATACATCCTCCTCCACTCCTTGTCCACATCTCTCCAGGTGCCCGTGTTGAGCTTCTCCCAGGAGTAGTCGATGATGACCTGGGCGCTCTCGGCAGACACAGGACGCTCCGGGGAACCGTACATCTGATCTCTGGCCAACTGAAGAACCTTCAACACACCAGGTTCCATACTTTCACTGAACTCCAGCGCGAATTCAGACGCGGTCGAGGGCAAAGCTGCCCGAACCTCGGTCCAGATTAGATCCATTAGTAGAATAAACCTAAAACTACGGAGCACCTGGGCAATCGTCAACAGTTTAAGATCGAATTAACAATCGGAATAAACGCAACATCTGGCGTATTAAATGACATAATTAAGTCCATTAGGCTCAACTAGTAGGTAAGAAATGTTTAATTTGCTAGGGGCATTAAACATGTTTTTAAAAATAATGCCATGGCAGCTTTCGCCCGCGCGTGCGACGTTGTATAAAGTTCCCAAAGAAACCGAGGACATGGACAACGTTCCGCTACAGATAAAAGACAACTTGACACTTGTGAGTAAATGTAACTCAAAAGTTGACCGAATGTATGTGAAATGCAACAAATATGCCAGCGTGTTGAGTTAAACAAATTAACTTGTATAGTTGCGTATTGGGCCATTGTTTCATAATCGGGGCACCTAGTGGTCATCTAGTGACATCTAGTGGTGTGCTGTATGTACTCAATTAAGAAGCAACAACAGGTAAACGAGTGGTTAAAATTCTCAATAAAACAACGAATGATAATCATGAGAATCCGACAATGATAAAGAACGGCAACTTTAAGTTAAAGCATTATTTTTCAAATTAGAATTTGAAAATAAAAAACGATTCTGTAACTTACTTTTTCCCCTTTCTTGTTTTTCATCAGTTCTAATAGTTTTGTAGGGTCTCCCCAACATAAAAAAAATATGATTTCATGGGGCTATTCTGCCAGTGCTCACAATATTAAAATTTCAATGTATCGTGAACTAATATTAAAATTAAACACTTTTTGCAAACACATTTCTGTTCAAGTTGCATTTTCCCATGTTCCCCAAGAGATGGCAGTACAATCCACATAATCGATCAGCGCTTACAAGTCCACAGAAAGATTATGATTTTTTTACAACTTTACTATTTTGTAGTAATTTTGAATAATCTCTTATTCAACACATCAAGTTCAAAAGTCATTTTTTTGTTGTAAACAAACAGGGACTGTGTGTCTGTGTGTGTGTTTATTCGCTTTCGTGTTTGTGTTTTAATGTCCTCTTGATTTCTCTCATGGCCTTTAAACTGAGAGCTCAGTGGGATCGTGCCAGCTGCTGAAAAATCTGATGTTTGTTGAGTTAGATGAACTGTGAAGGACTGTGCTGATGAGGGCAGAGGGTTTTTTTTTTTTTTTACAAGAGATGTAATAGTGATGAATCAAAATGAGATGCTTATCTTTCATTACTCATTATTTCATTCCGCAAAAAAATCGGTATTCATTGGCTATTACTAAGATTTTTTAAATCATATGCTTTCTTTATATCGATTCTTTGTCATGGGCTTTGCCATGATGAATCAAAATGAAATAGCTTCAGCTTTCGTTATTCATTATTTCACTTCTAAAATAATAAATAAAACATGAGTATGCATTGGCTATTACTAAGATATTTAAAATCAATTGCTGTCTTAAAATCGACGCTTTGTCTTGGGCTGCAGTGCCAATAACGTGACTGATAAAGTGGATCACGTGTTTAGCTCAGGTCAAACTGAATCGCCGCTGTTAAAGAGGAACATGCATTGTTCGAAAGCTGTGGGAGGTGAGGAGAAGAGGGACTGTGCGAGGTCGAGGACCTGATAATGAAGATGAAGATGATGATGATGATGGTTTGAGGCTCTGGACCGTTAGCTGTAGCATCATCACCTGCTGGCTGCTTCAGCTCTTCACCTTTCCTCACCTCGCTCTCATCCAGCAGGTCAGGACAGGCTTCAGCATCCCGGAGAGCTGTTGGCGGCTCTACCTTTCTGCTGGACTCAGCATTTTATAAAAAAGCTTTTTCGGTGCTCAGGAGGCATTACTAAGCAATTATCACTTGTAGGTAGCCCGCAATGCAAGGTCGTGCTGTAAAAAATACCGCCCCTTTTAGTTTATCAGACACATTTGTCTTAAAGTGTTTCTTTACACGCTTTCTGTAGACTGACTCGCAAGTTGACAATAAAATAAAATAAAACAAAATGCTTCTGTTCTGAATGCGTGTATTGACAAATAAAATTAGAATTTGGCAAAAAAAAAAACAAATACAACCGGAATCCAGCCACACGGACTGAGCAGCACGTACACGCACAAACGTTCACGAGCGCACAAACAACATATACTGTGGTCAAAATATAATCAAAATATAAAGTTCTTTCAGGAAAACTGGGATGCCATGTCATCTAAACTAAAAAAAAACATGGATTGTCCCTGTCCTCTTTACAAAGAGACTCTTTATAAAGAGGACAGGGACAAACTATGTTTTTTATCAGTGTGGGCCTGCATGAGGCATGGGGAGCTTACACATCTGGAAAGACACACATCAATGCTGGAAGGTTTATTAAAGTTCTAGAGCATCTTATTCTCTCATCCCATCCAGAAGACCTAAAGCAGACCCTGAAGGCTGAGCAAATGGAAGCCTGTATTAGACAGGAACGGGACAACATTTTTATTCCTAAACTTGAGCAACGTGTCTCCTCAGTCCCCAGACTAGATCAGAGGTGATTTCACACAGTGGTAAACACAGCCTTGTCTTAATTAATTTGAGATGTGTTGATGCCATGAAATTTGAAATCAACTTTTTATACATTTATCAGTTTAAAAAGTTATATATTTTGGATTCTGAAGAAAGCCTATATACTGTATTTAAAACCTCCACTATATTGCATTACGTTTCTATTCATAACATGTGCAATGTCCCAACTTTTTTTGGAATTGGGTTTGTATTTAGCTTTCTAATCATTTTCAAAAAGAGCACACACACACACACACACACACACACACACACACACACACACACGCACACACACACGCACGCCCGGAGCAGAGCCTGGGGAGCAGATCCGGTTCAGTTTCTTGTTCAAGGACGCTTCAGTCATGGTATCAGCCAGAACTATGTTAGAACCTGTGACCTTTCAATCCTACAGCCTACAGAATCTTAAAACGTATCAATCATTACATTTAATTCAACAATTTATTTTGGGAGTTTTAGAAAAAAAATGGGAACAAATTTGGACTTAGCTGGACTCTGCGTAGCTGGACTTGTGCTGCTGAAGACGCAACTTGTAGATTGCAGTTCTGTCCGGTTCTTTTGCAGACGATGTGAAAGGAGGCAGATTGGTTCGAGGGTCTTCTAGTCACCAGACCTCCAGAGGGAGGAAGAAATCGCCTTCATTGTGCTTCAGGTGCTTAGGATAGTGCAGAGAAAAAAAGCAAACAGCCTTGCGGTTGTTTCGGATCAGAATCCAATTAAACACTGTTTAGTTCTACATAAGCCGCCAGTCATAGTCTGTTGACTCATGAAATTAATGCATTATAGTGGCACAAAGAAGCCACCGCGCAGGAATGTTCTGCGTTTCCTCAAGCTGCATTCCAAACAAATCCACACAACCCGCCGGCAGATGTTAACACTAGCGGAACACGACTAGTCAAACACACGCACACGCTCAGATTGACAATCAGGTTTTTGTGAAATTAAATGCAATTTAACACCCTTAATGTTTCAAAATAACAAAAAAGAAAAAGAAGAAAAATCAATCAGCATCAGTCAAAAAAGTGCAACAAGATCACGTGATTTAGCTCAAAAATAGCATCCAGTATCTTCAGCACCCTGCAGATGGCCATATCGCTCTTGTCGCACACTTGTATCGTATGAGTGTCCATTCAAAAGTAGTGGAGTAAAGATTACATATACTCAATCAAAATGTACTCAAGTAGAGTAAAAGTTGCTTATATTTTTGATACTCAGTACAAGTATGACGTAGCCAGAAATATACACATTTTATTTACTTAAGTACTTGACATCTCTGGTGCTTTAAGATGATCAGTCTGGACTTGATTGTTGGCGGTAGTTCAGTGTGTTTTGTTGTGAGCTGTCAGTGTAAGTGATGACCACCGCAGTGTCTTCAGGACAATTTACAAATGCATTAAAACTGTGAAAGGTTAAGGGTCGCAAAATTCTACACCGTTTTTTATTGGACGGGGAGACTCTTCGTGGGATTGATAAATAGGGGTCTTAAAAGTAAACGCACTGTGAAATCACGTTGAAATGAGTAAACAGCGTCTTGAACCCGGTGGTCTTAAGACTTTAATTGCACAATGGAGGTCCCGGAGCATTTTAAAGTCAAACAGTAAGTGGCCAGTGTTTTTTGGCTTTATGGCATGAAAATCTTTGTCTACCCCTCTCTCACTCTGCCTCTCATTCATTCTTTCGTTCAGTCTACCCCTCTCTCTTACTCTCCGTCTCTTCTATTATTTCGCTCTGTCTAGCCTCTTGCGCTACCTCTCTTCCATTCTTCTCTGTCTACCCCTCTCTTACTCTCCCTCTTTCTCTTTCATTCTGTCTATTGTTGGCTCGCACTCTCTTCTTTTCTTTCACTCTGTCTACCCCTCTCCTCTCTTCCATTCTTCTCTGTCTACCACTCTCTTACTCTTTCTCTTTCATTCTTCTGTCTATGCTGACTCGAACTCTCTTCTATTCTTTTACTCTGTCTACCCCTCTCTTTTACACTTTATCTCTTCCATTCTTCTCTGTCTAAACCCTTCCTTTCATTCTCTCTCTCTCTCTCTCTCTCTCTCTCTCTCTCTCTCTCAACACACACTTAGTCATTGCAGAAACGACACATAAAAAGTTGTCCGGCATTCATTACCAAACCCCAGTAGTATGGCGAAGGCTCTTCCTGCGCACACCTCACATTAGATTCAGTCCCAGGCGTCTCTATTGATATAGTGGCCACTTCTTCCGTCTTCCACTAAGCAGGTGCTTCATTTCAGCAGCTTAACGTCCGCTGAGTGTCTGCATTCCGCGCCATGTGTATTGCAAGCAGCCACGTCTCAACCACTTTAGATCAAATTAAATCAAGCAGGTGTGCTGCTCGTCGCTGGGGTGCAGGTGACACCTGCTACACTCTTAATTAGAGCGCAAACAGATGTTTCTAGATTCACCTATGGACAAACCGCTTCAGCTTTAACTCGCAGTGAAACCTCTTCCTTAAAACCAGCGACATTTGACTCTAGAGAGACACCAGACGTGACGACTTGCTGGGCAGAAAAGAAATAAATACGGTAGATTTTCCATCCGTCCTTGAATTTATTTTCTGAAATGCTTCCATTTCTTGGTCGCAGGGAACTGGGAACGCTTTCCTAATAATTCGATGTGTGTAGACAAAAGTGTCTACTATTATTTGGAAATATCAATCAATCAATCAACCAATCAATCAACCAATCAATCAATCAATCAATCAATCAATCAATCAATCAACTTTATTTATAAAGCACTTAAAAAACAACTAAGTGCTGTACACACAGGGTCCAAAAGGACAACTAAAATAACAGTAAAAACAACACAATGTAAAAGAAGACTTTAAGAAACAATATAACAAGACTGCAATAAAAGTACTCAAGACAAGAAATTCTAATAAAACCAACATGCTGTGGTTCACGCTGAGCTGAACGCCAGAGAATAAAAATGTGTTTTTTAATGAGTTATAAAAGTTGAAGAAATAGTCTGCTATCAAAGTAATTCAGCAAAAATAACACTTTAATTGCAGTTTATTGTATGCTAATATTGAAAAAAGCATGTCATGGTGTATGACACTCGTACCACTTCCTAGTCAACTGCTGCCAATCACATTCTCACCCGCCAATCAGAGTAATGGCCACCCAACACATGAAACCTGTACCAAAAGTCCAAGCGCAAAAATCTGAAAGGCGGGAAAAAATCTAAAGCAAAAAAAACAAATTTTTGAACCAAATTGTGAAGCCAGCAGAAAAAAAAAACAGAACGGTGCCTCGTTTTCGTTTATTTAATATTTTTGGCACTAATCTGATTCCATAGTCCTGAAGGTAGGACACACATCCCGGATTGTCCAATCACAACACAGGACACACAGACTCACACACTTTCACTCACATCTATGGACAATTTTTCCCACTTCAACTCCCCTGAATGCAAACTTTTAGACTACGGGAGGAAATCGGAGACCTGGAGGAAAACACTTTCAATGGATGCTTATTGCTGTGAGGCAACATCACTCCCCACCGCGCCATCAGGAAAATTCTTATTCACAAGAACAGCTTTGAGGTGCAATCTTGGGATTAAGTCCAACAGAAACCCAAACAAAGCTGAGCAGAGTTCAAGCAGCGAGTTTCTGAATGAACCTCAGGGACGGCCATGTTTACAGGTAGTGGCTGCTCACTTTAAGGAACAGAACAGACCCCAGACTCAGACGGAGGGGTCTGTGTTCAGTCCTAATGGCACATCAGCAGGGGGATTTCATTCACACTTAAGAAGAACAGCAGGGTAAATCTCAGGAGACATTTAAGAGCTTTGATGCTGCTTCAATGTGACAAGACACTTGTCCAGGTCGCTCCTTTTTTCCCCAGCAGGATTTTGCTCGCCACAGATCTTTTTAGAACCTTTATGAACATGCATTCAGTTACTAAAAATGCATGCACTTTATAAAAATTAAAACAACTTTTCGTGGAAAAAGTGTTTTGTGTATAACTAAAAACCTGTCAAAAATGGTAATGTATGCTACAATACGGTTGTCAACACCTTCCGCGTTAAATATACGACAATGGAAAAGTGATAATTAGTAATTTGAATAGTTTTTTTTTTAAATAACTCTTGCTTAACAATAATCATCTACCTTTTTGTAAAGTGCAAAGTGTTTCTTTTTTAAAAGGAATACTATAGTAGAAACATTAGATGTATGTGGTTTATGCGTAACTACACATTCGTCCAGCAGATGGCAGTGCTCGTGTGTTTTTTCATAGCCTCTTGGCAGCTATTTGGAAAATGTGAGATGGAATGCAAAGGGTTTCCCCATTCCTTGATATTATTCTTGGATTCTTGGTCTTTTTAGATTATATTTTCTAAGAGACTGAATCTTCTCGACACTATTAAGTACAATGGCAGAATTATGTGTTGATTAAAAAACAAAAAACTATTTGTTAAAATTGATAAATAATAATAAAGCAAATGTGTTCATAATCATCTGATTACAATCCTGTTTTTCTAACTTTGATTTTCAGATTTTCTTGTAAGACAAAGAAAAGCACAGATGTGAAAAGGCTTGTTGCTTTTTATTAGAAAACTCGGCAACATTTAGGAGTAAAAGAAATCAACAAAAATGCCCAAATAAAGACTTCATTATAAATCAAGCAGAGTTGAATTTGTAGAATGTTTTTTTTTTTTAATGATGTCAGACACAAAAATTCCAGGGAAGCTTTCTCTTATTATTAAGTCAATGAATTTTAGATCATTATACTAGTCAGAAACACTGGTGACATTTTGGAATAATTATTACTTCATTCTATGTATGTAATATATAAGACCGCAAGTAATATTTTTGCTTTTTTGGTATCTGTATTTGTCATTTCACATTTTATCACAGTAGAAAGTCTGTCTTACGGCAGAGATACGTAAGACTCAGCAATTACCATTTCCTAAATACCAGAAGAAAGGGAAAATCTGAAGCGTATAATGTTTTTTATGGTTCTAGATTTGTTAAACCTATCCTAATCCGACGGCGTTGAGTCACTGTTGCTGTGTCGTGTGTCTCATCACAGTGTTTACACTTCCCAGAGAAAACCACCTACAGACGCTTATTTAAGGCAGCTTCACACCGCCAGCAACGTTCTCGCTCCATGACGCCAGTCACCGTGCTGCTGGTTGTAAGTAGGCGTTCCTAGTTTGGTGTGTACTAGCATCTCAGGTTGATTTGGAACCATCAAAACTAGAGTTAACACCGTGAAGAGCAACACTGAGCGACCAGATCTGAAGACCCTTCAGACCCTTCATTTGATCTGAAAGCCCACCGAACAGGTAAAACTGCTCATCATGGACAATCTGGCTTGCATTGCTGTGACTTCTATTTCATCACTACTACGCCAGCTTTGATTAGGGAATGAACCCAAACGCCACCTCTACTGATTGAGCCACAAAAAACATCCCTAGTTTTTTTGCTTACATCTGGTCCTACCTGCTTGCTCCTCCAGGTCTGGTTTCATCCCATTGTCCGAAAACACTTCAGACACATTAGAGCTTGAAACATTGCGGAGGTGTAAAACGTACCAGTAAAGTAAAGTTTTGCTGTAACATTTCCTCTATTACAAGATACAAGTCACCAATTCCAAGACTCGAGTTAAAGTCGTAACATATGCAATTTTTAAAATACCTAATTATTTTACTCAGATAAAATAATTAAGCATTAAAAAATATAGGCTCAATCAAAAAAAAAAATTGGCTCAAAAAACACTAAGGAATGTGAAAAACAGGAAACTCTTTATTTATGGAGGTTTTATTTCCTAAAATAGAAATGAAATTTAACACCTATATGTTTAAAAATGGCAGAACAAAATAGATAAAATATCTCAATCAGTCAAACTCAAATATGCAAAAAGTGCAACCGCTAATGTCCATATAAATATAGAGAAGTAAAGAGTACAAATACTCAATCAAAAATGTAATCAAGTAGAAAGTAAAAGTTGCTTATTTTTGATACTCAGTACAAGTACAGTACAAATGTTACGCCGGATGATGGCGTAACATTGAGTGAGCAGTGCTTTAGGGCCTGAGGGGTCAGGAATGAACACATACAAATGGCTGGTACAACTAAATGTATTTGTACAGCAAAATAAAACAAGCCAAGTAAGGTGAGAGTAAGTAACCAAAAATATTTACGCAACATAACAAAGTCAATTTACTTAAGTACTTTACACCACTCTAAAATTGTCCTTAGGTGTGGGGTGTGTCCTTGTGTTTCTAGCCTTGATTGTTTGACCTTCTAGAGTTCAGAAAGCGAGCGAAATGTCAAGGCTTTTATTGAAAAACAAGTTGTGATAGTGTGAACATGTTTATCATCCCGTTTAACACCAGGAAGTATCATCAGAGGCTTGTTTTAGACTTTAGTCATGTGGATGCTCCACTTCAGTCCAACAGATTTCACGAATAACGCCAACATTCATTATCCGCACGCGTGTCCCGCAAGGCTTTGTTATGTAACTTCAACTGAGCCAGCAGTTGCCTACATTCCCTCACGGAGAGCTCGATTTCTAGTACACACCTGGCACGAAGACGACAAAAAGATGGCTGGGCGCAGATTGTGAGCAAACAGAACCTTTTGGGTGTGTGGGTGGGTGACCTTGGGACTCTTGCCCATTTCCAACTGGGTCAGCACTTACCTTCACCACCTCCAGCACAACAATCCCATGCCCCTTTCCCGTCTTCAGGCTCCACGTGGGAGGGGAAACGCTTGTTCTTGTTTGTGGTGGGAGTGCGAGATTGATAATTCTTCTGGCACCTGTGACCTGCCTCGCTTTCTGCTGCCGCCAGCTGCCCGGTCACATCACGGCCTCATGAGGAAGATGGCCTGTGACAGAAGAGCCAAGTTTTACAGCAAACATCGTTCTAGGCCACTTATTCCACTCAGTGTTCCTGAAATCCGCTTTGGCCGCGTGGAGTTATTGTATATGTACGTGCAATCCCAGCTGTCACCAGCGCTGTCGGATGAAGCCACATCTCGTTTGAACCTGGAGCGAAGTTGAATCTTATTAGTTGTGCTTGACTCCAACTGGAGTAATGGCAGCGAGCTTCAGAGGATTATTTACACCGCAGCCCCCAGTCGGATCTGTCCACAGAGCATGAGTAGAATCGTCCCCGCTGGATCCCCCCCGCCCCCCCAAGAGCGTTCGAGAACTAATAATGTGGATTTATTTGGGAAGGTCACAATCACCGTCTTTTGCTACAAAATAACCCATAAGTCAAATGAATTTTCTGCCGTTTCGGTATGAGTAGATATAGCTGAAATATTTGCTTAGTTGAAACTGATTTAGTTTAAAATTTTCACAACTGATTTTTTTTGGGGATTCCACGTTTTATCTATACGTTTTTTTTTTCCTCCAAATAATCTAAAATACATCAATTTCCTATTTATATATAGTATAGTAATAATTTATATTTTAGTATAGTGTATGCAATAATAACATATTACAGTAAATGACATAAACATTAATAAGTTGTTGTACAGGTAGGTAATACAAAATAAATTAATAAAATATCTTTAAAAAATCTATGACTTTATCTACCATTTTGCAACCTTAGCTACAGAAAGTGCTAATAAGTGTTAATTGTACGTGTTTATTTTGTTTAGAACACTATTATAATATTTATTAGAAGAACAATTCAGAATATATTATGTGCTTAAGTGGTTATGTGCTTAATGTTATGTTATGTGTGAAATTTTTGATCCGTAACTGATGGAAAAAAAAATCTCGAAGGTTTGAAGATACAAAATATTAAATATTAAAAGTATAGATGTAACTAATTAATAAGTAATTTTCTGACTAATATAATCATAAAATACATGAATATTGCAAGACTACATGCATATTAAAATGGTCACATTTGCAAGCTTCGGCAAGTTTATTATTTTTCGTACCGATTTTGATGTGGTTTTGCTTGTTCTTTATAAAAAAGAACCCGAATCAAAACAAGAACAGAAAAACAAAGTTGCTAATGTCCGTGTAGAATTACTGTCAATTCATCCAAGATCTGGCCTCGGCACTGAACTGCCACATCACAATTATCCTTAAACTCCTGGCGGCCTCCAGCATCACAGCTTTGACATTTTAATCGTTTCTGTTATCTTCTGAGAAAAGTTTCTGCGCGCCCTGTGTGTGGCTGTTCTTGAT
Source organism: Paedocypris micromegethes (assembly GCA_028031935.1). NCBI lineage: Eukaryota > Metazoa > Chordata > Actinopteri > Cypriniformes > Paedocypris > Paedocypris micromegethes. Next base: position 11,041,915 of record CM051506.1, read on the forward strand.
GTTGACAGAGCGTAAACATCATGTCATTGAACACACACTCACGCTCACACACACACAATACCATTTTGCAATTTTCCTTCTTGCTATTCTGAAATACAGACAGTGACTTTTTCTACCCATTGACATACTAAGCACAATTCAGAATCCAAGCACTTCTGTTAATCCATAAAACCTAATGAACACAATTTAAAAGGAAACACATCTCCATTGAATGTGTTAGAGTGCATCAAATACTTGTCAAAAAACCTATCATATTTTATTTAAGATGGCATGCTAAAGGCATTATCAGAATCAGCTATTAAGCAATTTCCCATTATGAACCAGCAAATAGATTGACTTCTGTTGTTCTAACATCAATCCGATGTCTGCTCCTGTTATCGCATCAGTGACTCCCTAAATCCCAGCTAATATCAATACAAGAGCAATTCTGGCTTCTGCTCAGGATTTGGCCGGTAGATTGTTTTTCTGTAAGGTTATGCAACATTAAACAGATTAAATTCCACAGTGGAAGATCTCCATGTTCCTATTTCACACTCTGTTTGACGGTGTTGATGGGAGAGTAGGTTTCCTGTACTTTGTGTACCGTGCTGGAGCCTCAGGTATTAGAATGCCGTGACACACTCGGGGACTTGCTAACTGCCCTTCGCGAGAAGCTTTAGTGGATGTGGCTCCCTTTTTGCCTTCATTAAAGCCCAGTCATACATCTTCCACACACATCTGTGGTGTACAGGGAACAATGCCTTCATCCACAGGAGCTCCCTGACACCCACACTGTATCATCTGTGGCAACCTATCAGTACTGGGCTAACCTTTCTAATGCTGATTTAGAGGAAGATCTAAGGTGCTGGGAAAAGGTGCAGACAGGGTACAGGACCCGCTGAACAAAAGAGCCCACTGAGACCTCTTGTTCTCAAACTAGATCACTACCAACCACCAATACCAGGACTCTACCCTTCCTGCACCGATTCTCCCCTAAGAAGTCTTGATTGCTAGTCGATTACTCAACTGTGGCCTGCAGTTAGGGTTGCGGAGCTCTTTGCTGATACTAATTAACAGTAGAGTAGCCTCCTGCTATGGCACACGTCGAGGTTAAGGCTTTACTGCTATAATTATGGGTTCAGGATTGGTTGGTTAAACCACACATTATAGTAGAACCTGAGGTGTAAAAAGTACCCGAAAATCATAATTGAGTAAAAGCATTAGAAATTGGTCCATGTTTTTCTACTCCATTACATGTTACAAGTCACCAATTCCAAGAATACTTGAGTAAAAGTTGTAAAGTATCCTGTTTTAGAAGAACTTAAGTATTTTGTCATTTGTCAAGAATTTAGTCATTTAGTCTTGTCTGCCAAAGAAATTAACCACAGTAGAAAAAGACGTGTACTGTACCAACAAAATTGTCCATTCAAATATAGTGGAGTAAATACTAAATCCACTCAATCAATAAGATAGTTGAGAGTAGCAAATAATACTTAAGTAACAAAGTCCATTTAATACGATTGGCTATTGAGACAAAACAATTAAAACGACTGAATCCTTGCGAACACAGCTTATTATTCTTGAAGCGATTGAAGGTTCTCCCCAAACTTTTGAATGGTGCTTTTAACTTTGAGAAGATTTTGCAACGTTGAGACTCCTTGAGATGCTTGAGGTTGATTTCTCTGACGTCAATCTTAAGACCAGTCGACTCTGTTTAAGTGCAACCCCTCGGGACTTGTGACCATGAGTCACGTGGATAACGACAGCCCCACTATTTATTTAACTGTGTACTACAACTATAAAGTGTATTCCAATCATCAAAACAAAGTCACAAACGCAGAACTGATTGTCGGATTGCGGAAAACACCAGTGGTGCCGATCCAATAGAAGCCCACATGATGACAAAGCACATAAAGCATTATTGTTTTAATATTTATTGAACACAGTTTAGCGCAATGTTAAGATGAATCAAATGAAATATGAAAAGTCAGAAAATCGTGACTAGAAGGTTTATATTATTATTACGGTCCATCAGGCTTGGCTTGTGTGTTGTTTCCTTTCATTTTGTGTTTATAACTGTCTTTGTGAATTAACTTTACTTTACTTTAGAGTCATTTGGCAGACGCTTTTATCCAAAGCGACTTACAAAAAGAGGAGCATGTGAAGCACTCAAAGCCACTCAAAATATGATTGAACGATCAAAGTAGTTGGAATAGACACAACAATAGCTTATGCTTATATACATTATATGCTTATATGCTTTATACTTATTAAACAAATTAATACAAACTTAAATAAACAGGTTTACAGTAAGTTCTGGACATTGTTGTAAAGTGTGCACGCACGCGGTGTGTAGTGTACACTATATTACCAAAAGCGATAATAATCGATAATAACCTGTATTATTATTATTATAATTACATGTACTATTATTATAATATTCTATAAAAATAATAATAATAACGTATCGATCATCTAACCAAATGATGAGGTTTTTCAGGAGTTGGGCTTGACCCCTTAGTTCCAGTGAAAGGAACTTTAAATGCTTCAGGATACCAAAACATTTCAGACAATTTCATGCTCCCAACCTGGAGCAAGAGCCCCTTCCTCTTCCAACATGACATATGCACCAGTGAACTAAGCCAAGTCTATAAAGACATAGATAACAGAGTCTGGTGTGGATGAACTTGACTGGCCTGCACAGAGTCCTGACCTCAACCCTATAGAACACCTTTAGGATGAATTAGAGAGGAGACTGAGAGTCAGACCTTCTCAACATCAGCGCGTGACCTTGCTTTTAGAAGAATGGTCAAAAATTCCTTTAAACACACTCCTCAACCTTTGGACAGCCTTCCCAGAAGAGTTGAAGTTGTAATAGGACCAACATCATATTGAATGGGTTAGGAATTAAATGGCACTTAAGACCATATGTGTCTCCACGTAGCCCGGACCAAATGAAAGCTTGCTGTTAGACAGAGGTGTAGTCATTTAATGTTGTGCTTAAACGGAGCAGCTTCCCTTTCTTTTGAATGGGATTTTAAACTGACTAAAGAGATGTGCAGATAAACTAATTTTGTTCGCACACGCTAGTTTATTTCTGTGGAACGCTACTACACATGCTTTGCGATGCTTCCCTCCGGAACTAACAGAGTTCTTTGCTTGGTTGCGTCAGGTCTTTTGAAGAACAGCTATTACTTGAATATTGTTGTTGCCCTTGGACAGGAGTATGGCTTCAAATGGATTGTGGAGTGGTGTAGGAAAGTTGGTTTTTCAACCTTTTCTAGCACATGGCCAATGTCAGAGGGGACTCTGAGTGTAAGAGTCGTGCAGTAATTGAAACAATCTGTTCCCGCAGTCTAGAATTGATGGAGGTTCCGATGCTGGCTGTGTGTTTGAGGTCAGAACCCAGGGAGGATGTGTTCTGTTTCCCAGAGTCCTATTAGGGCACTCCAGGGGTCTGTGTAGATGAGATGAAGCCATGGTTCGGTCAACCTGCGTCCTACTGACCTGTTTGAGTGGGTCCTTTGGGGGTTTCACTGTGGTGTCTAAGCTTTCGAAAATTTTCAACCATTTTTACAACACTTTCAAAATCTTGAGTGATATTTGTATCTGAAAGTTGCGTTTAAATAAGACCACTTGCCATATACATGCAACTTATCGATCAAACGTACATTTTTTAGGTTTTTTTTTGCAGATTATTATTATCATTGTTATCAAATAAAAATTGTGCTCATGAGTTGTTTTTTTTTTTTTTACAAAGCACTGAAATGTTTGAGCTGTCTAGGAGGCAAGTGATTTTCTGATATGTGTGGTGAATGTGTTTGTCAATTTGAACACGATTTGCGTCCCAGAAAGAACATAGAGACCCAGAACATTGTGAATGACTGCAAACACAAATACAAATTGAAGGTTTTAGGGACAAGGATACGTTCCATCAATATTATCACAGTACAATTTTTCATACAGGATGCAAAAAAAAAAAACAACAACAGCATTTGTTCTTACAAGCAGAATCTCTAAATACTCCAGTTTTACACAATTGAGACTTTTCTGGAAATGATCATTTACAATCAAGATGATATCTATCTATCTCTTCAAGAAGATTGCACACTTTACACATTTCTTTTTTTCAGATATAAATAGCTAACAAAACACGTAAAACTCTTTCAAAAAGGGTAAATGAATTCTCTCTTTTTCTTATATCAATTGTGCATAAAAAATGTATTTTTAGTGTAAGGCTTTTTTTTTTTTTTACATTGCACTCAGTGAGAATCTTGAACTTGCCATAGTCTATTTGATTAAAATTGCCTTGGATAATGTGATCATCTTGTCAGAGCAAAATTGGACGTTCAGCATGGAATGGGGGTGGGAAGAGAGAGATTGATCGAGATAGAGAGAGAGAGCAAATGGATTAAGAAAAAATGTAGGAAAGGTCTCAGGTGATCTTGCCAAAGTGTTAACTTGTGTTATAGAAAAGGGCCGTGCTCTTTTGTCATAACACAGCATGCATAAATGGCCATATAAATCCTGCATTCATATCACACATGGACATCCATTCAAAATGCATGGACTACTGCACTACATTTTTAGACTCGGTGAAAAACGTGAGTCTCTTCCCACTTTTCCTTTAAATTAGACATGCTTTGTTGCTGAAGACATGTTCTCCGAGTTGGACTAAGTGTAGTCGGTCTAATTTGAGCTGGTGCGATAAGTGTGATCGTGTTGTGAAAGTGTCCATCTGTCTCCCTTCGTTCTCATCCTGTTTGTAGGGAAAGTGGTTCATTAGTGTGTTTTAGTAAATCTAAGTTTCAGTACCAAAATAAACAAGAAATACTTTCTAACCCCCAAATCACCAGCAATTCAGTTTAAGACCCTGTTAAACATGATTTGCCCTACATGCCATAAACGGGAATCTGAGCCATAAACAGTCAAATCCAAAGCATTATATTCGTTCAATGACAGTTGAAGGATTCTTCCTCATCAACGACATTTAATTGGATCAAATTACAGGCTGCGAGAGCCTGTGGAGTTCATGCGGCCTATGACCTTCAAATCACTTTTAATACAACCTCTGTGCTGCCTGCATTGCTGTCCGGCAAATTTGATTTTTAATTATTTAAATGTTTTCATAGTTATTGTAATGGCAATTTACTCAAACAGACGCATAACCATATACAGTATGCTGTGTATATATAAGTACATATATATATATATATATGCGGTGTGTCTGTATACACACAGTATATACAATGTATGTATATGTATATATACACACCAAATGTACTCGCTTATAAGTAGATCCCTCCACTTCAGCTGTGAGATTCTGGTATTCTGTTTAGACCCACGTATACGACGAGGGAAAGAAATTAGAAAAAAAATGAAAACTTAAAAATGTTGGATTCTAATTTTGGGTTTCATATATAGTCGACTCTGGTAATTTGGGGTCCAGCAGGAGAGGGCAGAAGACGCCCCCTTCCCAAATAACATGTAACCCTTAAATAACATAATAATAAACACTTTATTTATTCCAGCACAAAAATACAGATCACGGATTTTTTTGGCCCTAGTTTGATTCCATAGCATTGTGTAGCATAGCATAGTATGACGTAATAGGGAAAAACTAAAGCTTGCATGCCCCGTTTTCTGATATATATTTTTTTTTAAATAACAATAAAATATTTATAAATACATATTGGGCTGTCGTTTACAGGGCCAGCCGCTTTATTGGGAGAAATCCTAAAGTCAAAATCATATCTCATAACGCAAATTTGTACCACTCTCATAGAGCAAAATGATCATGTCCCAATGTGTCCCAATTAACAAGAGTCGACTGCATAGTTCAGTTTTATGCATTTCTATAAGTGGAATTTGTTCATACTGTATACGCATGTGATACTCTGCACTGTACATGTATCTGTTGCACTATAACATTTAGTCGACCACTTATGCTAACTTATATTGACTTTATATGTACTTTGCACAGTATCAATTCGACGGGATACACTTTAATTTAATATATAGAATAGATTAAATGTTTATATCTTCCTAATTGGACTTCTCATCTTCCACATATGGACGACTTAATACTTTGTCACTTAGAGTGCACAAGTGGCGGTCCGCTGTCATTTGGTCAATGTGCCACTTCTGTGTTGAGCAATAGCATGGGGAGTTGAAAAGGAAGCCAGCATCCAAATGAGGCCAGTGTTGTGGTACCTCCGAGCTCAGAGGAGGGGACCGAGCCAGGGGTGAAGGAGATGTTCCAAAGCCGAGAGCTGCTGTGGTCATCATTCACACTTACACTGCTGACAGTACACCATGGCAGGGCTACTTATCTCATCCTTGCCTCAGAGAGAAAGCAGCCATTACTAATGCCCTGCACAATTATTAGATGCCAATCTATTAAGGCTCTGCTTTCCTCTTCTGTCCTTGGGATGCAATTGAAATCTCAACTGGCAGTTGCATAATTTATCAATGAAGCTTTTCAGTAGCTGGAGTTGACAAAACAATTCTCCTATTCCAAGGTGCATGGAGGATTCACGTTGGCATTGGTTACTTCCATTGGCTTGGATAGAGAAGGGAAGTGTCCTTGATTCCAACTGTGGAGATTTATTTGTAATGACATTTAGGCCTTTCTGAGAAAGCCCTGGGATGTCTTCTTAACCGAAACGCCTAGTGTGACTCTATTTACTTGACTCAGTGTGTCTTATAATGAAAGCCACGCTATGACACTTCCCATCATGGACAATGGTTTCTTAGCTTCTGTCTTGTGCCTCTGCTTCATTATCCTGATGGTTTTCTACATTGCTCAGTGAGCATTTCCATAATCTCTGATAAATCATTGATGGGGAAGATTTATTAAAAATAGGAAATTAAAACTAGGAATCCATTGCAAAAGAGTTGGAGAGAGGGCAGTGCTTCTTGCCTCCGAAGACACTCCGTGGGGATCTAAAGACAATCCTGAAGATTGGCTTCTATGTGATTACTAATGAAGTCTCTTGAAAACTCATGCTGCCATGATTCATAAAATTGTCGAGCTGATTCAACATGGTGGAATGGAAAGGTGGAGTTAAGAGGAATGAAAGAGATTGCACTTAATCATCACTTCTCTAGCACATTACACAGAATGATTATTAGTGCACAGTGTTCTCTGTTTATGGAAGAAAAGTCACTGTGTTTAATTTCATAAAGCTCTTTCGAGCAGCTGTGCAGTTTAGCTGATATATTCAAAATGCCCTTCTAGCATAAATGGACATTCCAGCATATTAGAAAATAAAGCTAAATTACATTCAAACTGTTTTTAGCCATACAGATGTAATTGCTAGATCAGTCAAATGCTGGGAATGCTGGCATTCATTTTCAAGTTGTATAGTTGTATGATCTGAATGTATTACATCAAATTACTATTATTTTATGATTTTATTAAATTGCTAGAAGAACAACTTATGTATTATTCCTTTCTGCATCTTTGGAGAAAAGCGGTAGCTGTAGCTGTAGCAAAACACTTTCTCCTTTTTATCTCAAAGAATTTTTGTAGCATCCCCACAACATTACCAAACTACTTTGTGTGAGCATTAAATTCTATATCCCACAAGCTCCATTGCTGGCGAATAGTTGTTCTGCCAGCAATGTGCACCAACCACTTACCATATTTTAGTTTTAAACAGAAGTTAGACTTTTTACCTTTTATCAATTTTTGATTGTTATCTGCATTTGACCATGATTTTTGCCTTTCCCTCTAAAGGCTTAATATTGGAAGTTGTTTACAGCCATAGTTGTTCATTATAATATTTATCTTTTGGGAAGTCAGATAGCGAACCGTAAGGCCACTCATAAAACACACAGACTTTGTATTAAATCTTTTTTTGCCGCTGAGTAATGGATGATCAGACAGCAGTTTTGAAATTCAGAGACTTAAACAATCTTATAGCTTTTGGAGTGAACAGATGATGTGTGTGGCCAGCGTGACCTTTCAAATCTGTTTCATTAGCAGTAACAAGACATCGGAGCGTCGAGGTCCAAGCATAGTAATCTGCCCGGACCTTTTCCACAACCTTTGTGTGGAAACTCCGAGTTTGTTTCAATGAACTCTTGATTCCCTGCAGTTCAAATATGACATTGAAAGTACATTTTCTTCCTTTTCAGCCATTAAAGGCTAAATTTGTCAGAAAACCTGTCATCTCGCACAAAGCCCTGAATGCGCTGAGAGCTGCTGGTGATTGGGCCTAATTTCCATTTCATCAGTCTGAATATTAACCATTTATTGCCATAAACCTAATCAGAGTCACTCCAAGTAAATCTCTGGACTATTCATGTCAGCAAACTATTCCCTCAATTATTTATATAAAATAAAGCACTCTTCTATATGTCATTTTTTTCTTCCCGTGAAGAAATCTCACAAATACATGTGCACTTGGCAAGCTTTTTGTTGTGTTCCTATTAAAAAGTGAAGCAGACAAAATTCTTCGGGGAATGAGGGCTGTTTGCTCGGATTTTCAACTGCTTTGATGTTGATAAAGCAACATTTTTGTTTATTGTTGACACTTACAGCAAGCCAGATTTTGTTCTGTAGCTACAGGTCATGAATCTAACCAAGCACTCGTCATGAATAATAACACAGTGCACCATCTGGGCCACATGAAAGCGTGATTTTCAGATAGACAGAAACAAGTACAGGTGGTTTGTGGTCACCTGTTGTGATGTTGTCCTAAATTAACAACCTGATCCATTATTTACGCAAATAAAAGCACCCCCTCTGACTTTTTATTTAAAAATCTATTGTTTCAAGCTATCTGTTTATCCAATGCTGTGTGAAGAGGAAGGATTATTATCCCCTGTGCAGCAATTGAGCGTTTTGATTGTGTCCGTTCCTTGTATTTTTTTATTACTCCTTGCCTGTGTTCTTCATTTTCTGTTACTGAGCCATGATTTTCGCGAAATATTGTGTATTCTTGTACAGCAGACAGAGCGTTTTGATTGTGTCTGTTCCTTGGATTCTTTACTCCTTGCCCGTGTTCTTCTTTTTCAACTATTCTCTTTCTGCGATAAAGTTTTTTGACTCGTTTGTAGCAGTTAGTGCTAAGATACCCGGATGTGGTTTGTAGTCTCTGTTTGTTGTAACATAAATTATTGTATTTAGTTTAATCTTACATCTACCCGTGTTCTTTTGTCTCTGTTCAGTGTCGCAGCGTGTCTAATGTTTCTTTATTAATGAGCCAATAAAAGCCAATATACACAACAGACCATTATTTTAAAGACGCATGTGTGCGGCGCTGCATAAAGACGACATGTTTCAATTTATTTGTGATTGCTCCTGACCCGAAGTATGATAAAATGTGGGCTTATATTCACACACATTTGTGTAATTGGCGATTATAAGAATCCCACAAGATTTTGAGTGTTGAAAATCCGAAAAAAAAAAGGGTTCCTTATATTTGCACAAATACAGTAAATACAGTGGTACCTCATCTTACAAAAGACCCACAAAAAAGCACTTCTTCGAGAGAATTCTGCCCCCTAATTACAATTTTGTTCAAACATTTTTTCACACATTTTATTGGGTTTAAAATGACAATGGTTGTGATGTGGAAGTATGCAAGCGTCTGATGAAAGGAAAAAAGCTTCTGAGTGTCTGTCTCCTTTGAGGCATATGTTTAGCCCAAAAAGTCACTTTTGTCAAAAATCTGAAAATTAGAATTAATTTAACCTTCTGCATGTCATTTCCAGCAATTAATTTATAGCTAAACTAATTTCGTATGTATTTTCCTTAAAATGAAAACTTACTTTTGTGAGAAATCCATAGGGTAGGTGCCCTGATTGTTCTTGCGAAGGACTGTTGAGGCTAAAACGCCGTCTGAAGAGAATAATGCAAACTTAATTACTGCCAGCTAATAACTCCAGGCAATCAAAGCCCACTCTGCTCAGAGACTCCATCTAATTGTCATGACAACTAAACCCTTTGTCTTTCATTTAGTCTGAGGCTAAGCTGGACCTCCAGCCCTGTACATTTCTCTTAACTGGTGTGACTGGTGCGATAAGAGTGGCTGTGATGACTGTGGCTCTCGCTTTATTCAGTCGCCTGTCTGTTCTGAAAGACTAATTGCAGTGGAATAGGAACATGCCGGAGATGAATTGCATATGGCTAATCCAATCATTTCCAGTAAAGCTGAAAGTGAAAGAGTAGAAGATGCGCTCTTCACTGGTGAAAGGAAGGTTTGCGTGCCTTGGATAATTTTTCACGGAGAAGCCCATTTTTTTGTCCTATACTTGCCTACTCGTTTGCACTGTTAGTCTGGTCTTCAGATGCTCGACTGGTCTGACTCACGCCGCTGCAGACACGATAAAACGAAGCTCTTATTGCAATGTAGACATTACATCACGGAGCATTTATGACTGTATTATTCTCTTTGGGCTTTTTTAATAATAGATCTAGATCACTGACTTTACTTATTATCTCACACGAGGAGTCAAGGTTTGGCTGTTACATATGTAGTATTAACACTATAAAAGTATCTTTGTCTTTAATGAAGTTCAACTTTTGCCTGTAATTGGATGCAAAGTACCGTAAAACATCTAATAGAAGGCTATTTTTTAACTCTTCCGTTGTGGTGGCCTTCTAATAGAGGCGGCGTTGTACTAGAGGTGGAGTTCTGTTAGAGGTTTTATGGTATTCATCCAACACTATGAGCTTTTTAATGTGAATGAAAAGCAGTGTGATTTACTGGTGAATGGAGTCATGTTCTGAATTGGAAAAAAAAATTTGACCTACTGATATTACAAGAAGATTCTGCATTGAACTTGTTTTTTTTCCGTCTCTGTCCAGCGTGTCTTCACAAATTATAGCTTTTTTTTTTTTACTTCACGCTCTTCCTGTTGTGTTTCTTTTGGAGAGCAGTGCATGTCTGGGCCCGATCAATAAAAGGGAAAAAACATTGTCCATCAGAGGAAAACCAGTTGACGGTTTGGAATTCTACATGGACATTTTGTTTTTCGGTTGTCAGTCTTCCCCTAGTAAAAAGTTCAAAGCTTTTGCCAGTTTTGCCTGAAACACTTGAAGCTCTTGGAACAAACAAAAAACTTGAAACACTTAAGACAAAAGGCCACTGTAGAAATGACGTCATGACATAAAATAAATCAATACTTGTGTTTGAGTATTGAAAGCATCTTCACAATCCTACGTTAATCTCTAACAATCATAGAAATCACAGAAATGAACAGATCTAGACAATTATGTATGGATGTCGGTGCTTGTTTTATATTTCAATAAATCTTAATCACAGCAGATTAGATGTGGTGAAGAAGCAAATTAAATTTGCTCTCATCAACATTCATACGTGTAATGATATAATCATTGGAACTGAAATATCCTTGCAAATACTCATTAATGCCTTATTATAAGGAAGGTAGATTTACAATCCATCCATCCATTTACTGAATTGCTTTTCCAGGGAGCGGGAACCAATCACGGCATTTCCAGTCACACACACTCCCACTCTCACTCACAATTATGGGCAAATTTCCTGACTCAAGTCTCCTGAACACATGCTTTTAACAGGATCTTGAATGAATGTTTAAGGTTTTAAGGACACAAGGCATCAAATGTACCACATTGTAGAAGATTTTAAATAAAATCTAATTGTGTGACGGCTAAAGATCCGTTCATATAGGTATTGATACGCCAAAATTTCAGTTTACCAAAACAACAAAGTTAGTTTTGATATATTTGGTGGTGCAATGGGGAAGAATGAACAAATCTGGAATGTTTTTTTTTACATACCAGACCTACATGCTTGAAAATTGACTGTCTGCCTATAAAGTTCATTGCAAACGTGTGTTGTCTTCATGATCAGATATCTGAGCCTATTTGGCTTGTTATTTTTAAACTTGAATGCTGCTGATCTGTTTTGCGATAAGTGTTTGTGCATTTCCAGTTATCATTTCTGGGTGAACTTTTCTTTTAACCTCACATTCTGACCTTATCGAAAGCCATTACATCCTCAGCCGAGTTTGTTGACGCGCTGAGCAGAAGACGCAGAGACCATTATCACCTGTACTGTCACCCTACAGGAAGAGCTTTTTATTGATAAAGTAAGTGTCTTCAGTATTTCATAACCACAAGCTCCATCACTGAACTCCATTTAGATATGGAATGTTAGATGGCTGGGTCGTCCTGATGGGAGGTCACTGTTCTGTGTATAACTGCATTATAGGAACCTGCACAGTTGGAGGGGAATATATATAGTGGTGCCATTTATTTGCCATCCCCAGAAAAGGGCACCAGCGATCTGTGAAATCACTTTGTTCGTTTGAGATGGTTGCCCATTCTGTCTATTTAGGTCTGATAATGACTTAAATTATATGCCTTCCTCTCTGCCTGCCGCATTTTGGCAGTTATTTAGACTAGAGCGTCTCCACATCCCCACGTCTACATTTAATTCAGCTACTGCCAAAACTGTAAACTGCATACTAATGAAGATAGTGTATTAAAATACAAGTAAAGCCACTTTTTGGCTGCAAAAAGCTTTATAAAAATTATGTTTTTAGTGCATGCAATTTTCTCCAAAATTTGAAAAGAAAATTGTATCTTTTGGTTTTTTTTTAAGTGATTGTTTATTTTGCATTCTTTTTTATGCGGTGGTATTTTTCAGTGTTTGTATTTGTGTCTAAAACAAGATCCCTGAGGCTTGAATAATGATCACCAGAACTGCCAAGATGACTGCCACTATACAGATACTCACACACACACACACACACACACACACACACACACCCACACACACACACACACACACACACACACACACACACACACACACACACTCACACACACGTGTTTACAACCCTTGTTGGTGATGTGCACGCAATTTTTGGAGTGTTTTCACTTATTCTAATGTGTTGAGTGGATCACTGCAGTGCTTCATTTCCCATGTTTGTTTTTTCTAATTTACAGCATTGGACTTTATCAACTATCCGTTGATGATATTTGGTCTTAAAAATCTTTACTTCAGAATTCAGGGATCTTTATTCTTTCTACTTCTACAAATTTCTCTACTAAACACTACCTTTGTCTATCTGTTCACATATAAACAATTATCTATATATATATATACAGATCATTTCTTTACTATACTAATATACTATTTTTTTATGACAGTTACTTCATAACCTTATAAGTAATTTGAAAGCTATACTGTTGTTATTATCTCAAAATACAAAGATGTTAGACATAAACTCAGCTTTAATTGGCTTCATTCCGCACTACCAGGTGCAAATTTCCATCGGATTAGTAGGTTGGTGCTGAAGACAGTGAAAAATATGAATGAAGTGTCAGTGAGCAGTTAGTAGGCGTGCTGATGCTGATGCTGATGCTGAGACGCACACACTGCTGTCTGCAACACCAGCCATCTCTGTTAGGAGGAAAATCTGTATTTCAACTGCTTTCGGTCAAACCAGGGCACTAATTATCTCTGACTGTACGTTAAAATATTTCGTGAGAATGCTCATTTTGGATGCATGTCATGCGGAGACGTGCTTATAATGGCTTTAGGGTACAAAACTGTTCTTGTCAAAGCATTTTACTTTGTGTGTTTCCATCTGTTCATGCTTTTACTCTCTTAGAATATAAAATCATACCACAATTGTGATATACTTGGAGTCCTACATTTGCATTTATGCACTGTGCAGATGCTTTTATCAAAAGCAATTTACATCACAGTTGTAACACATTCGATGAATTCTTGCAATTGTTGGGAATAGAATTGTTTGGTGAATAAAACCCACCGTGTTCTGCAGATAGAAAGGAAATTTACACTTTTTTTGTAGGCACGTGAATATAAGCACCATTTTTTTTTTGTGCTGGAGTCAGGAGACAACCTGATCCATTATTTACGCAAATAAAAGCACCCCCTCTGACTTTTTTATTTAAAAATCTATTGTTTCAAGGTATCTCTTTATCCAATGCCGTGTGAAAGGAAGGATTATTATCCCCTGTGCAGCAACTGAGCGTTTTGATTGTGTCTGTTCCATGGATTTTTTTTTTATTACTCCTTGCCCGTGTTCTTCATTTTCTGTTACTGAGCCATGATTTTCGCAAAATATTGTGTATTCTTGTGCAGCACACAGAGAGTTTTATACTAGTCTTTGATTATATAAGTCAGGAGCATTCAGAAATAAGCGGAAATATGTCATGGTTTTTTTTTTAGAATTTTTATTTTGTGCCTGAAAAGTCTTTGAATATATACTGTGTATATTTTTATATGTATATTTTAAATTTTATTTATGTATTTTCTCTCTCGTGTGCAAATCAAGAATTATGGAAATCTCAGGGATTTCAAAATGCCGGTAATTGTTCATGTGAGATTGTCCACAAATCATTTTATATTTAATAAATAGGCAAACTGCAAAAAGGGCAAGCTAAACAACTGCTATGTAACATTTTTTTAATTCAAATTTTTACCAAAATTTTATCATCAAAATAACATTTTCAAAATATATATTTCTTAATAAATTATTAATTTATGTTTACTTGATTACATGTAACATTTTTGCAGAGCAAATTGGCTTAATTTCATAAGTCGGGGTACCACTGTATATATACAACTCAGTATAAAAAAAATGGTTGTACTGCATATTGAAAATACAGTTTCGTGAAACTCTCTTTTGGAGGAAGTTGTACTTTGAATTCTTTGAAAACTTGAAAACAATTGTCTATTCACTTTAAATCTGACTGTCCTTAAGGGTCTGTGCTCGGCTGAGCTCTTCTTTCTGTGTACCAGCATTGAGAAATAATGAAGTCCAAAAATGGCCGAAAGGGCCTTGAACAGGCGGCTTTACTCTCAGGGTTAAGCATCTGACAATTCTTTGATCCTATGTGGAATATTAAGGCATGCATCTGGAACGACAAATACACATTTAAATTCCACACTTGGATAACAACTTCAGATCACAATGAGGGGATTTTTCCTGCTGTCTGTCTGTTCTCTTCACCAAGGCTGAGACAAACCCAATTAACCCAAGTTAGGAAGAAAGCCGTAGTACCAGCGGTGCCCTTATCCAACACTCCGGAGTTTAGCCTTTACTATTAGACTGAATAGACCAGGATGCCTCACTCTTTTCTAATTGAAACCTTTGGGACTGATTTGAGTTTTGACAATGCCTTGTATGTTCGTCTGACGGCTTCGTTCAACTTGAAGCATAACAGAACTCGCCATTTACTGTCGACATAGTGCCGTTCTATCAAAAGCCTTGTAAGAAGGACACATTCCGCAGAGATTTTCCATTTCCTGTAGGAATATATTTTACCATTGAAGTGACCTTATTTACCCTTTATGAAATGTTCCCATTTCCACATGCCTTTTGAAGTGATGGCACTGTGTGACGGTTGGTTTGGAGGTTAGGATGAATTAAAGGATGAACCCGTTAGGACCACAGTGGACTTTAAGAAAAGACCCCCCACAAATCCATAAAGGCACTGCGGGATTAAGAGAATGAACATTTGTCAAACTAAGTGAAACCTGTGCTATTGATTCTTGCTAACCAAGGTAAATGAAAGGGAATTAATTAAAACAGATCAGCAGATAAATGAGGGCACAACAGAGGCATTTCCTTAGGCAAGTTTAATAACCCACAGGGCAGACGAAAGGATTTGAATACGCTATTCAAACACGGCCAATGAAAGACCTGTTGGTAGGGCAACATGAAAAGAATATTGAGAATTATGATGTGATGTCTATCTCATTTAGCTGTATTTTAGCTGAAAAGAGTTGCCTTTGGTAAAAAATACATAATTCTTTGTGGGTCATTTGTCCACTGACACGATTATTGGTCCTACTGTTCGTGATTAGGCCTACGAAAAGCCAGGCAATTTCGGATGAGGCTTTTGACTTCAGCCTCCCGAGAGAAAACAGCTGTTGAGTCCTTCTGTCGGAAGAAACAGTGCGAGCGCTTTGTGTCCCCGAGCTAATATTCATTGTCAATCCGGCCACTGCAAAAAAAACATGAAATCAAAACAAATCTGCAACTCATTGTGTTCAATTTTACTGACATTGTGTCCTACTGCATATGTAGAAGTGTCAATTACAGGTGGGTGAATTCAAATGTCTGTAGGAGATTAGCACCTATGCTGTGCTGTATATACTCTTTAGCGTTTCTTAATTAGATAAACAGAACTCAGTTACACAAAAAAACAATAACCACAGATATTTTTTAAGTGAATTGTATAACAAAGTCTGGAAATAATAAGTGTAGTATTATTAATTGTTAGGGTTATGATTTTGGATTAACATTTCATTTCATTTCATTTCATGATCCATATTCCAAGTATTGTTAATACAGTGTGCACCAAATCATATGTATTTTTATGTACCACATTGTTTCTCTAAGTTCTCTTACTTTCTCGTACTTTTTGTTTCAAATGTTATACCTTGAGAAGCTCTCAAATCAAAGTTATAGCTGTTGTACAATTTTAAACAAGTACTCTGCAAACATTTTTCCATAATAATTTTATTATAGACAAAAATAAAAACAAAAACATATTATTTAAAAAATAAACTGCTGAGTTACTATAAAATGAAAGTAACAATAAATCTATATATTAATAAAATCTCTACACTATTCCGTTTAAGAATAAAAGCAATAAACAATACAAAAGCACTATATAGCATGCATTTAACCACAAACAAACCTTTAAAGAATGTTTTAAAAACAAACAAAAAATATATTATATATATATATATATATATATATATATATATATATATATATATATATATACTTTTTTTTATTATTTTAAGTAGTGTACTAAATAATTGGCTTTTATTACTAAAAAGTAGTACGGAAGTGAACACGTTTTCACATTTCCCCCCAATTTAATTAAAACGTGGCAGTTGTGGTTTAAGCATAATTGTGGTTTAACGCAGGCGTTGCAGGTTTGAATTCCAGTCCAGTGGGTTTCACAACTGAGTGTCCTTGAGCAAGACACTGACCATGGCTTAAGGCTGCTCATTGCTCCGGGTCTGTGTGTGTGTGTGTGTGTGTGTTCACTTCACTGTGTGTGCAACTTCACTGGATGATTAAATGCATAGCACAATTACCACATGATCCCCAGTGGCCATATTGAAATCCCTCCCTATTTTGAATTATTCAAATCATATACAGTATATGCATTTAATCATACGTAGAAGAACGAAACCAAATAAAATCCATTTAAATAATAATAAAAATTCTAACTGAATTATATATGAAAGTAACAATCATTCTATAAAACCTATATACAGTATCATGCATTTGACCCTGCTATAATATTTTCACATTATGCCAATATTTAAATCTTTTGTTTATATTGAGTTATATTGACTACAAATAAAAAAAATACACCATATCTAAAACATGCAATTCTTCAGCAAGTTGCATCGTTCTTCGTTGGCAGTTCAAATCGAGACCATAAGCAAGGTTTTATTGCAGGTTCAGTAACTTCTCAGCACCGCATATGCTGTTAAATGTCCGCTGGAGAGACCCCACAATGGCCGATAAAGCGTCTAGTAGATCCTGGTGCGGCTCCTTGAAACAATATCTGCTCCAGTACCTCAAAGCCACTGAAGTGCTCACAAATCATTTCCCAATGTGTAGAAAAAAAATCAATGCGCTCTGCAAATTGAGTTTGCAACCTCTTTGACAAACTTCATGCTCAGGAACCATTGGAGCAAAAAAAAAATCTAAATCAAGTTGTCGACAGGCGTTCAGGCATTCATCACGGTGGAATGGTGACTTGAGCCTTGTATAAACTCCCAGTAATTACACCTAAAGCAGCAGATGAGAACCTTAACTAGCTTTTAATTAGCTTTTATCATGTTCTGGTCCAAAATGAATGGGGGATTCTATTACGCAAGACTGCGTGTTTTTTCTTTAATACGTTTTATTTAGTCTTTAAACTATAGGTCTGTAAAGCACAAACTAACATGGAAAGAAGGAAAAAAAAAACTGATTAACTATCCTGTTTGGCAGCAAGAAACATGGTTCCTGAGCGTTCCTCTTCTTTTCAATTTGTCAGATGGAATGCATGATGTTCCTCCAGAGCTTGTAGTATCTCCATAAATTTACAACTCATTTGCACTTGACAGAGACCCCTGGACAACGACACTTAAACTGGTCATTATTTATTTGATCTCATTTGCTGTGATTTAAGACCGGAGCTGTCTGGTAATTAAGCTGTGTCAGCGCGGAGATGTGTAGTGAGTGTGGCTGCCTATTGATTTACAGTAGATTACCATCTTTAGAGGAGAGGCAGAGACGGAGGCGGAGAAAGCTCATGACTCACATTCTCTTTGGGTTCAGGAAGGCCGTGCTACCTACATTTATAGGTTTCTCCGACTGACCCTCTCTGTGTCAGCCGCTGTTTATTGCCACAGCGTCGTTCTTGCCGTGCCATCCACACATCGGTGTTCCATTTGCATAACTCATTTCCAGGAGTGAGGTTGTCAGTGGCTTTGCTTGACAGAAAGGTAATATGAAAGAAGAACAGCCACAACCTGAGGAAATATTAATATAGTGTAAAAAAATCAACTACAAAGTAGCAGAAGTCAAGTGTCACGCGTGTGATAAATGACACATCTTCCCTCATTCAAACAAAACATTGCTGAATTTATTCCGGAGCGGCGGAATCGGTGAGAGGAAGTAAGGAAACAGGAAGCACTAAACATTCCACGGTTGTCTAGTCTGTCTGTGACAGATAAATGCTTTTCCGTGTTAATGAATATTCTGGAGAAGCGCTTGATTTGCAATTTGAATTTGCCATTTTTATGTGAAAAACACACTTGTTACATAAAATGGCCTATTTTGTCTGCGATCGTTTGGGTTTTCAAGCCTAATCTACAGAAAATGAAAAAGTAAGCATGTAATTCACCTGAGCTGAAAATCAATCACAAAAAATGTAAACTTAGCTTGCTACTGTTCATATCTGCAGTCATGCTTTGCTATTTATCTACAGCTATAGTTAACAGTCTTTGAAGGCAAGACAATCGAATAAATGTCAATGTATTCATAAACTTAGTCTTACTTTCATCCTAGTATCACTTTTTCTCTTCTTCCAGGTCAGTAGTGCATTCCAACCTCTGCTCCCTCTGTTCAGAGACCTGCCAAAATCCATTCTGCACCAATTTTTTCGGCTTATGAACTTCTGCTCTCTGTCTGGTGTGTTTGCTTTAGGCTGGTCCGTTCTTTTTTCTTTGCAGTTTTTCAATATCTCTAATATCTGTTCTCTACTTTGCTTCTAATGTGGTTGTTATCCAAGGCATTTTTGTTTTCTGTGAGTGGATCTTGAAAGATGGAGGAGCTCGTTTTTGGTTTTAGCCCAAAGGAGCCCATCATCTTCTAGACCTGCTAATGATGATGTTTGGACTTGCTTTTTGTTTTCTCTCTCTAGTCTACCCTTAAGTTCTTTATGTGGCTTTAGGCGAGTTACCAATGTGCATTACAGGGGGAACAACACAACAACAGAGCCAACAAATGACATTATTTATTTAGGCATAGATGTTTTAAATGGAGTTACAATTGTCTTTTAATACCATTAATTTGTTCTAAACTGTAGTATAAAAGGTAAATTCAGCCAGATGGAAATACATTTTTGTAATGTGTGGTCTAGAAGTGGAAGGATGACATTGACGTGTGGTTGAGTTTAGCACTGTAAAAGCATCTCCCCAATAGCTCGTCTTCTATAGGCATTCTGCATTTCCTATAGAAGAGACCAGACTGATTTACTTTTCAGGCAGCGTTTCAGGAAACCATTGCTGAATCTGCACAGGTCGCCTCAGCAGGCTTCTTCAAGCTTTCGTCATGCCACCAGACAAGTGTCGAGCGTGGTGGTTGGCAGGTTGTCTGTGAGGCTTGAGTGGATGTGCATCTCATTCTGCTATGTGGCTTTTTTAGCCTTTTCTCTGCTCAAACCCATAAATCCATCACAGCGTACAATCCAGTAAACACTGTTTCTCCCTGTCCCTCTACATCCTCTCAACGATTCACTCTGGAGAATTGTCTTCAGATTTGTGTCAGTCAGTCTGTCTGCCTAAGCTGGTCAGTTAATCTTACCACTACACGACAGCGAGTTTCTACCAGTTTCTAACAACCAAGTCTGTTTATCATAATTTTACCGTCTTGGTAACGTTCGGAATATCTTGCAGAACTTGCGTGCTATATTATATTCCAATGAGATGTCTTAAATTGCCTTAAATATGAGTTTGTAATTGTGATATTTTACCTGAAACACAGATGTAAAAGGTGTGTATGCTACATTTGCTGATTGGATCTGCAGCCCAATAGTATCAGTGCATATTTGTCTTAAGGTAACGTCTTGCTCTCAATCTACATGGAACAATGTGTCCAGGATCTTCCCTTTCAATCAGATCTCATCTGCATTGAAGATTACATTTCAGAAACCTGTCTGACATGCTGCAAAGGGTCAATTCTGCTTCTATGATTTCAACCCACACAATCAGAGAAATTAGAGATCAGATGCTCAAGATTTGGTCTAACCATAGAAGGAGAAGGCAACTGAATTGTGTTAAACAGAGGCAACTACCTGAATCTCAATCTCTATCCTTTGATTCAAAGGGGAATTCTTGTCAGGTTATGTAGACCACATTCGTACCAGAAGGGTGGGAGTTGATGTCTTAAACCCTCCAAGTGGCTGAGCGGACTAGGACAGTGCTTGTTCAAAAGGCGACTGTGGATTCCCGGATAGGCCCCTTAAAGGACACCTCGGTAGCTCTACATTAATCTGTAAGAGAATAATTTTATCACTGCCCAAAAAGATGCAACAATGAGTGGAGTGGCCCTTAATGTTCAGCAGACAAGGAACTTGTTGGTCCTGGTAGACTATGGAGATTGCTTGCCAAAACCTCTATGGCGTGGTGAGAGGAAATAAACCTAGGGAGAAACCGACTCTGGTGCCAGTCTTCTCTGGCATGCTAACATTACAGAGTCATTGGTGAAGATGGTTTTGGATGGTGTTTTCCTCCTGCGGGGAGGAAAGTGAGGTGGCTCCTTCTACCTAGTGACACCCGATTGAAAACTCCTCGGAGCAACATAATCACCATCCTGGAGGTACCAACACTCCTCCAAGCGACATCATCTCTATCCTGGTGGTACCGATATTCCTCGAAAATTACAGTCTCTGCTTGAACACAGCTGATCAACTTCGGATGTCCACCAAAACAGACCAAGACCTAACCTGAATACTGAAGCTCATTGTTTGGTCCAAGTAGACTCAAAGTGCGTACAGAAAAAAAACTCACAACTGTTCCTTCATCCAATGTAGGCAGAGCCTGTAAAGTTACTTGTTGGCACTTGTAGCACATATTTGCATTGGAATTTGGCTTCACATGTGAATTCTCTGGTCCAAACACCAAGCATTGAGAATTTACTGAGAAGGATTTCAGGTCACCAACTCTTTTCATTGATTCTAGTTGTAACAAAATGTCTGTTTTCTGTTTTGAGGCATGTCTCCTCACAATCTAACCAAAGTGTGCTGTTTTAAGTTTCCTTAGTATGAGGCAATGTCAAGCTGAGATAGATGCTACCATATAAATGGAGGGGGACAAGCGTCTGTCAAGATAAAAAATCTCAGCGGATACTTTTTTGGCGGCACCAGTTGACAACATCTGCCACTTTAGGTCGTAACACCATCTTGTGGTGGGTGCTTGGGGTGATAGTGTCACTACTGATGGGGCAGATTGTTTAAGTCTGAAGTGCTCAGTCCACTTAACAGAATCCAGGTTCCAGAGGTCAAGTCGAGGGTGCCAGATGGAGCTTTGTGCCCAAGAGAGGAGGGTCTTTTGAGGGGGACCTGATGCCCTCTTGTCTGATCTTGAACAAAACATGTTGGATTTGGGTCTGGGCTAGGCTTAGCCAATAGTATATATAGATTGCATGCAGTTCCCATACAGTCATTTCAGTCATCATTGACTGTTTATTCTGCATCCAGAACAACCGAAATATACTTTTTAAAAATTGCAGTAAAAAAAATAACATTCATCATTGATTATTCTCTTAGTTCTTGATAACTTTTCCCAAAAAATGAGCAAGGTAATATCTGTCAAATTACAAGAGAACAACATTATTTGACATTCACTATATATTTTAGAATTATGGAATTTACAAAAGTACTTCATGATTGGCTATTTAAAGACTTAAATTGCTCATTAGATGTGAAATCCTGTCAGGATATGATTAATTATGCTGCAGAACATAACTTCTGTTTGTGTCAAGTTGATGTATATTCTATTTTTCTTCCTTAATGAACAAGGGAAGCGTCAGTTTTGCCCGCACCCGCACAAGCAATGTGCTATTGTTGCTGCTTTCAAATGTGGCATCAAGCTTGTTTCAAATCAATTGTGAACCTGATATTTATGTAACAAAATTTCTACCCACACAATTGCACCAGTTTAGTCAATGTGTCACACGTTGCAATTTCAAACCTACATAAGCTATACTATACTTTAAGTGGACTGAGAAAGCTTCGTGAAGTGTTTTTGCGGTAACATGCAACGCATGAATTTGTCTGACAGACATTGCAGCGTTTTTCTCTGACTGCCTTTATCTTCTGCAGCTGTACTGTAAATAACTGAAGTTTTGGAAAATTGCCGCTTTGACCCTGAAGAATAGAAGGCGATGCTCTGAGTACCAAACACAGCATGTGCCATCAGACTGTCACGGCAAAACAAACCAATTTTCAAACTGGAATTTGCTGTAACTACGCGGTGCTTTGCACTGGTCTAAAAAAGTGAAAATTGCAATTTATGAACCGCGGACAATTTTACGGTCAGAATTGGGTGCAAATGTGACTCGGGTCATGTAACTGATCTTTTATGGTTATATTGTAACATGCACTTTATACAATTGTTTTAGATTTGAGGTAGCTCCTTATGTAGCATATAGCTTTCCTTGGAATCAAATATATCATATGATTATTTCAGAGTTATCAAAGAGTTATTGATATGTAATTTTGATTACATTTTTATGTTTTATCAACTGTAAGGGGCTGAGGGAAAAAATTGTGTGTATTTGTATGTGTGGGACGGAGAGAGTGAGCGAGAGAGATAGAGAGAGAGAGAAAATTCTGGGTCCAGTCTGACCATTCCAGTAATAGTTAATATGTCAGATGGAGCTACAATGGCTCTGTGTAATGAGTGGCCCTGTTCAATAAGTGGCCACTTCTGCCGGACCCATTACCATCAACGGGGGCTATCTAAAGGGGATATTAACTTTTTGTGATGCCACCATCACAGAAATGTTGATATGCTGAGGCTGTATCTATTTTTATGTTGCATGTGTCTGCTCTTAGGAGCTTGTTGAAATTTTGCATTGCGGTTTTGCTTATTAGAGTCTTGAATATTACAAACCTAGTTTTGTTCTATTTCACAAAAATCTTTGATGAACCATCAGCGTTGTTGTATAACATCAAAGAAAGTTTTAGATTTCAGCATTTTTCAAGCCTTGCTCCTAGATTTTTTTTTTATCACAAGCACATTTTTCTTCATTTATAATGTATAGCTGTAACATACACAACAAATATTTCTTCTTTAGAATTGTTGCCCTGTAAATCAAACTAAGCTGAACAAATGGAATGGATTTTCCAGAACTGCAAGCCTGAATAAATATTAGTAGTGAGGAATAATTCCATAATAACCTTCCATAGTGTGAAAGGATTGGTAATATTCACGCAAATTTAGCTAAATTTAAATAAACTAAAATGCAAATTAGTTTTTATCGGAATATCCTTTTGTGCTAGGATTCACAGTTCAGAATCAAATTGTTTTTATTGTTAGCTTGTTTTTAGCTTTTATTTAAAACCAAACATTAATCAGAAATGTTTTTCTTTTTTATCACCAATAAAAAAAAAAAAATAGTATACAGCAAATCAGCTTATTTTCCAGCCGTTGATTTAAAATGACATTATTACTTGCTACTTACTTGTTACACTGCATACAACCACTATTACCAACTATTTTTTAGTATTTAATGAAATGTAAATCAATCACATTTTAGTCTTAGTATGGAAAATCTGACACCTAGAAACAGAAAGCCTCTTTTCTTGACCCCAAATCAGTCCAGCAAAACCAGCAGAACAGGCGCTACATCACTGCAAGAAAAATGCTGGTGGACACGGGGGTCAGGAGCTGACAATTCCATTCTGCGCTTTACAGAGAACTAAACAACAAGGCAGCCGGGCCACAACAACACCACAATACATTTTCCTGACAGTCAGTCACAACGAATCTCCCAAGTCTATCGGAATAGAAGAGCAAAATGCACCAAAACACATCATCAGAGCCGCTCCCTCTCTATTTGCTCGTAAATATAGGAGATGCAGATTGCACGCCTCTTATGCAGAAAAGAACAGGAAAGCCATCCGGGCGTTCATAGGGTATTGACGTGAAGAGAAATGAGGGAGTGACTGTGGACAGGGAGCATCATTTAACCGAGCCTCCGGCGCTGGCTTGTCTCTCTTCTCTTACTGGAAGGCCTCTGCTGCTTCTCTGGATGTTTGCTGTTTCATTATGCCGAGGCTGTGGGCTAAATGTAGCCAACCATATCAAATATCCTCGAAGCACTTGCTAAATAAATCATATTATTCATCCTGCTACTGGTGGATGTGTTCTCCCAGTAAACCATCATGGCAGCCTAGGAAACGTAGACGACAAGCTGGACAGACCATACAGTATGTATATTGGTTTCCACATGGTTGGGTGAGGCTATCTTACTGGCTCAGACACCACAATTACCAACATTTGGCTTAATTGTAATTACGGTTTGGATTTTAGTCAGACTGCTAAGTGCAGAGTGTCATTTTCTAGAATGTGTGATTTTATGTGTTTGGTGTGTTTTGCATCCACATTTACAACATAATGGGCGGTCACACCTAGAAAGACAGAGTTTGATCAGACGTGTAAAGAGTACCTGAGAAGCATACTTGAGTGAAAGTACAAATTCCTTACTGTACAAATTACTGCATTACAAGTTACAAGTCACCAATTCCAAGAAGACTTGAGAAAAAGTCTTAAAAATCTTAAAATAACTTAAGGATTTTACTTGTATTGAATTAAGATGTGGAATTGTAAAAAACGTCTGAAAACATGTGAAAAACAAGAAACTATTTTTTTATATTTTTATTTCCTATTATAGAAATGAAATTTAGCACCTACATTTTTCAAAATGGCAAAACAAAATAGTTCAAAAAAGAACATGAAAACAGAACCACCATTGTGGTTTTTCTGAAACGAATTACGTTGTAATATTATACAGTATATTGCACAACTATCACTAATAACATTTGTTATTATTCGCATTTAACATTATTAAATTCAAGTACATCTGAGTTTGAAACAGTAGGAGGCCGAAATGAATCATTTCAGTTGGCCATTGAGTGAATCCAGTGAAGGAGAACATGATCTCGCTTGCTAGATCAGAGCTAAGTAAATCTTTGCACATGTGGTGTAAGTCGTACTCAAACTGGCTTTGATGTCAGATTTAAGATTGGAATAGTTTTCAACCTCCGCATTATCTTCCCGCCCATTCCAGAGATAGCACTAATATGTCCAACCCAAACACACACAGATGTAGAGCAGCAGAGAGAGAATATTTACCTCTACCGGATTCTCTCTGACGTGAACTCGTCTCCTAAACAGCTGGTTATTCAGCGAATTGCACAGTCTCGTAGGCGGGATTCAATTTATTAGTGGCCTCCGAGTTTATTTTCACGACAATGACCGACTTTCAATTGAAACTCCTAGGCCAGAATGATAGAAAGATGATTTTCTTTTGGTGGCGGAAGGTGAAGGTAAAAGCTACCAAGAGACTCTCTGGTTTCATCTTTGGGACTGACAACTTGAATAATTGCCTGCTAAGGTAAAATACCGCAGGGTTTATTCTTTGAAATATAATTTTCTTTTGTTGAGGAACTAAAAGCCGTCCTACCACCCTGTATGTTCAAAAGTGAAAATTGAATGGCATTATTGTTTGTGGTGTTAAGAAACAATGCTCCATCAGGACCAGTGACGACATGGGAAACCAATTGCTTTCTCAGTTTAAGTTGTGGCCTGATCTTTACTCTGGAGATTATAGGAAAGTGTCTTTCCATTCTGCAAGATTACCCCTTTTTCCACTTACAGTAAAAAAAATAAAAAATAAAAAAAGGATTTCCAAGGAAAATCAATATTAACAATCAAACTCTACTGCTCAGTCATTTATCTTCATTTCCAAATCAATTTATACTCTGCAGTGATGCCATGCAACTGTGAGAGAAGCACTTTGAGGTGAGTAGTGCTTTAAAAAAACATAAAATTGAACGTACGTATAGAGATACACATATATATATTCGTATTAAAGGTTTGTTAAACCTCTCAGTATTCTGTGATTTCTATACATTATTTTATTAATTGTAACTTATTAGAGCTTCGAGCTTCTTTTACTTTTTTTGTTTGACCACATGGAGTAGTAAAGTGTGCGTGTTTCTTCATTACTATTTTATTATTTATGTGATGACTTCAGCTATGCAATTTGAATACTGCCCTTTTTTGAAATTTCACAAGCTTTTGCTAAACTTACAAATCAGAAGCAAAACTAAATGAAAACTGCTACTAGAAGTAAACTCACATGACGCACATGTTTTAATAGCAGTTGTGGTCCAGCGCGAATTGAACCTGCAGCCCAGAACCCATGTCTGGTGCGTTCTACAACTGACAGCCCATTGACCAAGATTAGACAGATTAAGGCTGCCCACTGTTCCGGGTTTGTGAGTGTTACTTTGTTGGATGTGTTAAGTGCAGAGCACCATTTTGATGTTGATAGTATCACTTTTGAAAAATGATATTTTGATACTTTGATATTCATATTGACAAAATCATCTCACTTTCCAACTGGAACTGTCCATTCTTCAATTTTTCTTAGTTCATTTCTGGGTCACGGGGAACTGGATCCAATCTCAGCAACTCTCACCCTGAATCGGAACACACCCTGGATTGGTGGTCAACCAATCACAGAGTGGGACACACAGACATACACTCTCACACACTTAGGAGCAATTTCCAGTCCCGACTGGGTCTCAAAGATATACCTTGTGTTTCGAGCGTGTCCAGACCAGATCTTTTCACACATGGCCAAATCACTACAAAGAAACACACGTTTGGTGCGAAGATTGACCAAAACGGGTCACGGTGAAAAATAAAGATCCATGATCCCAAATAATGCAAAATGTAATGCACAATCATGCAAAACGTTTACGATAGATCATGACGAGAAAACTTTCAGTTATACTCGCTTTAAAAAGCACCAAAAAGACATTTAGATGTCACTCATGAATGGGGTTACCACTTTTAATAAAAAATAAGGGATGCATACTGCAAGGGGCGGGGCGATTTGGGATGGGCAGGGCAACGTGAGCAGGGCGACAACATCACTCAGTAAAGTAACACAGAGATATTAAAATAAGCGTGTTTAATATAAATAGTCAGTTGTTGTTTTTTTAAAACTCAACTGACTTCTCTAATGATAATCATATTTTATTGGATGGCTAAAATATTTGTAATTTTTTGCAGTAACAACTATCCAAACATGGGAGCAGCATATACATAAAATAGCTACAAACATTAGCTAGTAAAGTTTTTATACATTCTGTTTCTCTTTAAAAAAAACATAGAAAGTTGCAATTTACTAGTTTATTGTATAGGGTTGATATACATACCTAAGTCATACATACAATACGTAAAAAATACAGAACAAAAGCTCATCCCTTATTGATTTATAAAGGGGCGTGCAATTATAATCTGAAAAACGGGACAATTAAGTATTTCAAGAGACAGGTGTCAGCCCTACTCATAAACGTTCCTCATCCTAAGGACGCTTTACTAATCATTTTTTTTACTTTACGCTATTTACACAGGTGATTGCGGTGGCACAGTAGCTAACATAGCCAAAGATAAAAGCAAACAAGAACTAAATCCAGTTTCATTAGTTGCACAACATTGCATCGCAGCCTATAATGTGCTATGGAGAGTTAACATAATCTGTAGGACCTCTCTGATGGATAACCTGCTGCTCTCCTCTGCCTCGGGCTTCTGTGTCAGCGGGGGGCCGACATGAACTACGCCGCTTTCCCACTGTATATTACCAGCCAGCAGGAGATAGAGCTGGAGAGAGTAGTGTAGCGAATAGAAGCACTTCATACATGAGCAGACATGTTCACAGAGTTGGTGTAAAAGGTGTCACTACGTTGAGTCTTGGATTCTGAGGTGGTATTTAGGAGACTCATGCATGGACTTTTCACGCAATTGGTTTAATCGGATTCCACTGTTCTTGCGTGATGCCTACAACATTCTTTATTCTTTTTCTTGTTAACCTTGTGTTCTTTTTTGAGTCACCTTGTAGTAGAATTCTAGACACATTCTGGACCGGTCAGAATGAACTATTGGGGACATGAAAGCAGAAGTGTAAAGAGTGTAAAATCCGTCCTTGAATGAAAGTACGGGTGACTTGCTGTAAAATTACTCACCAATTCCAAGGAGTCTTGAGTAAAAGTTGTAAAGTGCCCAATCCAAAAACTCAGGTATTTCACTCATTCTGAATTTAGGCTCTAAAAATGTCAAGAAATTGTGAAAAACAAGGAACTATTTAGAAGGTTTTATGTATAGAAACTATTGTATAGAAATGACTGTATAGAAACTTTAACACCTCGATGTTTCAAAATGGCAGAACAAAATATATAAAAAAAAGAACAAAAAGACAGTCTCAGTCAAACTCAAATGTGAAAAAAGCAACCGCTAATTCACATTCACAATATTTAGCTCATAAATAGCATCCAGTACCTTCAGCATCCTGCAGATGGCGATCATTGCTCAAACGCTTAAGAAATTAACCTTGTAGAAAAAGATACCAACTTGTTGCGCACAATCACATTGTAACGAGTAATGGTAATGAGCGCTGTCCATTCCAATGTAGTGGAGTAAAGAGTAAAGATACTCAATCACAAATACAAAGTATGCTTAAGTAACAAAGTCCATTTACTCATTTACTTTACACTACTGCATAAAGCACACACACAAACACACACCGATGATCTAACTCATGTCACAGATCCTGGCTGAAGCCTTTCCGCGATCATGTTAATTGTCTCGTTCATGTTCCAGGTGTTTGTCATTGGTCACGTCATTATTTCTGGTATTTAAGCACGGGTTTTTGTCACAGTTCTTTGTCGGATTGTCTGATGTGTTGGTTGTCGTCTTGTCGTGAGAACATAGTCTAGTTCAAGTCTCTTGTTTAAGTCTTGCCTCGTGATTGTTTTGGAATAACCACGTGTCAAGGAATTAACCCTTGCTTCCCATCATGGGGATCCATTCCCAAGCCTTGAGACAGCCCTCATCGTGACAACTCACATTGAGGAGTCTTACATGACAATTGTACTACCGAGCATGTATGTTAGACCTGTGGGAGGAAACCCAATCATCCAAAAGTGAACTCACAGGAACACTGTAAGAACATGCAATCCCCACATAGAAGAACCTTGACCTGAAGACAAGCTGCTATTTCTTTTTCTGGAGTGAAAACGCAACACTGTCAGAATCATGTTTTCCGTCTCGGCAGCGAGGGACTGTTTCATCAGGGCACAGATCCTTGTTGTCAGACCAGATATGGTTGATATGACATGTCTTCTTCAGCTGTTGCAACCCACGGAGATATAACTGTGTGGAGATGTTGTAGGAGATCAACAGTAGGCGTTGACAGCTTCTTGAATAATAGTTGGACTTCATAATTCAAAAAGTCCAATATTAAAACCCAAGCCTTGAGCTTAACCTTTAGTTTTAAGGAAGTCCACACGGATTATGATGACTAGAGTAACAAAGGTGCCAATACATATACATTTAAAAGTGATTGATTGCTTGGAGTTCCAGATGTGGCAAAGCCAAACGCAACTGGATAAAAATATTGTCCAGAGTTTTGAGGAGGCTCTACTGTGCTGGAAACCATGGTAACCGTCCGTGCTATGATGTTCAGCTCCCTCGATCCTACACGAGTAGAAGAAGAAGAGGAGAGGAGGCAGAAACCTGTAGAAACCTAATCCCATTCAACACCTGCATACAAAGAAGCCCTTGCTTTCGACGTGATAGGAAAATACACAGGGGATTGACAAGATACATTTTTGATGGACTGCTGTTTCCCTGCAATTCCATATCGCACTCCACACAGAAGAATACAGGAATGGCTGGCATCTGAAATTTTTGGGAAAGTACATTTGAACGAGTTAATTCTTTTCATCGCCTCTTTTTCTCAATTGGCAAATGATTGATAGGAGCTGTCATGTCTGTAATCACTAGTTTGTTTTGGTGGCACTCAAGGTGATCTTCTCATGAACAGCATTGAGAGCTGGTGTATTTGCATTAAAACTATTTGCTCAAATATTACACCACTTATATGATTTAAATCAGAAACAATCCAGCCTCCGAAAACCACCATCATGACAAGGATCTGTTAATGTTAGAATGCCAGAGGAGATTGAGACCACTGAGATGCTTTTGTCTTGTTTTCTCACAAAAAAACTCACAATGCTGGTCATTCTGACATCTTGTAAAACTGTTCACAGTTCTGTTTATTTCAGCTATAAGTATTCATTTATAAGAGCTTTTGTGAGACTGTGGAATTTGTGGTAGTTGTTTAAAAATGAATGTCTAACCCAGGGGTGGGCAAAGTTTTTGATTTGCGGGCCACAATGGGTTCTAACATTTGACAAAGGGGCCGGACCGGGAGCAGATTGATGAGGAAAAAATACACATCTTGGGATATGGAGGAAATACATATGTGCTTTAATTCCAAATGAAAATGAAAAAAGTTTGCAACAAAATATCTTTGCAAGCTTATATGCTGTTTATCATATGTAACACATGTTAGATGCACAGTAATTCTACTTGATGCAAGACACAAAAATCCTGTTTATTTTAAAAATTTATAATTTGTTTTACTAAACTTGCAAAAGTTTAGTAGTGTCACTTACAAGATAGTTCTAATATGATCCAGTATGTATTATAAAACAAAGACTATAAAATAAATTTCAGTACTTCAAACTTGCCAGTATTTCAGCTGCAGAAATGCACCTGTATGTCCCTAAAAATCGTTAATCGTTACTCTTACAATCTGTGAATATAATGTTATGTCTGAAATATCGTATTATGTCTAAATGGACATTGTCTGATAATAATGTAACATAAAAAATGAATAGTTAATCATTTATTTATAATTTCCAGATTTCTAGTCCTATGATGAGCATTTGCATGGGATCTGGGTAAGACGCATGACTCGACCATTACAAGACTTCATAAAAATTCATTCTCTTTCTTTTTCTGTCTTGATGCAAGATTTTTGTTAAAAACTTTATTAACTTATTGAGCATCATAGATTTATATTCGAAACAAATTAAGTTTTATGTTTTTTTTTCTGCAAATTCTAGAGTGACGATGATAGCTGTCCTTCATTTCTAAACATTATATTGATTTTAAACAGCTTGAAGATATACATTTCCCGTGTCGGTCAACTCTTTCAGGTCCCTGGAGTTTTTAGAGTCTCCTCACACTTTTTCAGCCAATCATGTGTGGCGCATGAGTCAGCAGCTTCCGCTTAAAAACACGACTGATTATTCGAGGCTCCTCACTCAATTTTGTCGCAGATTAATCTTCTATTTTCCCATCACTTTTCAAGAGTAACCGTGCTGTGAGTAATCTTTTGGAGGAGAACAATATTAGAATTTCTGACAGAGTGAAGCTCGGGTTATGTTGATGTTCATGTCGATGTGAGTGAATCGCTCATCTGAACATTTCATCGCTCACCTTCACCGAATAATGTGCCAAATTCAGCCATCAGTGGTAGTTTTATGATTCTCCGACTGAGGGGAAATTATGTCTAATTTACGGTTCTTCGGTGCATTTTGTATGCTGTGTGTGTACATGTGATGTGAGCCGCAATCCGTTTTTCCCCCTCAATTTGAGTTTTAATAGAGTTTTGATTCCACCATTTTTTGTATATCGTTTAATGGTTAATTATGACTTATGTAATTATATAGTCTGTCTATTTTTCCACTAAACCAATAATCTAAAGGAAAGCAGACAAATAAGTATGCATTGAATTGGTTTCACCTATTTGTTGTTTATCCAAATTACTTTCCGAGTATGTAGACAGTTATTTTTACCACATTTACACCTCAGTCATTCATTGCATGATTTATGTGTTGAAGCACTTTGTAAATTTTTTTATGTAAAAAAAATATTGAATGAAGACGCAACAAAAAGACTATTAACAATTAATTTTATTGGTCTGAAAATATCATTTCAATTTATAACAATTGTAAAATGTAGTTGAAATTTCTTAATAATATATTGCTAATTTGAATTATGAAGTCACATAGAAATGGGCCAAGAACAAATTAAATTAGCTTAATTTCTACACTACATCTTTTTTTTTTTACAAGATTCTAAACTAAATTATTTCAGAAAAGATTTTTGATGCACATAAATAAATGAACAATAAACAAACAAATAAATAAATGAATAAATAAACTACATTGAATGAATTAATTGATTAATAAAACTGTGCATAAAAAGTGCTTTTTTATAATAACACTTAAAAAAACCTGCTGAAAACCAAGAAAAAAATGCTTTTGAAGAGCCATTTCACTAGGCAATAAGTTGGCATCTGTAAATATGACTAAAGTGCATAACCATTACTTTGTTATTCATTTCTAGTTTGGCATGAATTCAAAACGTCTTTAATTTTACGTTCAGCCTCAGTCAGAAGATGGTGGTAGGTAAGGAGCTTCTCCAGGAATGTAATACTTGCGCGGAGAAAAGCTTTTGAATAAAGATAGCCGAGACGCACTAGAAAAGGAATAAAGAGCGCCAATTAAAAAGACACATTATAGAAGAGGCTTGGGGCGACGAGGAGCAAGAATCTGAACTAGCGTTAATGGGGAAACCAAAACAAAGCCGAGTTCTTTTAATGAGCGAGTCTTTGAAAGGAAAAGCATCTTGGTGTCTTGTGCTTGTGTGGCTGGTGCACACGATTTGTTACGCCGGGCTTGTTTCAACCTCTCGAGTGGCACCCAGCCTCGTGATCTTGCATGTAAATCACAAGCTTTAAAAGTCCTAATGTCAGTAGAGAACCACAAAAACATTAGCCATGCTAGGAACATTGTTTAGCACTGAAGCATAAAGCATTCGCGAATCACTCAGGACTAGAACCTTTGAGTATTTTTACAGTAAGAACCGGTGTTAAGTCGTAGCTTTATTTAGACTATACAGTAACATCTACATATTTAGCAGACACATTCAAAACTCACACACAATTTTTTTTTAGATTAATAGTAGCTTTCATTTAAAGCCAACTATACAAAATATTTTTTTGTATACAAATATTGTAAACAAATCACTTGTTTACAAATATGAAATGAAAAGCTTTTATTATCCAGTGGTATAAAGTACTTGAGTAAACAGAGTTTGTTACTTTACTTAAGATATGTTTTTTGACTTCTACTTGTACTGAGTATAAAAAATATAAGCAACGTTTACTCTCTACTTGACAAAATTTTTGAGAATCTGTACTATTTACTCCACTACATTTGAATGAACACTTACCGTTACTCGCTACACTGTGATTGTGTGCAACAAGTTGGCATCTTTTTCTATCGCGGTTATTTTATTGGGCGGATGAGGCGATATCACCATCTGCAGGATGCTGAAGGTACTAAATCACTCACAAGTGGTTCCACATTTTTGCTCATTTGAGTTTGACTGAGACTCTTTTTTAATCTATTTTGTTCTGCCATTTTGAAACAATGAGGTGTTAAAATATCTATATGAATTTATCTAATATGAAATAAAACCTCATAAATAAAGAGCTTCTTGTTTTTCCACGTTTCTTGGTGTTTTTTTAGCCTGAATTCAGTACGAGTAAAATTTTTTTTATTGGATACTTGTTTACTTTTAATCAAATCTTATTGAAATTGGTGACTTGCAGTGTAGTTATTTAAAGTAATCAAGTAGGGTTTTCAGCTACTTTTTACACCTCTGTTATTAACAATAGCAAGTCGGCACTTAGACAGCATTAGCAAAGTGTGAAGGGTTTATACAGGTGTAATGCGCTCTTCTGTAGACGGTTTAATGGTATCTGCTGTTCTGATTCTGACACCAATGTACTAAATCTGCAAGCACGACGGAAAGAAGCTTGGTGTTGTGAATGTGTAAGTGGCTGTGAGTGCTTTGTTTTTAGCTGAACTGCATAATCATAAATTCTGATATTTGCTGTAAATCTTTTAATAGCGGAAACATTTTCTAGAATGTCTGGATTGTTTCAGCAACAACCTGTGTGAATGTTCATTATTATATAAGGTGTCATTAAATAATGACAGTTAACATTTAAATGTTTTATACAATAGGTTTATTCACGTATGCTTATGTGCGCACACACAGATTCGGAGTGAGGTGTAATGGTCTTCAGCTCGATAGATGTAAAGCGGAAGAGGCCTGAACCACCATTGATTGGCTCAGAAGACTATAATTTCATTAGCTTAGTAAAATCAATGACGGTCACTTGAGATGCCTGGTTTCATAAATAGAATATTTGTGATGTCATAACAACTTTGGTCACCAATAGTTAGAATTTGTCGAGAGATGTTGCATCTTTTTACCGTTTTCCCTATTCTATTACAACTAGGTAAGGAAATCGAGCGTTAAACTTTTTGAACAAAGCATTTATTACATTTATTGTGTGGTTCTATATTTGAATAAGCCTGTGTGTCAGAAAGTGGGTTAATGTTAAGCTAAACAATACATTTTTAAACATTTCCCATTTCATTCAATCACATTCAGCGCAGAATGACTGAATCATTCTCCAAAGACACCTGTTGAGTCATTTTTAAGATGTATTCATTCTTAATGATTTGCTCATAGAATTTATATTTTTGATGCTGCACATCAAAAACAAGCTTCAATGCTACGTAGAATACTATATATATATATATATATATATATATATATATATATACATATGTATACACAAATATATATGTATATGTGTGTGTCTGTGTGTGTGTGTGTGTGTGTGTGTGTGTGTGTGTCAGCTAGTTGTTCATGCCTGGGAAAGCTTCACTGGGGACACAAACAATATAATGTAAGGTAGATTAGTATAAAGAAGGTGGTCTTTTCATTTACTTTCTGGTGGTGTAAATGCATAGTGGGCAGATCTTGGTGATGAGCTCCCATCTTCAAGAGGCACAGATCAATTTGGTTTCCGACAGTTTGAAGAATAGCAGCTGGCTGTGACCTTAAAATTACCTCAGGTCTGTTCTGCCGCAATCGATTCCAGTTATCTGCGTAGAATATTTAATTGACTGCTCACTTTCCCTACAAAGCGTTGCATGTGTGAAATGCTTATTTTTTAAGCCGCTTAATGTGATCATAAGTTCTGAACCTGATGGATCTGTATTTAGATTTGTAAATGCTAAAGATTTTTTACATAAAGCACATGACGCTACTATAAACGGTTTTAAAATGATGTCCTTTTATAGCCTTAACTTTTTAGCCTGAGCTCATGAATGGTCCTTTGAAATATTCAATTTTAAAGGTCATTTTTTATTTGGAGAAAATGAGAATTTTATTTCCCGAATCCTCTCGGTGTGCTTACAGGAAGCTGTATTTTATCCAGGCTTTAGGTTAATAGAAAGTTCAAAACATTTCACCAAAGCTCAAAAGAACTTGAAGATTTCTATGTCCCTCCCTGCGGAAGCCTGTGCCATCTGCTGTAATGGCATGGCCTTGTACTGAGCCGGACACTGGGAATATTCAATCCGAAGAGCATAAAAGACTATTGTCAACTCTGTTAACAGCCAGCGA
This sequence comes from Paedocypris micromegethes, assembly GCA_028031935.1. Classification (NCBI taxonomy): domain Eukaryota; kingdom Metazoa; phylum Chordata; class Actinopteri; order Cypriniformes; genus Paedocypris; species Paedocypris micromegethes. The sequence continues at coordinate 11,077,806 of CM051506.1, forward strand.
CTAAAAGCAATGTCTGGTAACATGTTAGGAGTTAGCAGGTGGGAAGGATTGTCCTGTGCACTTCATCCACCCGAAGGAGATTCACTGTGAGGATAATACGTTGGGAAGAATGTCATACATAGTCAGTAACCAGGTCTTTACCTTGCTCTCCTCACAGCTGCCGTCTGTCTGTTTCTCTCAGCGCTTTTTACACGGTGTACTGATGAGTTGAGGTGAAACGTTACATGCAGACTTAGACCTTCTGCCACATTGTTTTCAGAAGAAGTGTTTGAGACTCATTGGCGAGAGAAAGACGGCGGGGAAGATGAGAGAAAGAGAGTGACAGAGAGAAGAGATGAGGGTGAGAGAGCGAGAGACAGAGTGCCAGAGATAGAGAGAGAGGGAGAGAGAGAGAGACAAAGGGCGAGGTGGGTAAACAAAATTTAGAGATATGGGAGAGAGTAAGAAATTTTATAGAATAGAGGGAGAGAGAGAGTGAGAAAAAGAGAGAGAGAGGGAGATATAGAGTGAGACAGAAAGTGAGAGAGATAGAGAGATGTGGGTAAAGAGAGAAGTAGAGAGAGAGAGAGAGAGAGAGAGAGAGAGAGAGAGAGAGAGAGAGAGAGAGAGAGAGAGAGAGAGAGAGTGTGTAAAATAGTCCAACAGCAGTGATTTTCTAATGACAGAGCAACAGTTAATGTCCGTTGAGTGAATTGACTAGAGTGAGAGTGGTGAAAACAGTAAGTGGAGATTGAAATGCTCTTATTTTGACAGAGTTATTTCATTTGGTCACCGGGGAAATGCAGATGCTGACGCTGTGTTGTCAGGCAAAACTGTAAACGGACGTTTGACATGCCGTCAGACGAGGCTAACATGACCAACCCTTAGGAGATCAGTGCTGTCTGCCTCGGGATCACAAGGGCTCGTATACCAGATGGAGAGTACGGTCACAAGCTTCAGAACCCTACCAGGAAGATAGGAAGATGTGTGTTTAGGGTCACAAACTATTAATAGATTGTTTGAAGGAAATTAGCTTTGGTCATACAATCTGTCTCTTGGTACATTTTATTCTCGTAGGAAACTACTTAGCCAGGACAAGGTAATCTGACATTTAAAGGGCCATCTACAGTAGATTAAATTCTGGTTACAAAGCATCAAACAAAATACAAGCCAGTAAAGGTCACGTAGAGAAGCTGTTTCTGGAGTCACGGTGATCTGACATTTTTATTTTTTTGCCTTTGAAACCTAAAGCTTGGAATCACAATGAAATGCCAATTTCCAGAGCTCATTTCGATAGTTTCCAAGAATTATTTTTGTAGAACAATTTAATAATATTCAGTGGGAATTCTGTGATTCGGGGTTTCCAGAGGTCAAGATATGCTTGTATTCTTGTAAATCTCAAAATGTATTCTTTAAAACCATTTCAATGTTTTGACATTGAAAACTTGGACTTTCATTTTTCAGTGTCAGTGGCACAAGAATATCCACAGAGCATATATGATCAACATGAGATATATACAGTATTACATAATTGTATGATATTTATGTGTGTATATACAGTATATATTTACATATTTCTGAACATTTCATATATATTTAATTATATTTAATTATGCTATTTATTTATTCTATTTAATTAGGATTCAGACATTTTTTTCAGACATTCAGACATGATGTAATTCCTATGTGAGGGTGTGGTTTGCAGCGCTCTACTGTACTTTCATTGGCTACGGAGGATTTAACAGACAGGCCTTGATCTGGAAGTAAAGGCAAGTTTAACTAATCTGCCTGTTTAGTGTCAGAGGTATTTGGTAACTGTACCTCCATCATTTACAACTCTCTAACCAATTAGAGAAGATCTATTTACAAACTCCATTTTTAAAATATATAAAATTCCATAATTGCATAATGTTATATGTCTCATTAAGAATAAATAAAACTTACAATTACGTAAACATTTAGCACATGAACAGATTTGAGTTACAAAGAGTTTACTTTCAGCATTTTGTATGAATAACATTTTTATTGCTACAGATCAGTTTCTAAACAACACACTGCACGCACGCACCCCCCCCCCCCC
>CM051506.1:11079870-11209870 GCA_028031935.1 Paedocypris micromegethes
CACTGTAAATCCATGTTGTAGTACATAAAAAAACACTTTCAATTATGCATGTGTTCAGAACTAAACCTGCCCGTATGTTTTTTTTTTTTATTCAAACATGAATTTTCCCATGAAACAATGGCGTATGAATAATGCACAAGATGAAAATCTCTTCCATGTACATCCATAAACTTTGTTTACAATTTTGATTTTCAAGGTTTTTTTTCCCCCATGAATTTTTCCATGAGCCCAGATTCTGGCTCCAGGGCTTCGGAGGTGCTCATGGCCCTGTTTAATCATTCATTCCATGTTTTCAGCTCATGTGAGTGCATGCGATGGTTTCTTATCTTGTTTTTATCTCTGAATATCGTATCACACTGCCCACAAATTAAGAATTCCAGGAGACTGCCGTGTGGTGCTCTATAATGGCGTGCGGTGAGTATTAAGTGTGGTAGTGTGCCCTGGGCGCCCCTGTGACTTGTTCAGGGCTCTATAACTTTCACAACTGTCACTGCCTCTGTGTCTGTCCTATGAAATAAATGTTTACATAGTTTTTAGGAACTGACAAAAGATGTAAGCGTGCCAGCAATATCTAAGCATACCTATCTATACAAAATGTAGCTGTATATCGCTTTTCCCATTCATCCATCCATCCAAGGGTCATGTGAACCAGAATTGACTGTATTTATAATGTGTGTGTGTGTGTGTGTGTGTGTGTGTGTGTGTGTGTGCGTGTGCTCCTGCATTTAGCACACAATTGGGCCCAGAATGCTAGTTTTTGGTACAAAGGGGTGTAATTGTGGGGTTTTTGCCTAGGGCCCCACAACTTCGAAAGTCTTTTTGATGGTAAATTTCAAGGCAGAGGTTTTAATTGAGTTTATGTTATGGTTAGAGTAAAGAGGGTGGGAAAGGGTAATATTTTTATGCTTCAAGTTACAGTAAGAGAGAAAGAAAGTATCGTTTTGCATGTAAGTCAATAGTGGGATCCCACTAAGAAATAAATGGGTGTGCGTGTGTGTGTGTGTGTGTGTGTGTGTGTTCTCCTGCATCATACATCCTCAGCTAGTTGACCTAACCTAGTTGACCCCGCCAAGGTTGATGAAGCCCTGACTTGCATCCCAGTAACAGTCTCTGGGTTCGTCCTCTTAATCCAAGATGCCCCGTCTTTGAAAACTTTGCGGAGAACATTCTACAAAGCCTCTAAAACACTTCAATGGCCTGCTTCTTCACCTGTACTGGTCCACCAATTCCTACATTTGCTATCATTAGCTTCCTCCATTTCTTTTTTTTCCCAGTTATGTTTGGTGCACCAAGCCAGTGGAGGTACATTGTAAAGGTTCTTAATACTCAACTTGGGCTCTGTGGTAGCGATAATTTTAGGAAAGATAAGAAACCAGGCGTACATTAGTGCAAATCGTGGATGGAAACTTAAGATGAGTGGAATGAACTCTAAGGCCAGTTCTCTTAATGATTTAGTTCTTTTCTAGACATTCATGGGTGACAATTTGATTACAAGATCTTTCCTACTATCCACAAATGCTGATTCTAAAGAAATATAAAAATGTCTCAAAAACAAGACACTGATAAAAGCTAATTTGCACTGTTTTACTTATCACAACAGGTTGTGAACTTTATAAGAATAATTTCTTGGTAAAAAAAAATGATGTGACTATGACAAATGGAACGATATGCACAGTCCAATCAATTTAAATCAATTGTTCACTAAAATTACCGGTAAAATAATAATTTCCTAAAATAAAGTATTTCCTCGGCTCAAGCTGAAGTGTCAGAGGATAAATTAAGATCTATGGACTCTGATTCTCACATCCTCTCCATGAGCCACTAAATCAATTGACCTTCTACAAAATGTAAAAGTGAAACATTCACTTTTAAATTCATCTGAGGACGATAAACAGTCAAGCAGTAATTTCCAATTTGAGTTTTTGAACTCAATAGTGATTTTCTTAAAAAGCTTCATTTTGATTCAGAAAGAAAGTGCCATTATTCTTTTATTATAAATATCTATAATGAAACCAAATCTGAATTTCCATAAGTTTCACCCAGGAGTGAGAGTAGCTTTCGTGTTGGATGTCCCTCTTTTTGTACAACAGAAGAATAATAGAACAATGCAAACTTTTTTACTTTATATTTTTTTTCTTATTATTTGTTTTGTTCTAAAACTGTTTAATTCAATAGAACCATTTCTGCCAAGTTAGTAAAAAGTACAATTGTTGGCTCGAATGTGTGTTTGTCAAAAACATTCGACTGCTCAAGGTTATGTTTGGCTTGCAATAAAAGGTTTGTAGTTTGCCATGTGCAGGGTATTTGTTATTGCTCGCTGGAAAATTGAAAAACCTTATTTAGAGTTTGTTCAGGCAAATTACACACACACAAACACACACACACACACACACACAAACACAAATAAATTTCACTCTCCCTTTGAGGTATTGACAGACAGGAGGGAGATAGCATCGCTCTGCACGATTGGGTAGAAGTGCGTGTCGTTGGGTCACTTCTGAACCAATCATGAGAAAGACAATGTCCAGATCTGTCAGCGCAAGTGCCTTGTTGATGCCAAGGGTCAAAAAGGAAAACTCAACTCAAATGATGCACAATGAGCCGAATCCTGATACAATTGGGCTGCAGCAGCAGAAGACCACACCGGGTGCCACCCCTGTCAGCTAAGAACAGGCAAATCAAACAGGCTCACAAAAGAAAGGATTGAAAAAACTTGAGTAAAGTTTCTGATGCAACAGTCAAAAGGTAGGACGAAAAATTACATGAACGCATGTCCTGTCTTGTATTAACTGTTCAAGCTGGTGGTGGTGGTGTGCTGGTTGTGGTATATTTTCTCAGCACATTTTGGGCTCATTAGTACCAATAAGCATCTATGCCGTGGAGGATTAAGGCAGTTCTGAAGGCAAAATGGGGTCTAACCGGTACTAGTAAGGTTTACCTAATGAACTGGCTCTTGAGTGTATAGCCTATAATTAGCATAATTAGTATAATAGTTGAATTCTGAACATTGTTCTGTTTGTTCGGTACTTCCATTGAACAGCTTTTTTGATATAGCCTGCTAAAAATACATAAACTGAACACACACACACACACACACACACACACACACACTTAATATGGCCTTATGTATATAATCAGTGTACTTTGAATAATAACAATATACAATTACAATTAGGTGAACTGAGAAATAGCAAATTCACAAACAACGTACAAACACTCCAGTTTGCACAGCCTTTACATAAAAGACTTTTATTAAGTGCGCATGGAAATGTAAATGATTTATGAATTTTCCACACTTCCCTGCCCACACAATTACACAGCACTCAGTCATAACAACAACAACAGACAACCGAAGAGCATTATTCTCACACACTTCAAACCTATGGAGAGGTAGAAAGTAAACACTTTAGTCAAAAGGTTCCTGCCGTGTTGCGCAACATCGTGTCTGTTGCAATCGCACACGGTTTTTGTACTGAAATCAATTTAGCACACCCTCCTCACGAATGATTCATTTTAACTGTTCCACCTTCTCAATAGCAAGCTGCACCCAGATAAAATATGCTTTGTGCCGCGCTGCAGCATATTTACTGCTTTAAACAAATCAATGCAGCTTCCTATTGAATTTAAACATACCACTGATTAATCTCTTCTGAGCTGTTTTCAAGTCAAGATTCTTTCATGTTCTTTTTCTTCCCTTTTTATTAAATTTATTTTTAAGAGAAAAACAATGTTCGGATCAGAGCTCTTTCAGTGGAATCACAATGACTCTAGACAGACTAAACTATAGATGCATACAGATGCATTAATTAATTATCTCTCTCTATCTCTCATTCTCTCCTTTTCTCTGCTCTCTCTCACTTTTTCTTTGTTTGTCTATATTGTTCTCCTTCTTTCATTCTTTCTTTTTTTATTTTTTTTCTCTTATCTCTCCCCCTTTCTCCTTTTCTCCCCTCACTGTTTTTTTCTCTCTCTTATCCCTCTCCTCTTTTCTCTCTCTTTCTCTTTTTTTCTCTCACTCTCATTCTCTGTCTTTTTTTCTTTGCTCTCTGTGTTTCACACTCATTTTCTCACTTTCTATATATCTCTTTCTTTCTTCTTTCTTGCTTTCTTTTTTTCTCTTACCCCCCTTCTCTCTCTCTCTCTCTCTCTCTCTCTCTCTCTCTCTCTCTCTCTCTCTCTCTTGTTTCCTCTCACTCTCTCTCTTCCTCTCGTCCTCTCTCTTTTTCTCTGCTCTCTCTCTTTCTCTCTCAATTTTTATGTCTTTCTATATCTCTATCTTTCTTTATTTTTTCTTTCTTTCTTGCTTTCTTTTTTCTCTTTAATCCCTTTTTTCTCTCGTCCTCTCTTTTTTTCTGCTCTCTCTCTTTCTCTCTCAATTTTCATGTCTTTCTATATCTCTATCTTTCTTTATTTTTTCTTTCTTGCTTTCTTTTTTCTCTTTAATCCCTTCTTTCTCTCTCTCTCTCTCTCTCTGTCTCTCTCTAGTTTTCCTCTCTCTCTCGTCCTCTCTCTGTTTCTTTCTCTTTGTTTTCTCTGTCTTTCTATATCACTTTCTTTCTTTCTTTTTTTATCTTTCAATCTTTCTTTTTTTCTTATCTCTGCACATCTCTCCTTTTCTCTCTATTTCCGCTCTCACTTTTTCTCTCTCTCCCTTTTCTTTCTCTTCGTCTCTTGTTGTTTCTCTCTTTCTGCACTCACTCTCTCTCTCTCTCTCTCTCTCTCTCTCTGTCTCTCTCTCTTTTTCTCTCTCTCTCACTCTTTCTCTCTTTACATAATTATTGTACTTATAAAGCAGTAAATTGCTCAAAATGTAGCGAAGAGCACATCTAATAAACCCGGTTGATTTTACCGTCATTTGTTTCCCTTGTAGTCTGACAAAAAGAGAAGCGAGTCATTATTTATACAGTTTGGGTTGTTTTCGCATACTGAGCTGTCAGTTTAAATACTCTCTTTGGGGAAAAATAATTCATAATGCTATTTATATATACTAATTTTCTGCTAATAGATACACAATTTAAAATATTCCCATGCACATAAATGTCTTTGGCGTGCTTTACTTTTCAAGCGTATATGGTGAACGTTTAAATGTTATCTTTAACTGCTCCGCATCCACTGTTTTTGCCGTGATTTATTAGTTTATGCATCACAGAGTTAATCTAATCATGCGGCTTCATGAAGCGAGAGGATAATGTTTATAATGTACAAACAACACATGGCTTAAGGACGTAAGAACAATCTTAAACTACAGTAATTAACTGCCAGTCCTTGGACATTACATTTATTTCAATTAGGTCTTGTTCAGATGTAGCGCAATGTGAATCATATATTATGTTTGCTAAAATCCAGGCTTTGAAAACATATTTTAATATAGTTTACTAAACATACTCTGTCCAATTTAACCGTTAAACACACATGTATGCAAGATTGATATGATTGGAGAGGTTTACCAATGCATGGTATCCCCCAATCTTTCATTGTATATGGTAAAAATGGCACGTTGGCATAGTGTGTAGTGAAAACTCTCTATGTGCAGGGTTCAAGTTTAAGACCTTTCGGTTTCCTTACAGTCCAAAAACCTCTGAAAATTAGAGACTGAAACAATTGCCTACATGTGGGAGTGAAAGTGTGAATGTTTGTGAGTCCTGCTCTGTGATTGGTTAGCCATTAGTGTATCCCGAGATTGGCTCCAGATCCTCGTGACCCAGAAATAAATGATAAATAAGTGATTCAGTAAATGGATGGATGGTAGGAAAAGAACAGCAGTGAAGGTGTTTTGTTTCGCAAATCAACAGACATATTGCCTCATACATGATCTCATTAATCTTTCATTTATGTCTCATAAAACAAACAGACCACTGAATTATTAATCTTACTTATGTGCCACATGCAGTCAGGCCGAGACTCGTGAGAAATGTGGAATCTGGCCATTTAAGTGTCTAATATAGAGTATCGGTACATGCTCACAAAGCGGACTTAATATGATAATAAGGCCCGGGTGTCTTTAGTTGATCACACCCTGCAATTTTGAATCCATTTACTAGTACATGCATACATATTTAATGATCAGCAAATTAATTCCACATTTTAAAATTCCAGAAGATGGTTCCAGAAACCATTTTCTAGCCATTGGTAGTTAATTTCATTTTTTTTTTTACCTTGTATATTACTTTCAAAGCATAATATTTGGATCAACTACTGCTTTAAGTTACTGGGGAAAAAAACAGAGTTGAAAATAAGGTCAACTAAATAAGAAAAAAAATTTGTTTCCGTGCACTTTGCTGAAGAAGCACAAAACCTTGACATGACGGTAGCAAAGGGCCGAGCGTCTTGTTACCTTCTCTGGCTTGAGTGAAGGTCTTGTTAAGCAGCTCGATGTTTAGCGTGACTACCCAAGCCACTGGAGAATGGAACCACGGCGAGAAAGAGACCCCACCATTGCTGAGATCTCTCAGGGCAATCAGCGATTCCTGATGCAAAGCAATCAAAACCAAAATGGAACCCCGTTTGCGCGTATTTTCAGCAATTTAAATCAGCAGATTCGTTTGGGCTTTCCATTCGGCGAACACGTGTGATTGAAAGGCGATGGTTCTCCCCTCCAACCTCATAAGATTAAATGGATTTCACGACAGTTGCTTTTTGCTCTGTTTGTGTTTCATTGTGTGCATGTAGGGCTTTCGGTGTTCCGGCGTTAACCTCTTACGTCAACCGTTCACTATTATGCAAATGGATGCTGGGCCTTTGCAGATACAGCGTCCGGATCAGGAAGCCACAATCTCTGGCCTTCTCCATCAAGCAGTTCCATTGAAACAAATATCCTGCGCTGATATAATGAAGGGCGGAAAAAAATTTCTGTGGCTCACAATATCAGATGCTAAGGTGTTGTGAGTTGTTTTTCATTCCAGCTTCCGAGCCACGAGACATTGCGTGAAGCACTTAACCCTTTGTCAGTGTCTGGAAAATGGTTTCCCCATCGGCTGTGTAAGAACAATATTAATGCATATGTTAAGACGCCCGTGCCTGGTTGCGGATTCATGGCTACAAAAGACAGCTCTTAGGTTTGTGAAGTTAACACTGACAAAAGCAATAGCAGGATGCTTGATCGTGTGGGTTTTCACATGACTAAAAGTGCAAAAAGGCATCAAGGCGTTCAGCAAGGTTGCGGGAAACAACAGTTGTCACAAGCCCAGGGTTGCACATCTTTCCTCCAGAGGATAAGCTGTGAATAGAGATTCACCTGAAAAGCAATATCAGAGAAGCTCATTTTATTCTAGTTAGGCTCTTTCAACCACAATCAATCCACACCCGTCACCATAAATAATGGGGGTCACAGAAAGCGGTGAGGACGGCTGTATACACTGTTGACAGTGCGGTTTTGCTGCACCACTCACTTTGCATTACAAGTGCATGTGCATCAATTTTTACCCATATTCATTTTTCACATCATCCCTTTCTTTAGGCCCTCGCTGTTTTACATGGCGACAGATATGAGTAATTGGATTAAAATCACATTACCTGAAGGCTATGCAATGGTTTCTGCTGTTTGGTATAATGGCTGGTCATCAGATATGTCATCAGCAGCTCTGGGGGAAAAAATGGCCAATGGCAAAACACATTGATGCTAGAGATATAGTCATCTCTTTCTTGTTATTTCAGTTTAGTTTATTTTTATTTAGTCCCTTTGCTTGAAAATTGGCTTTGAAGTAGTGCTATATACGTATATATTATATACTGAGAGAGAGAGAGAGAGAGAGAAAGAGAGAGAGATTATGTGTATTGTGTATATATTATTAATTTTGATATGTAACTAATCTGTAACTGTGGATTTTTTTAAGGAAGATAAGAAAAATCAGGCAAAGCCATTTGGAACTATTATGGTATGAATATATGGAAATGAAGTTTGAGAGGTGATTGTATATTGTTTTTTTTTTTTGTTAAATGTTTGCTGCACAATGATTTTTTTACATTGAAGAACAGGAAATGCACTGTTGTATCTCTTGCCTCCAGGGAAGAAGAAGCTCGGTTCTTGCACTAGCTATTACAGCAGAGAAAAATGTATGTACAGGTTACATACTAAAAATTCTGTCTTATATAAATGAATGAAATACTGTATATGTATCCTTTAAAAAACGATTGCTTTTAAAAAAAAAGTGCATAAGTAGAAACAGTCAAACGAGTGATATACTGTTTGCTTTTAATTTGTTCAGACGTTCTTTCTGTAGTGTGAAGTCAGAATGTGTAGTATGAACTAAGGTACAAAAAAAGCCGACTGAGTTGCTTGACTACAAGTGATTTAATTGGATATAATATCAATCAATCAACAAACCAATCAATCAAACAAACAAACAAACAAACAAACTAACTGACAATCAAAAAACAGTGTTTGTGGTCCTTTTAAGAGTAGTTAATCCAACATACGGCAGTCACATGTGAAAGGAATAAATAACAAGACATTTATAACACAGATATATTTGAGTCTGAAAATGAATATGCAACACATAAATTTACATACAAACACATACATACATAGCAAAAAATAAATGTGCAATTTTTTTTGCAGCGATTCTGAACAGCAAAGTTCGCAATCAATGTACAGACATATCTTGCTTCATGCTGTATTTAATAGCTTCTTGTCCACCGAGATAATTATAGTGTATGGAAAAGGAGGAGACATGAAAGATCCTGAAAGTGCAATGTTTTATGGGCTGGGTGAGTTTCCTCTCTGCCTCGGATTCGATTAAAACGAGACTAGTTCAATTACCCATGCTGTTGCCAAATCTCATTATTGTTGAAGAATCAAACTGAGCCGTCCTTCGCACAACAAGGCATTGCCATCAAAGATAATTCATTCTGAAACAACACATTGCTCGGAATTTTGATGCATATGTGTACTGTAATATACTGTACGGACACAGTGTGTGTAGTTTGTCGTACATTTGATGTCATGAAGCTAAATTGGTTAAAAACCCAACAAACAGCATAAAACAACAAAAAAAGTCAACCTTTTGCAAATTTCACATTTAAAGACATTTGTAGAGTTTTTGTCTTTATCCTAGTACGAATAATGGCACAAATTCAGATAGACAGAAAGGATGAATGGATGGACAGAAAGAGAGAATACCACGAATATAAGCAACCCCCTGATTTTTCAGGCACAACAATAAAAAAAATATATTTATTTTTGTATAAACGTTTCAATTACATTAACAGTCTATTAAAAATACATTTTCTTCCGTTGTTTAACAAAAAGTTGATTCTAGTGGTCAGGACTTCTTTTCCCAAGATCCTTTGCTCTGCTCTAAGTTTTTGAGCGTCGGAAATTCGTTAAAAATAAAAGGGGTGCATATATTCGTGTAAATACGGTAAGAGAGACGATGTGAGGGAGATGGATGGATGGAGAGAAAGAGAGAATAAAATGGAGAGATGGAAAAAAGGACAGACAAGCAAGGTAGAGGTTTACTCTTTCTTAAACCTTACAAAAGTGAATTGGATTTGCTTACTTAATGGTCGAGCAGAGCGTATGTCCAGCAGTGTCCAACTATCTGCAGTGGTTCTTGAAGGCCAGAGTCACACATCCAGATTGATTGTGGATAGTGCTATCGTCTCCGTCCATCTAGAACTCAGGGGAAATCATAGCTTGTTCTATCCATCAGTGTGAGTAACCGTCTCAACTTGTTCTGCTCCTCTGTGGCTTTTTGGGTCCGATTTGTCTTGGAGACCACGCGGAGATGATGTCCATGTCGCTTTCGAACAATCCCAGCATTTCTCAGCCTGGAAGTTGGCGAGCTGCTTAACTTTGCTGTTTGTTTAGTTTCTTCAGGCCCTGTGCATTTTTTTTGAGTTGTGAAGGACGATGGAGATCAAATGGCAGTATTTACTTGAGTGAAAAGCAAACACAAAGCTACTCGGGAGTTATCCTGCAAATCAGGTCCATTAGGCCGAGACATGCGGCAGGGAGTCTTTTGTGAGCTGCATTAAAGGGGCAATTAGCTTGTGGTACTCAGTGTTCATAAAGCCTTTTTGAATTTTATTTATTTATTTGCATTGGAAGCAATTCAATTTAATGACAGGAACTAACTCCAGGTTTTTTGAATCCGCCTACATGTTCTTTGATGCCTTAGCAAATTGTTATAATAAAACCTGATTGCTGGAAAATGCATCACATGTGTGTTTTGAAAAAGAAGTGCTGCTATCAAATGCATCCTACATATCAAATTCAGCAAAACACGACTGTTTTACTAGAACTCTCTCTCTCTCTCACACACTTATAGTGCAATATTCATTATATTGTTTTTATTTTCTTTACATTTCACTTTTTTGTTTTACCGAGATTTAATCTTAGCCAGATTAGATGAACAGTCACCATCCTAATTTCGGTGTGGCTTTGTATTCACAATCTGAGGCTACAGATTAAGTTGTTCTTCACTGATTCTTAACAAACTCCTGTCACTATGAAATAGATTATTCTTAGCGAGGGGCACAACGTGTTAATTTCCTATCAGAATCCCTTAATTACCTGTGGCCCCTGGTCTCACTGTAAACTAAGGGCAGCTCAACTTGGACACAGCTGATTGGTTTCTTTGTGGAGTGAGTAAATCATAATGAAAAAGAGATCGATGCAAATGAAAGTGCAAGCTCTAAACATGCTATTGGATTCTATTAGCAATGTGAAATTGCTTCCAGGACAGTACATATTGAACTACACAAGACCGGTGACACACTCCTGTGTGTACATAGAGAAAGAAAGAAAGGAAGGAAGAAAGGAATGAAGGAAGGAAGGAAGAAAGGAAGGGATGGAGGGAGGGGGAAAAGAAAGCAAGGAGGAGAAAATTGTGTCTTTAGAAAATCTGTTGCTGTCATTTGTCATTAACTAGGCTTATAGTTAAACAGTAGTTTAAGTCCAATTTAATTTAAATTTTAGTCCAATTATGACTGATGAAAGTGTTGAAAATGGAATAAATAAACGCATGTCTTAACATTTTTCCTTTTCAAGTTCAAATGACAAACCAAAGTGAACATGTTTTTCCAAAGTGTGCTGATTGAAACATCTTATATTTATCAGATCCTCTTACTCCAGTGAAGTTCACTTCCCATCATGCAACTGTCTACTCAAAATACTGTTCTAAAGGAAGCTTACAAGTTCATGCATCCTCAATAAAATTTATATTGTGTTTTGACCAGCCTAACCTGAGCTCAGTCTCTATTCACACTTTTGACTTGGTTTGATCAAGATAGCAACTGAAGTGCATTAATAATTTAAACAAACTGCAAATTGGTCAATTCGTGGACAATACACTACTTAGTGGCCTAGAGGTAGTGAACGCACACTTCTCGCTATCAAAAAGTTGCAAGTTCTAATCCCGGACTACAACAGACCTTAAGCAAGAGACTGAACCCAAACTGCTCCTGGTTTGTATCTGTGTGTGTGTGTGTGTGTGTGTGTGTGTGTGTGTCTGTATGTTTGTGTTCACTTGTACTCTACTTTCCTAGTAGCTCAGTGTGTAGAGTGCTCATCGGATCATCGGTTCGATTCCCATGGAAAACAGGAATTTGTTTCTGTAACGATTCTGTAAAATTGTAACGAAATGAAAGTCGCTTTGGATAAAAGCATCTGCTAAATGACTGTAAAGTAAAGTAACTGTACATGTTTACACTTCACTCTGCAGTTAAATGCAAAGCACTGTACATTTCTCCACTGTGGGACGATTAAGAGTTTAATACTATAAAAAAAAGTCTCAATCCACCAGAATGTGCCTCATTACAATAATCATACGGTAGTTATTATAATTCTGTGTTTCACATCTCTCCCACTGTTAAGAGCTCGACCACCGTCTGTGTTTCATGTTAAGCATGGTTCTTTGCTTTTTGTGAACTGTGAATTTCTGCTAAGTAGCTGTTCTGATCCTTTTAAACTTCATCCCTCTTTGCATGTCCCTCTAGATGACTCGGAATTAAACAGTTCATTAACATTTCATACATCAACGCTACCTGCCACGGAGAACACCGGGCCCTACATGTGCATCTTTTACTAAATTAGCGGTTTGTAGACATTCATTTCTGATTGTTGAGGGTTTATTAAAGTTAGCAGAAATACAAAAAGAAACCCCAGTAGGAATAAACATTATCTTACTTTATAATACTGTATAGTACTTAATTACTCTATACTATTTAATTATAGTTTGTTTGTGTAATTAACATACTATTGTGAATTAACTTACTATCTACTACAAAGTACTATGCATTTTGTAACTTGTTGCTTCAGTGGGAGAAGGACCGAGTTCAAGACTCAAATCAAATAAAAAAACATTTTGTCACGTACATATACACATACTGCATATACAGTGTTTGCGTAGGTTTCCTCTGGCTCTCCGGATTCCTCCCATTTTCCTAAATCACATCCCCAATTTATTTTAGTTAAATTAGCTGAAAGTGAAAGTGCGTGAGATTTCCAATATGGCCACTAGGGACCAAATCTTAATTGTGCTCTGCATTTAATCATCGTGTAAAGTGACACACACACACAAACCCAGAGCAGTGCGCAGCCTTAAGTCGTAAATAAAAATACGACATATGAGTTGTTACATTGTGGTTGCTGAATATTGTTGAATACGTCTGATATATTAATGGAATAGAATAGATTATCAATACTGCAATTGTATTCTATTCCAAAATGTATGCATAATTTCATTTGAAGCAATGACTTAATCGTGAAATAAGATGTGTGTGTGTGTGTGGGTGTGTGTGTGTGTGTGTATCTCTCTCTCTCTCTCTCTCTCTCTCTCACACTCACACACACACACACACACACACACACCCCAACCTATGCACATGTAAAATTCAAGCACAATCAGTTGCACTCGACCCTCAAATCTAAGGAGAGGTTTCACATGCACACCACGGTGCAGCATCTTCAGCTTAAATGTTATCCTCTTTCAGAGGATTAGTGAAATTCTGTAAATTGGTCAGGGTGGATTAGCAATTTTTGCTTGGTAATCAGTCCCATTTTCTCTGATGGCTTTCTGTGTCCCTTCTTGTTTATGTAAATGAGAATAGCTTTTGGAAGTTATCTGTTTATGAAACCAGCAGTGGTTTTGAAATAACGTTGTCTATTGGTTATGCTCCGCTGTGCTGCTTTCCATACAGAACGCAATTGTCACTCTAGAATTCTCTGAGAGGAATGAAAGATAAAAGGTGAAATAAATGGTTCCTCGCGCAAGGGAAATGCAGACAGAGTTGTATAATGGTGCTGTGGAAAAAAGAAGTAGGAAAAGCATTACAAAAAGCTTTTCCGAACCAACAAAACAAAAGCACCAGAGGGTGTCGTGTAAGGCAGTGTGTTCACGGAGAGCGCGACTCCCCGTGCATTTGTGTGACACTCTCTTGTGAATATATTTACACAGAGTACTAGATTTACATTTCAGGTCCGTTTTACGGGACGGGGGTCTTTAAGGGGCTTGTCTCACCTTTGTTTGGTTCACCTGAAACAAGCTTTTAGCTTTGGGGATCTTTTGTAAAAGTGTGCTGAGTAAGATATATATATATTTTTTTTGGACTTGACGAGCTTCCATAGATGGATGTTAGGAAAGTGCTTGGTGTTGTCACTATGGACTACACATCCCAGGATTCCCTGTTTTCCGTCATGTCCTGTGATTGATCAGTTTCACCTGTATTTCCATTCGTCCATGTATTTAAGTCATCATCTGTTTTCTTTTTTTTTTTTAGCAGTCAACCATTGCACACTGCTATGTGCTGTCCGATTGTTGTAAGTTCTATGTTTTATATTTTTTCATAAAATGTATATTAAATGTGTGTTTATCGTCACTAAACACATTGATTTTCCTATTCTGATGCCAGAGCGTAACAGGTGTTGGCTACATTGTTGCGCAGATGTGATACGTTTATATATCATAATTATTTAAACAAGAATGTGGACGGTTTCAATATGTCTAATGCTGAATTGATGGAGAGATGATTTTGATTGCTCTTTTGAGCAGTTTCATCTCAAAGACGAAATCATCAAAAAGACATTATTATGTGTGTGGGTGCGTGTGTGTGTGTCTTGGTCTTGGTCTCATCTCACAAACGTGCATTCAAGAATTTTGTGAAATTGCTCATAGGTGTGAGTGAGAGTGTGAATGTGTGGGTCACTTTTTGATTGGTTGGCTGCTTTCAGGACCAGATATGCTGGGATTGGTTCAAGTTCCCTGTGACCCAGACATGGAAAAGCTGTTCAGAAAATGGATGGGTTTGACAACTATATATATACGAAGATAAATGTTAGTGACTTATTGTCAGAGATTCTCACACTAGATTTTGTAAAGAACACACCAGAGCTGTTAATAGTGGTTTAACATTTTATTTTTTATACCAGATACCTGATGTTAAGCTTTCTCCTCAATGGCGATGGAGATGCTGGTGTATGAGCTAAGGATTGAATCCTTTCGCTCAAAGTAGCAGGAAGCAATTACCTGCTCAGATCACCAACCACAGAGCTAAGTGCCATTTCTTTTCTGGATGTGCAAACACAACCAGATCATTTGAGGATTAACATTTAAAAGGCAGCGGCTGAAGTTGTCTTTTTAAGGGAGAGCGAAATGATGGGCAAAAGAGTTGCTGGATTTTTCCGGTTTAAACAACAGTGCGCCACGACGAGATTCTTGCGGCGTGAAAGCCGACAGCCCAGGGACTGTATCTCAAGCTCAAGCCGAGGTGAAATGTTTAATTGAACACCGCTTCCTGCTTCACTGATCACAGCTACTGCTCAAATTTAACTTGTCCTGATCATTCCTTCCTCGCACTTGCCTTATTCCAACACTCAGTCAAAGCTTTGATTTGAAAGCCGTCTGTATGCTTCTTTTTCTTTATCCTCTCTCTCTCTCACACACACACACACACACACACACACACACACACTGGATGTGGACAACTTTCCGCTATTAAATAATCAATTCTGACTCTATTAGCATTTTTGGTTTAGGCCTAAAGTTTAAAGTCAAAGTTTTAATGCTAAAGTGACTTAAGGATAGTTCTTTTCTATATAATAATGTACAAATGACATTCCATCAGCATTTAACATTACTCTATCAGACAATTTTCCAATTAACACTATCAGAGAACGAATTCATTACACATAAGAGTGGAGTCGTTTTATTATTTTGCTGATGCGCTTTGCTAAAGGCTAATAAATTAGCCATAATTGTGTGTCACTTAGCCAAATGATGCCATAAATATGTCATAAATTTGCTTTCATTGATAGTTGAGCTTTAGGGTTTGAACATTATGGAAAGGCCAAAGCACATGAAATGTTCCCATACATCATCTAATCTACACTCAAGGTAATGAGCAGCTATTGAGATGAGCACTGGATTGGGAAACTGCCAGTGGAATATTTGCATGTTAAATCAGTGTAAAAGAAGGTATCAAGTTAATACAATTGTTAATCCTGTAATGTTGATTTGGTTAACTGTTAATTTATTAAGATCTGATATTTATTTTGTATGTATTCTGCAAACTCCTACTTTTTTCCAACCATTGCTCATTTTTTGTTGCTCAAAACATTTTGCTTTATTTACAGTAAGTTTTAGGACATAACAGCACATTTTAAATATTCAACCGTATCCATATTCTAATGCACATAAAAACAGACGTTGGGATGCATAACAACAACAACAACAACATTATTTTTATTATTATTACTAGTAATAATAATAATTAGTTAGTTTAAAGTAATTTTAAAGGAAATGTCACTATTGATATTGTATGATTATTTTATTTGATGTTAACATTTTTTCATCAATAATTACCTCTTTTAAATTTGCATCAGTACTTTGTTCATGCATTAAAACTTATTTTTGCCAGTGAGAAGACTAAATAAATAATTTATACTGAATTAGTAGTTATTAAATTGTACTATATAAACGAAGCCAAATACTCTCATGTTTTGCTAAATGAATTCAACTTGTGTACAGTTACTTCAAAAAGGAAGTAATGGAAAATAATACATTTTATTACACAAAAAAGAAGAAATGGCTAAATGGACTGCATTTTCACCTAATGTTGTTCCAAACGTAATTTTCCAATTGCTTGACACCTTTGGCACAAGACGAGTTAAATTGGTGTGAATTCCTCAGCGGAACCATATAAACCCGTCCATTGGGTTTTCGGCTGTTTTTCGAGCTTTTGTGGGTTTGAGCAGTGATAATAATCTGTGCGGACAGTTGTTGCCTTAATTGAAGGTTTGGATTTCTGCAGAAAAGTGAGATCAAAAATGAGATTTTCAATCACTTTGTCATCCTAATGAGGAAAAAGATCCCGATCTAGAGTGTCTGTATATTGTTGGTTAAAAGGCTTGCGTTCTTCTGTACTCAATGGGATGCTTTTAATTCTGCTTTCCAGTAACGACTGCTGACAGTTCCTGATTGGATTATTGCAAGACTGGAATGCAAAGGCTAACCGGAAATAACCCTGTGCATTTATTGAGGCAGTCATCATTACTATATAAATCAGCGGTATAGACCTTGTGCATTTTTCTGAGCTGTCACCTTCCAACAACTGGAACTTGTTGTGACAGAGCCATTACAGAAACACATGATCTTCAATATTCTATTTTGTCTCCTTCAATAACATTCCCAATCTGGAAGTGTAAATGACGCTACCACCCCACAACTCCTGCCCTCGTGGTGCTATGTAAATAATTCATACATTAGCAAATTATTGTTATTTCTCAACCGATTTTTTTCATTTCTGGGCCAATAAGCATCACTGGGCCTGAAAGTTACACATTTTGAACTGGTTGCTTTTCAGTCACATGGAAACTGTTATATATGATTATTAAAAATGATTTGTCCCACAGCAGGGAAATTGCATAATGGAAACATAATGGCACATTCTTATTTATTTTAATGCATGTTTTTAGACGGTGGTTAACCAACAAACAATGAACTGAACATTGAAAGGCGTCAAAACAATTTTACTTTAATTTATTTAGTATATATATATATATATATTTTTTTTTTATGTATTTACAACTTTAAAACTGTTGTTGCGGCGGTAAACTTAACTCTAATTCCCTTTACCGCCAACATCCAGGGAGATGAGATTTTCCTCACGGAATAAAATGCGAGAATACAGGTGTGTATAAAAACAGTTCTATAGTCAAAGTTCAAAGTCAAGTAAACAAAATCTAAAAACAAACAATTATTGCTCGCAAAATAATTTTATTTTTCTATTTTTCAAGCAAGTTTTACACGGTTTCATATTTCCATGGTAAAAAAGTTGTTTTCTCCTCAGCTCCTCCAAAGCTGTTGCTTAATACAAAATCAGCGTATTTTAACACTAGGTATCACGATGGTTCAATGTTGGAACTGTTGCCTCACAGCAAGAAGTTCTCAAAAGGTTCTGAGATGGTTTGAGGCTCAAGTTTGTATGTTCTTCTTGTACTTGTGTTCAAAATGGAAGTCTGGAAAATGGTCAGTAGTGAGTACGAAGTCTGAAATTGTCAGTAGCAGTTTGCACTACTCTGTGATTGGCTGGCTAGCTATCCAGGGTGTGTCCCACTTTCAGGCTAAGAGTTACACCGAAATAAAAAAAGCGATGGATGGATTTGAATCCTGGTAACATCTAAAACCTTCACTTCTCATCATGCATTTCCAATCATAACTTCAAGCATCATAGATTAATACTAGTGCATTTTTTCCTCAAACTCGGAATACAAGAATAGCTAAAACAATAATTAGTTATACAAGGCGAGCTGTTTGTGGACATGTAAAGGTTGCTAGATGTTTACTCTGCAGGATTAATTATTCTGTTCCAGAGTTTGAATCAAGATTCACTCCGTTTCCAGTTGACTAGCAAACCAGTGACTGCTTGTTTAGCAGAGACTCCGGCATAGACGTTATGAGAAATCAAGCCTGCCAGAATAGATTAACCCAAGCAGAACAGGCTTAAACAGAGACAATTTGGGTTTTTCCTTCACTGCACAGACACAGTGTGACAGCACCCTATCACAGATGTTCATCTACAGTAGATGCTCTGCCACTCGTGTGTGTGCGTGTGTGTGTGTGTGTGTTTGTAATATGCATTCTCTATTGGTGCCTCTGGCTAGCCTGACTTTTCTCTAAACAGCTGCTTGTGTTTGACAGTGAGACACTCGGCTCAGAGGTGTCTGTGCAGAACTAAAACCTCTGGATGAGACCATCTTTGCCATCCCAAAACTCTGAAAAGACGCTACAGTGGTGGACAGGAAGATGACTGTCATTTCTGTTTGTAAAAGAAGGGATGCTGATCCACCAATGAACTCCTGCTGGTTTGACTTGATAACAAAGCCTCCAGAAAGCCTGAATCCAGCAGAACATTCCCATGCTGGCAATCAGCAGCAAACTAAAGCTCCTACTGTTAGAGCGGCCAGATGCTTGTTATTGCATTTAGGGCGGAATAAAATTGAATAAAAGTACTTGGAACCAGCTGAATTCTTGTGGGCAGCAGGTTAGCAAATGGAATAGTATGTATATACAAAAAACTAAGAAAGAAAGAAAGCAAGAGAGAATGCTAAAGTGTAAAACAATGTAGATTGATGTCGTGCAATTGTGATTTTTTTTTTATCCAAATGCCATCGCAATGGTTTTGTAGTGTTGGCATGCCAGAGGAGACTGGCACCAGTGAGTCAGTTCTGCCCAGGGGTTTTTCCTCTCACCCTGCCAGAGACATTTTTTTCACCTGCCCACATCTATTGCTTGCTCACTGGTCATAGCCATAGTCTTAATACACACAAACAATGGAAAAAATACAACAATCTTCAACTTTTACAGTTACAGACTGTCTTAGTGTAAAAATGTAAAAGTCGCTTTATAAATGCACATGTTTTATCCGAGTAAATCCCTTCTATTTTAGTTGTTAAAACAAACTTTTTGAAAATTTTTAACCAAAAATTAGAAAGTTCAAAAAAATTCAAAGGTTTTTTTTTTTCATTCATCCTATCAGCTTCCACACAGAAAAGTGGACATGATAGAATTTTCTGGTAGAGGTGAGCCTGGGGGAACCTGGAGCTTTGGCAGCACATCCCAGTAAGCAAGTGGAGAGTCTGATTTTTCAATGTTTTAGAAAGACAGAATAGCCTTTTAGATGTCAAATGATGCAAGAACTAGTGCATGGGCTTATAAGAGGAAATAGTTTGTCTTGTGAGCACAGTGCATTTTCTTAATTTAGACGTTGTGATGATAAGTTGAGAAGCTCAGATACAGGGAGGAGCTTGACGTGGGTCTACTCATGACAAATAGTATGTGATAATCCTCCACATAAAGCCTCCACATTGAGAGCAGTCAGCAGGGATGGCGTGGGAATCTGTTTTTGGGTGCCCTGGGAACCTCTTCCAGGGGAGGTTTTCAAGGTATGTCCCACCGAGATAAAGTGCAGAGAAAAACCCAGGACACGAGGTGAAAGACTGAGTCTGAAACGCCTGGGTGCCGCCCGGAGGAGGTGCGGGGGCAGAGAGATGTCTGGGCATCATTGCTCAGGATGTTAGACCTTCGCTCGGATGAGAAGAAGTCAATGGATGGATGAATTGATGGATGGATGGAAAAATGGATGGATATTGATTTTATCAGTGAAGAAATGTTTCTCTTTCGAGTTCACTTTTTTCCTCACTCTTCTGTCTTTCATTTACTATTGATTGGTTCTGTATTTGTGTAATTTAGCAATGTTTTGTGTTAGTATCAAACTCTTAATCTCCGATTCACTATAGAAGTTCACTGCAAAAGACCGTCAGCCACAACACACTTGAACAGCTTTCATAAATACGTTTTTATTGTGTAGTAATTAGAGATATCAGCTTTGCCGTCTTAGGTTATCCAGCTTTAAAGTTCCTGTCTTAGGTCAAGGTAAATAGCTTTGCTGCTTCTTGTAATTATCATAGTTTCACAGCCTGATTTAATTCAAGAATCAAAAAACTGTATTAAGCCCCACTTAAATTGCTTTGTCTGGGTTGCATTTCATATACACATCGAGCTGTACAGACACTGGAAATCAGTTTAACCATTTGAGACTCAAGTTTGTTCTGCCAGAATTTGATGTTAAGCTTCAAAAAAGGTCTTGGTTTCCTCTGGGTCTCCGGTTTCCTCCCACAGTCCCAAAGCTTGTGTTAAGGAGAATTGGTTTCATACAGTAGTTGTGAGTGAGAGTTTTAATGTGTGTCTATGAATTGGTGGTTAAACAATGACAGAGGAGACACAGTGTATAACCCTCCTCCAGGCCCACAATTGTTGGGATTGGCTCAAGCTGGATGACTGGATGATAAACTTGGCGTCTCCATATTTTACTCATAATTCACTGACTAATGGCAAACACACAGACACACATACATCGTTTTAAATACCAAGAGTATTAGCACATCAGAATCATCTGTACGCTCAGCAAACACATTTCTTCTCATAGATGACTAATTAGCTATTAAAGCCGAGTCAGGTATGGAACCGGTAATTTTATCCAGGAATCTATATTTCTTTCTCACCCTTCATTTCATTAGGAAGCAGAGGTATAAGGAACACCTAAACATCTTACTTGAGTAAAAGTGCAAATACCTTACTGTAAAAATTACAAGTCACCAATTTGAAGAAGACTTGAGCAAAAGTCGTAAAGTATCTAATTTTACAAGAAAGTAAGTATTTTACTGGTACTAAATTTAGGTTAAAAAAACACCAAGCAATGTGAAAAACAAGAAACATTTTATTTTTGAGGATTAATTTCCCATTATCAAAATGAATTTTAACACCTCACTATTTCAAAATGGCAGAACAAAATAGATAAAAAAAGCTAATCGTTAATTCACGTTCACGTTCACCTTTTTTAGAACATGTGAAGTTTCTCAGCCCACTCACTTTTTTGCAGGTCTGTGTAAAGCGAATGGACCCCATGATTTATCCTCCCTAATCTACCGCAACATTTCTTAGCTGTCACCTCATCCTGGCTCAATATATGTGAGTGATTGGCTCCGACAAGGTCAGTTCTCTTAGAAACAGAATCACAGCTCTCTTCCGCAAACCACAACATGCTGGTTTTACTGCAACTTTCAATCCCGTTTCTAGAAGACTGAGAATTTGGAATTAAAAGATATTTACTTTTGTCCTAAGTAAACATTTTAGTTGTTCACATGTATTTTTTCTATAATGAAAAACTTTGTTTGGGTTTAAAAAAGTTCCTTAATTTTGGTTTGGGAACTACTTAAGTATTATCATGATTTTTGCTTTATTACTTTTTTTTGTTTGATTAAGAATAAAGGTTTGCCGTTGTTTATTTTAATAGGCGCCACTGTAAGTGCGTTACATCATCTTGCAAGTACACTTTCAAGATGTTTAGTCACATTGCTTGTTTCTTGAATATGTTTACTTATTTACAACCATGTGTTGGGTTTCCGAGAAGCTTTTATTTGCTGAAAGCATATGTGTGCTGAGCGCTTAATAATTTAGAGTCCAAGTCATTTAAATAGATGCAGATCAGAGCATGTGATTACCTTAACCTTGACAATCAATGTGGTTCAACAGCCTTCTTTATCTTATGTAGATTCTTGCTTTCATTTTCTCTTTCCCAAGGTGGAAAGTGAAAGAGAATTTAAACACTTTTGCCCACAGATTTCACTTCCAAAAGAAGTGTACTAGTTGCTAGGATACAGAGAAGGTTGTCATAAGAAGTATGATCTGAAGTATGAGAGAAAGAGATGGATGCCTGAACAAAGCCCCTAGCAGACCAACGGTTTTAGGGAAAAGAAAACAAATACAAACGGTTTTTCAGAGCATTTCACTCTACCAGTACTTTACCTCTGCAAATGCATTGATTTGTTCCTCAGATTCTGCACCTTTGACAGAGCAATGCAACTGCAACTTAATAATAATAATAATAATAATAATAATAATAATTATTATAATAATAATAATAATAATAATAATTATTATTATTATTATTATTATTATTATTATTATTATTATTGTTGTTGTTTATGTATTTTTATTTTTTATAATGTGCGGACTGATGCAAAGACTCCTTGGAAATTAAGTTATGACCACTAGAATCACCTTTCTGTTATCTATCATTACAAAATGATCACAAGTTAGGTTTGTTAAATATCGAAAAAATTGTATGTTTAGGAGAATATTAACGTAATTGAACCAGAAATGTAAAAAACAAAAAATTGTACCTGAAAAATCAGCGTGGTGCTTATATTTGCGTAAATATGGTAAATAAAAATGTGTTTTTGGGTTGTTTAGAGGTTAGTGTTGGCTAAGCAATAAGGGCAAGGTTTTTGCATCACCCTAAGTTAAGTGTTTACTTCTAAGGATGCTGAAGATAGAAGAGTCTCCAAAATTCAAAATAGAAAATTCTACCTAATGGCTTTCATACATTTATATCGTGTATATGTTACATCCACGAGAGAGCCATACGTGTGCCACAAATCAGACTGGCTATTTAAGAGCGTGCAGGTCAATTCATAGGTGCAAATGGTGAATTCATTGGTGAATGTCTTATCACGTGTGTTTTTTGATTCCCTGCTTCCTGGTTTTGTGCATCTGTTCAAGTTCTGGTTTTGATTTTGATTTTAAACAAATGCTTTTTCAGCATTGTATTTATTTATTTTTCTTTTTTATTTTACATTTTTTTATTGGACAGTAAGTCAAATGCACACATGTAGACATGCCTTTCGTTGTTCGCCTTCCCCAAACATCCCCAAAATAAACAAGTTGATACAAATAGTATCATCCCTACGGTACAGATAGTAACATCACTACCACCATGACAGATAGCACCATTACTACGTGTGTATCTTCACTGGATGGAGCACAATTTTTGTCCTTAGTCACCATATTGACGAAATACTGACTATCATCATAGTATTGCTTGACTTTGAGATATTGTTTTTGAAATAAGTATTACAACTAAAATCTATCTTATTTGTTATTTTATATACAAACCCGAAGCAGTTGGCAGCCTAAACCGTGGTGTTTGGGTGGCATGTGGGGTTCAGTGTCTTGCCCAAGGACTAGTAGAACCAGTCGTAGGGGAATTTAAACCGACAACCTTTTGGACACAAGTCCCCTACCACTAGACAACAACTGCCGGATGAACAAGCTCTAAGGAAAAACTAGAATTCCATTGAAAAGTAATTCCGGCCAAACAAAAAGGTGGTTGCTCTGAACAGGCAGTAGCTGTAACACAAGCAGTTGTGGATCATAGAAGGTCATCAGCTGAAGCAGCAACAGCAGATCCGAGGGTCAGCAGAAGGCCACAGAGACACCGGTTTGGAATCCAGCATAGGCGTAGACACTTTCACTTTTCGTTGGGTTCATTTTCTGATGAAGGCATGGGTCCCTCAGATGAAGGCAGATTGAGCTCAGACAGGTCTCTAGTTCAGACAGCTTGGGCTCAGCAACACGCTTGGACTTGCAGCTGGAGGCTTAGTGTCATCCATGTCCACAATTGCAGGAAATCGCAGTTCTCTCTTTGGATATAAAGGGCTTGTGGTTAAGTTCATGCTCAGGACATGGCCTGCTGGATTCTTATCTGGGTTCCCTAGGATTTGCCATATCTCCGAAAGTTGTATTGGAGACATGTTTGTCTTGTTTGCTTCTAGTGAAGTTTGCTTTTTAAAATATTCACTCGAATAGTTTTTACTACAACTTAGATGGGCGTGGTGGCCAGCATTACATCAGTTTAGGGCGTGTACTGGCTTTGACACGAGGTATACGTGACGGACAGGTAGGAAAAGTATGTTTCTAAAATATACGTTATGGTTTCTTTGTTGCTTCAGAGTTCACAATTTTCACGTTTCTCCTCTTATATGCCCTTTGTGGATGTTTTTAGTCTTGAACTTTCATAAACTTCCCACATTTAGAAAATATTCTTGGAAGCCTGTTTTTTTATTTCAGAATATGATAGTTCTTAAGTGATGCAGTTACAGTTTTCATGTATTATGCATAATCTATAAATAATTTATTTAAGGCTTCTGATTTTGTCTATCCATGAATGATAATGATACTGAAAGATATGGGGAAAGAATGCCAAAAAAACAAATTAAACAAAAAAAATTGTTACTGTTACCAAAACAAAGATGGTTATAAAGATCTCCTTGATATGTCATTCTGTCATTATACATCTTTATCTCTCTGTTCTTGACAGTCGAGCAGTAGCTTTTTCCTTCCTGGTGGAGCAAATTAACATGACAGATGTGAAGTTCAAGCTGCCCTTCTTTGCAAATAATTTGGTCTCTTGTGCAAAATATGCCAGGAAAAATCCCTTTTGGTAAATATGATTTTAGAACAACGGAAATCAGCATGGCTTTGCTAAATTGTTTCTCCTAAAAATATATGCGTATTTTAGAACCAACCTCATTCTAGTTCTGTAACTATAAGAAAGCTGTTTATGCTCTATTTAATGTGTTGTCTACTACTCTGAAACCTTCTTTACATCGTTTTTATGCCTCTGAGAGTTTTTAAAGTAGCATGTTTGTTTGATTCTTCAGCTCATATTCATTAGAAAACCTCATTCTAGAAACCTTTATGTCCTAACATTAAAATGTCAACCATTCCGGAGGCAATAAAGATGCTTTTATGCTAAAACAATGTTCTCATTTCTTAATTGGAATGTTCCTGGAAACTCAAGTGATTACACAGACATGTTGAAACGTACGTCCATCCTTCCTTTTTCCCAAAACGCTAGTGCCAACGACTCTGGGCCTGGCTGTGTGAAACACGCCCTCTTTTAGGCCAACCAATCACTGAGCAGAACACTCAGACACACACATTCACACTCTTACTCACACCTATGACCAATATCCTAGGCTACAATTCCTCAAAGCTTTTGTTTTTGTTTTTTGTTTTTTTGGAATTAAATGGAGACACAAGTACGGGAAAAACAAGCAAACTCCACACAAAAAAGACCGAACTTTTGTTGCAAAGATATCCATTTGCTGTGAGGTGCATCAAGAAACCAAACACACAATTTACTAAACGAGTAGTTTGAATATACTTGACATTTACCAGTACTCCGGTTAGTTTATCCACACTGCGATGTTTTATTTAGCCAAACCATTAGCGAAGGCTTAGTCTATTTAAGATGGCCAGTGTGTGAGTTAATGCTATAATTTTTATTATTTATTTTTATGCTGACACTGTGGCAAAACGCAGATGCATTCATTATCCCATAATTACCCTGCTGTTAGTCCTCCGGAATATTATTCATTACATGCTTCTCCTCACACCGCCATGACAAGGTGTAGAGAGTCCACGCTGCAAATGGATGAGCCGAGTATCAAACTATACCAGTCCACATCATCATTATCATTAATAATTCAGTCGAGGTGAAAAGTAAATCATCACGGTTCAAGGCCATATAGGAATCAACCTTCTTTGAAAAGGAGAAGCTGTCCTTGTTTTTTGCATTTCATTTGTTGAGGAGACGAACAGTGCACCGTGGATTTTATTAAGGAAAAAAATATTATTACATTTTTTTTTTACCTGCCATGTAGTATTGTTTTTGGAGTCCTCTGAGATAGAAATCAAACATTTTATTCATGTTTTTATTAGACTTATTTGTAAGAAAAATTAACATGGGTTGTAATTTAATGCATAAATCATATTTGACTTCTGTTTTCTAAACCATTTAAATTTCGTTGTGATATAGACATATATTACAATACATACACAGCCATACACACACAAAATATATTGACATGATTTTACACACTTAAATCTTGACAATCTAGTCAAACAAACAAACAAACAAACATTCAAACAAACACACAGAAGAAATGAGCTGTATTTTTGCAGGGTTAGGGTTAATTTGCACAAAGTGAATAGGTAAATGTGATGCTAATAAAAAGAAAACAGTATTAATGAAAATTCTGAACTTTTTAAATAAAAGCGTTGAAAGTTGTGTTGTAATCCTGCAACAGAAGGTTTATGCAAATTTTAAAGATATAATATATAAAATTTTTAATTATAAAATTTGTAAAGACTTTTAGTTGGCTTCAAAGCATTGTAGTTATTTGACAATACTGTACCATACATGTGATTTTAGTTTTTATAGCAAATGTGATTTTTTAAATGAAATGTAAAGAGCTTTGACCTGGAAATTCTCTCAAAGATATACTTTACTTGGGCAGTTCGCTAATTTGTATTTGCATGCGTTTTACATTTCAGTATTCATGAAGACACTTCCTCTTCAACAAGAACAGGCCAAAAAAATCAAAAGATTATACAAACAGCTGCTCTCCCAACCATATGAATGAATAAAAAATTCAGACAACTTTTCTGAGTTTGATAACTCGGCATCCATGCATACTACTGCGGCTCCAAACACACATGAATACATTAAACTCAAAAGGCAACATGACAACATGCCCTTTGAGGAAATGTTTCTGTATAAAAGTCAGAATCGTATTTTTCAAGTTTTTTTTTTTTTTCCAAGAATTATACAAGTCTGCAAAGTATCACACAAAAACTTTGGACTCTTTCAAGTGCTTGTCAAAACGTGTGTGTGTGTGCACAATAATACACACGACTCAAAATGAAAAAAAAAAAAGTGGCATCCTACTGGGAAATACAGTAGACCAAACACTTCATATGACTAATATTTAAACCCGCAAAAACCTTTAATCACCGCAGTGTGAACAGATGAGTTAATATGTGCATGATTCAATAGTTTCATTCCTGTGGGAAAGATCTCACTCCCACCTCTCAACATATCAGGTGATCCATCCTGACCAATATTCTCACTCACTCTTTTCTTGGCAATATGGAGCTGAAACGCTGGATAGAGTTGGGAAGATCTATATTTTTAAATGAGTGACTAAATGACTAAGTAGCTGATGGAGCTTTCCATGCAGGTCTCTTTGGTCTCCATTCAAAATGAATGAGTTCTGGAGCAACAAGAGCAGCTTTCCACACAGAGCTTCTGATTTTGGCTTCTAAGCCGCGGCAGACCAAACACTCCAGACTGGCTGCGGGAGAGTTTATAAGGCTTCACTCTTCTTTGAGAGCTTCAGCTACACAGCCACATTTATATTTCAGTGGCCAGATATGAATAATGCACAGAAAGCAGTAAGAAGGAATTTAATGATGGCTTTTCGGTGGGGTCTGCCTCTTGGAGTTGACACATCCCTTCTTTCCATCTACCTGCTCCAGTTTAGCCTGAGGGAGGGAGACGCTGATATGAACAAATCTTGACCTCGTGTGTCTTAAATGTGAAGTCGGAAGAGACGGCGATGCTAAGCTTTGGAGAGGGAGGTTGGTCTGGGGATTGAGCTCTTCATCCTCTCAACGTATTGATCTGTTCTCAAGTCTTGTGTAATGATTTCTATTCTGTAATGAAATGAATGGAACTGGGCTAAATCTGACTGCTTTTAATTAAGATCTTTGGAGAAAAAAAATAGCTGCCCAGGAACGACCATTGAGGATTAGAATGGAATGGTTGAGAACGTCAACGTTGGTGGATTTGAACCACGAATGATAATGTTGAAGTTGAATGATAATGTGATAGCACACGGGAAGAAAATAAATTATAAAGCTGGTTTTTAGAATTAAAGGATGATCTGCAGATTCTAGGATGTTTTCCATGGATTAGGTCTTTTCAGCTATTTTTGTAGAACGTCCAGAGGCTTGTACCCAGCATTTTTGACTTAGAAGAAGCAACGTGTTAAAGCTAGAAGACTGCAGTAAATCCAATTTTGATGAGCTTGAAATAATTGCAGACAACTTTGCCAGACAACTTTCCTAGTGGCATTTTGTGTGTGGCAACATAAAGAATGAATTGACATTTCAAGGCAATATACAGAATCGTGTCTTCTAAAATCAATGCTGGGCCTTAGTGCAGACTTCAAGTTTTAAAAGTCATCCCGCACATTACTTCACAGTTTTTTGTGCAGTAGCTATTTCTGAAAGAACAAATTAAAGCCAATCAACGCTGCATTTCATGTGCAGTTTTGTGCAAGAATCTGAATAAATCAGCATTTGAAATTTGGATTTTAACTCTGTGTCTTTTTGTATCATCACAGTGAGTGTGGTTTGTTTACAGATATTTGACTTAATTCTTGTGTTGACAAAATGTTTCTTTGTTATACTGTTTATATTCCTTTGCTTTGAAGTACTTTTTACAAGACACACACATCAGATTCATAGCATCTTAACTCTTAAATGTGTCCCAAAATGACTCTAATTACCATCCAATTAAAATATGATCATGGTTCAAAGTTGCCTTCACTTACTGTTAATGTCTAGTCAAAATGTTTGTCACTACTCTGCATTAACTGACTCTATCGACCACACAACTCAGTTGTGGACACATTAACAGAATTTGATCTGCTTCTTCGTACTTTGGCATTTATTGAGTCTGCCTGCCTGTCAGGAAGCACTCTTCCTCAAGCTATGCTAAGCACTTCTTGTACTTTATCTCTTTTTAGTTTTGACAAATACTTATGTTAGTGGTGGGCCATTAGCGCATTAAGACGAGACTCTTCCTGCACGATAAAAATAAATCTAATCTCAAAGTCAGGTTGGGAGCTCAGCTGATTCATAACACGGAAGATTATTTTTCCCTTTGGTATTTTAGCAAGAATGAACACGCTACACATGCACTTGTTACGTATGCTTCATATTGCGAGTACAAATTTGGGAGACATTTATCAAGAACATTAACATTTTTTCATTAACAAGAACATAATTAACATTTATTATTATTTAAAAGCGTAATTATTACAGAAAAACAATATCACAACTGACAAGAGGGCTAAAGACAGGAACTCAAATAATGCAATAAGCCTAAAATCAAAAATAACAATAACATTTATTTATTCTCTTGGGCCAATTAACAAACCTCTGTGGGACCAACTGATGAAGTAATACTAGGAACTCGGAATCCCAACATCACTAACGTACTACACTTTACAATGACATACATACAAAGAACTTTGTAACTAAAGACAGGTAACTCAGGCTATATTTACTAGACCAAAGTAATAATAATAATAATATTATTAATAATAATAATAATAATAATAATAATAATAATGATGAGTATTTGTAAGGCGCTTTTCACAGTTTTAACTGTCTCAAAGCGCACATAATCACGGTCTTTCAACATGTAACAAGAAGGCAGGCAGAACAAGAACGTGGCATGGGCAAAAATGATAAGCACAATAAAAGCACAAAAACTAATTTTTTTATAAACTAAAAACCCTCATTATTATCGTATTATTGTTATTATTATTGTTGTTGTGGTTCTAATTGAATTAATAATATTACAAATAATGTAAATTAAATATGGGAATTCAATATTTACATTACTCCACAATATGCATCATATCCATTTTTTTGACAGGAACAGCTACAGTTTGGCTTTATTTAAAAATTTACATTGATGCTTCATACATGAATGTCAAAAATGAATGACAAAAATGTCACAAAAAATGACAAAATGCCCAATTATTTGCACCTTGTGCAATGTCGAGTTGTTTAAGTCTCAACTGTCACTGATCGATTGAGGAAAGTTTCAACTACCACTTCCAGAACTAAAGCACATTAGCAAAAGCATCCACTTAAACGAAAAGAATCCCTTAGCTCATGCGGAAAATGTCTGTGTGCTACAATTAGAGATGGATCTCGATTAATTTTGATGAAGGGATTGATGGACAGACAGACATTCAGACAGACTCTGGAAAGAGTCCAGGACCGAGCAACACTTGTATTACTGTTGTTTTTCCTGTTACCACTGGTCATAAAACTTTTATTCACCCCAAAGGTTTGCCCAAGGTTTCTAGAAACTTCTGAATTCAAGTACACATTTTGATTCTTGTTTCGTTTGTTTTCAACACACTCTGTCGTTTTGATAAATTGTATGCATATATGTTTTTCCGGTGCCAAACTTGAAATCTCTGGTGATTTCCTTCTCTGACTGTTTTCCATGCAATTAAGTGATAAGCTCCGTTCCAGGCCATTCATAAACAATGTCGGAATTCTCCGAGTTCATGAATATAACATGTGGGTATCGCAACACTGCAGTCAAGAGAATTCTAGTGCAAGACTTGTGTTTTTCCTTTTTTTTTTTTTTTTTNNNTTTTTTTTTTTTTTTTTTTTTACAAGTGAATGCATCTCATATTCCTTTTGAGAGACATCTGTTTGTTCTAAACAAGCAGGCCGGGATGCATCCTGACAGCAGCTGAAAAATTCCATCCTGAGGTGGGCGTGACACCGAAATCTATAATTGAGAGACTGGCAGTAACGTGTTAGTCTGAACACCAGACATGAAATAACATTTAAAAGCTGCACATCCTTCAATCTCCAAAGGATGTGTGCAGATCACAGTCAATTTGATGTAATGTTTTACATGTAAAAAAAATATTACTACTATTGGAATACATTCAATTTAAAAACTTTGTATAGAGAATGTAACTGTGTAAGGAATTTGTAAGTATAAAGCATGTTCAATTTCTTTATATGGCGAAGGTAGTGAGGTGGTTGGTGCTTTTGACCCTTTTTTATCTATAAAAAGGAATTATTTTCCTTCACATTGTAATTAGTTCTGTCTATTTTTTATATATACAATTTTCTAAATTCAGATACATTTACTGTATGTTAGCACTTTCTAAATTACCACACTTTCTAATGGTGGTAACATTAGTGTCAATGTTCTTTAAATTAGTCATTAAGTTGATACATTTCATCACCACTGTGTAATGTTTTGCTAAGTTGATACATTTCATCACCACTGTTTGCTTCTTAAAACCTAAAAGCAAATTTGTTATGTTGCAAGTTTTATGGGTGAGCATTGATGCAGTGTGTGGCTTCCTGATAATGGGCTGGTACAAATAGAGATAAATGCTTTCGTTAAACCCCATTTTTCCACTTCCCCACTTTTAACTGACTGATTACTTTGCATGTGGACATTTATTTTACACAGTCACAATCTGCGTTCAACATATCCGTTTAGGAATTAGTGTTTGCTGGTGAAAAAAATGCAAACGATTTATCTGAGATTAATGCTATTGTTGTGAAAAGACCTTCTGCTTATGTGTTTGCATAACTTTATGTACGCTAAAGCATGTTATGCACATATTTTGACCAGACTTAGTTTGAAAATATTTAAAAACTAAAAGAAAAAAAAAGTTTTCTGCTTTCCTAGTTTTGGCTTTCTTTCCAAATTATTTGCAGCAGGACAAATCCCCATAAACCTGTGGCTCATTTTGTTGCATAATTCAACATTTTCCAGACTAATAAATCAAAAATGTCTTGAGAATATAATCCTCTCAGATTCATTACGGAAACATGGGTTTTCTCAACATATACATTTTTAAGGGGACCGGAAACATTGTTCCACATCAAACCAAACAACTAACCTTTGAGAATAATTATATTAACCGTGTGAAGTCGTTACCTAACCAGCTTCTATTCAGATAACACCAGTTTCAACCATCATCTTATTATTTCGCTGTATGAGGCGCAAGGACATAAAAAGTGGATTTACTCTGAATGAAAATGTCCTCACGACTTTTTTTCAGAAAGACAGCAGGCTGTGTGTTATACTAGAGCATGTAAATCTCTATTCAACAACTTATTAAAATTCTAACCCTATTCTTGTCTTGCATCATTTATTTCCTGCCAGGGCAAGACAGAAGAGAGAAGAGCAGCCCATTGGCAGAGACTTCTGTTGTGTTTGGAAAGTTATGGCTGCTCTGGATTTTCCTCCTAGTTAATCCGGATGGTAAAATTTCTGCAAAAAGGTGGGATGCTCTAATTTACACAAGTTTTAGAAATGATTTGGGTTGCTGGGTCTCATTTCCTCACACACTCAAAAAACATGCATACAGGACAATGACAGTCAATTGCCTTTAGATCAAAAGTGAGAAGATGCTGTTATCCAAAACTAAAAACATTGGTGTCTTTACATGACTTTATTGTAAAAGTCTGATTGATTTACAGAAGAGCTACAGTACTGTAAGAAAGTAGTCTTGTATCATACGTATCCAAAGTATGAAAATAAATGGTAGAATTTGTATTGCTATTAAATGCTGTACTGCTATAATTTCAATGTGACTCTAAATGAACAAACTTGTGCGACATCGTAAGTTGATACGGACTGATGTTTTTTTTTCTCAAGATAACAACTTTGGTTTCTCAAGATCGCAAGTTGCCTGCCTTGCAAATGAGCACAAATGATCAAATGCAGGTTTATTTTCATCTGGGATTCACAAGTTAAAAGTCTTTTAGTAATTGGCAACGTTATATTAGTGCACTAAATGCTAAACGAGTTAATTCAGATGGTTTCTTTGATAACAGAACTTAAACATTATTGTAATAACAGTCAAACAAGATGATTGTCTCACTATTAGTTGATACAATTTTGTCAAATGATAATCATAAATAAGGCATTTAAAGTTACAGCTTTATCAATCAAAGTGTTTGTACATAATAATAATCATAGTTTTATGTCATGAAAAAATAGAATGAATGTTTTTTTCTTTGTCTGTGATTTCAAAAACGCTTTAGGCTGTTTTTTAACTGGTTGGTTTACGTAATAAAAGTTATTAAAAACAACAACATTATTAATATAATAATAATAAAGTTTTTAATAAAAACAAATATTGTATTGTAATTGAATAAAAGCAACATTACATTACAGTGAGATTTAATTTACATTTGATTTATGTATTAAAACAAAACATGTTTTCAAAAGTCTTGTACATCACTTTTTTTTAAATGGCATAAATACATAAAAAATATCTACCTTTTTTTTATTTGATCTGACAAAAAAAAGCTTTACAAATATGTATAAAGAATATACCTTGGCAAACGGTGGTCTGGTCAAATAAAATATATCTGAGACTTGCCAGAATTAAAATAGCAGTTCTTTATTTGTTATTACATCCATTCATTCTAACGGCTTATCCATTTCCGCTTTCCGGTCTGATTCAGGTTCAATCAATCCCAGCAACTCTGAGCCTGAAGGCGGGACACACACTAATTGGTATCCAACCAATCACAGGCACTGACACAGAATCACACTCTCACTCACACATATGGAACATCTTTTTTTTTCCAGACTTCAATTCTCCTGCATGTATGTTAGAGAAAACCAAAGACCTGAGGGAAATGTATTTTTATTTTATTAGTTTTCTTCTCTTTAACTTGTGAAGCACTTTGGTGTGGTGTTTAATTGTGCTATATAAAAAAATTACTTGACTTGACTTGATTTGACTTGACTTGAAACCCATGTAAGTACGAGAAGAACATACAAACTTCACATCGAAAGACACTACGAAAAGCTACGAAAATGCCCTCTGCTCATTCGAAAACCAGTCTATATGTTCTGACAATTAATCCATCTCTGTACATGTGGGATCGGTGGAAATGTACATCCGCTGTTTATAAGTCACTAGACTTGATTTGTTTACGTTTTAATTGTGTTTATGGATCTAGAAGTTGCCATTGAGCTGCATTGTACGTCCCATCAAGCGGAAGTTACCTGACTTGATTGCTTTTGCTTTGCCAATGGGAAACACAAAACAAGATTGATCTGTTCTGCTGGGGATAAGAGTTCATCAGTATTGGTTCTGTTTGAAGAGAATGACTCCGCCCGTAGTCTAGAAGAGATCAGTCCGTCTCAGAACACTATAAACCCCCCATCGGGAGAGGCAATCGGAGGACAGCTTTGCATGCCTTTCATGCAACAGATCTCTGCTAGGGTGAATCAAAAAGGTATTTCTCAGAAAACGGGCCGTGCATATTTGAAGAAAGGAAAATTAAAGAATAAATTACAGGGCCTGTGTTTTCCGGAGTTTGTTTGTGAAGTCTTTTGCTAAGTTTACACATTTAATTTTACTCGATTGTGTTATATACAGACAACGTATCTGCACGTGCTCAGTGTCATTTAAAATGTATTTAATAATGCATCAAAGTGACAAAATGCTTTCTTTAGGACAAAATATATTATTTTGTGACATTGCATTTTTTCCTGTATGTTAACTTACTGCTGTTCTTAACAGGTTTTTTCACCGTAATCCAGTGTTGGAAAGATTGTGGAATAAGACAGTTGTTTCTTAGGGGAAAAACTGCATCCTGCAACATCGTGATATTTAAACAGACAATAACAAATATGAAATGGCCTTTTTTAGTAAGCTTAGTGAAAAATAGTTTCCAACACAGAGAATCAACTTTAAATAAACTCTGGGCTGGTCTTTTTTACATTGATAAAAACACAATAGATGCGGATTTCTGTAAAAAAAAAAAAAACAAAAAAAAAAAACACTCAAATACAAATTGATAAATAGGAAAATATTCATAATTTAAATCAATTTGTATGATGTTTAATTTTTTTTTGTATGAATTGTATTGGTAAATCAAAAAAACATTCTACTGATTTTCTATATTTACATGTGTACATACACACAAAACACACACACAGTATCATATATATGTATCTATTACTTCAATATATCTTTCTTTCTTTGAGACAGTTAAAACTGTGAAAAGCGCCTTACAAATACTCATTATTATATTATTATATTATTCTCTGTATCACCCTCTATCACCCATTTACACATACAACACACAACAAGAGATCAGTGGCTTAATTTCCACTTTTATTTTCTGTTTCAAAAAAAGAATTCTCGCGACATATGTACATTATACACTTTTGCTATTTACATTAGATTCTTCTTTTTTCTTCAGTGTGCAAATACATTGAATATTCATGAAGCTGTACATTCCAAAGTATCTGAAAGAACCAAGTCACCGCCGCAGTGTGTTCATTCCAGCATTTTCACACCTCATAGTCACTCGTTTATTCTTCACAGTGTGTTGATTGCAGTCTCGTTCAGTTGAATCGTTTTCAATTTACACCATGTCCTAACCAAGATGTCCAGGACGAAAATAAAAACGCTTAAAAGTATTAAAATTCAGTGCTAAAAGATTCCTAATTCAGTCCACATTGAAACCAGTTGTGATGCAACATACAACCAGCCAATCAGAACCAAATATCAGATCCATGTTGAAATTGAAGCAAGAGGTGTAGAGAATTAGGAGCTTTAGGCGACTTGGAGTTGGTCTTGGATTGAGAAAAGCGCTATACAAATAAACTTGAACTTTACTCACGGGGTTGGTTAGGACGAACCCTGCATCTGAAATCCCTTTCTAAGTCAACTGTAGGCCTTATTCTTGTTTTTGTTTCCAAGTCGTCAATTAATGGGTTGTAATGTGTTGTATGTGAAAAAAAACAT
Source organism: Paedocypris micromegethes (assembly GCA_028031935.1). Classification (NCBI taxonomy): domain Eukaryota; kingdom Metazoa; phylum Chordata; class Actinopteri; order Cypriniformes; genus Paedocypris; species Paedocypris micromegethes. The sequence continues at coordinate 11,115,116 of CM051506.1, forward strand.
CCAAATGTAAAATATCTATCATTATGTTTTTTTTTTCCCCCGACTCTTCCGCCAGTAACTAAAGGAAGTATGAATATATCTATTCTGCATCCATCCAAATTTCCATTGCTGGGTCACGAGGAGCTGCAGCCAATCCCAGCGACTCTGTGCCTGAAGGCAGGACTCACACTCTAAATCAGTGGCCAACCAATCACAGAGCACGGATCTACACAATGTGCATTTCGTATTCTATATTCACTGCTTTTGCCGACTAAATTGAACAGAAAAAAGCGGTTTTGAACAGAGGGATGGTGTTAGGAAATCAGCTTCCCAGATCTCTTCTCAGACGGGATGTTGCGTGTCTCGAGGGGTGTGTTGCGTGTTTTACAAAAGGCTGAAATCAGAGTAGATTCTGTCAAAGCATCAAGGGAAAAGCTGCAGAGCCGAGGATCAACAGAAAAAAGTGACCTGGGATATTGTGGTTCAGGCTCGGGTGCTATAAAGGGGCAGCACGGCGCTTACTCTGATTGAACCAATTGCTCGGAGTAACTATCTTTCAGCTCTGTTATTCCCTCAGGCGTAAAAACACACCAACTCAGCACCGTGTGTGAACAACAAGCTGAAGCAGAGGTGCAGGAAACTTGGCAAGCGGTGGGTGTAGAGGGGGACGGTCTGTCCATTCATCGACGGCATTGATTGTCTTCAATAGTTCAGAGTCATGGTGAAAGAGCAGAGCTGACTGATTGTAAAGGTTCTTGTTCTTTCTTTTTTGTTGTTTTAAAAATATTTGAAAGCAAAGTCCACAGCAGAGACAGGAAAGACTGATTAGGAATGGGGAGGATGTACAATTAACAAAAAAATACTGTAAATCTTGAAAATTAATAAATAAACAATAATAAAATGTTTTCGTTTTTTAAAGAAAGAAAAATCAGTGATTTCATTATCATTTTAGTCCCCTGAATTTGTTTTAAGTTCCATACTCACACATGATATTCTTCCAAGTGGCAATTTATTTCAATAAACGCTTTGTGTTCATGTAACACTCGGTGGAAAGTTACTAAAAGCATAATGTGGCGGATAAACAAGTATCCACGTACAGTGCAGTTTTTTTCTTGAATGGCACGTGTTTTCCGTGTATAATAGCTGTAGTTTTACAAGATTTTGACAAATCCAGACATCTGACTCACTCAAAATCCTTCAAGCAACAAATAACACAATCAACCATTCCAGCAAATAAAACCGACTTGGCTTTTTGGTAAAGAACTAAAATCACATCAGTCTCCAGGAAAAATCAGGAATCAATCGTTTTTATAAAGTAAGCGGTAAGAGTTCTTATTTAAGACGCTGACTTTCTTTGTGATTTTGACACGCATCTCTTTTAATGTCCCATTTGCAGATAATGACAGGGGACTCTGTCACAGCAGATGTTTGGTAACTCCCCGCGGTTCCCTGTGCCAGCGCTGCAACACTCATTACCGTGATGCCGTATCATTACGCCAGCGGCTGCATTAAAACAAAACCCAGTGTCGGAGCATATGTGCCACGTGCTGCAAAACCATTGGGCTAATGATTATTAGTGACAATGGTCATCTAACGTAAAATATTGAAATGGAGAGTATGGAGAGAAATGAGAACTCGGGCCAAAAAGGGTCATTTTCAAACACGTGATTATATTTCTATGAATTAGATATGAAAAAAAAAGAGTAAACAATTATATATACGTTATAATGTTGTAAAAAATATATTGCAATGCAGCTCAATTTGAATAATAGACTTTGCATATAAGGTATAAATAATTTAATTTAATTTATTCATTTAATTAATTAACCAAGTAAATAAGATATATTTTTTCATCCATTATTAATATGTAAATAATAAATATATTTTCTTGATAATAATTTATACATGCAATGTCTGCAGTCTCTAAGTATATAGTTAATTTATGTTAAATGTTAAATCAACTTACCATGATATCAAAATAATCAACGTGTGCTGAATATGAAGCCAAATAAAGTGACGCAGCATTAAATTTTAAACCTATATGCATCTGTTATAATCGTTATAAATAGTTGAAAAATACCACAAATCAGAAAGCCACAATTGTGTTCAGTGGTCTGTCTTTAAAAGCCCCCGATATCTATACGTGCATACCGATAGTGGCAAAAACTTTTCCTCTTAGAATTTCGTAGAATTTCGGCGTGGACATGCTTCACATTTGTCCGTCAATGTGGGATGAAATTGGAGACACTTGTCAAGGTCAATTGTCCAGCACTCACTGCTGGTGTGCAAGAGGAAGGAACTATTCAAAAATAAATCTCTCAGGGTGATGGTGGGTAAGGACACTTAACTCATCACATGCATCATCATCAAAGACATGATTTGTATAGCAACTCTTTCCAAACCCAATGAATAAAAATCTCCTCTTTCGACAAATATAAATATATTCATGTTCTGGATAGAATGTTCAGTACCGCTTGCCTTTAGGTGGCAAGTAAAGGAAAGCTGTGGGTTGGCAGGGAGGCATCAATGATGGATTGTGTTGTAGCATGACTTGCGGGGGAAGATGCAGGACGAGGGTTTCTGCTGTGAGAAGGCTGGTGGTGTGGAGAGCAGCGGCGCTTTAGTCCCGAGAGCCAGGCGAGTTGCCAATCTCCTCCAGTTCCCATTGAAAGTTTTGCCCTGTCATTTGGTAAAACATCTTGTTGAAGGGCTTGTAAAATTTGTGCAGTCTGCGGATGACGTCCGGGTCGATTTTGGGGTGAGTCCTGCCCTTGGATTTGCCAAGGCACCGTGGGGTACTGCTGTCCTCCGGCTTCTTCAGGCAAGGAAATCCCTTGGTTTTATTGAAATAGAAATGCTTGTCTGTGACAATACGCTTGAGTCCCAGGAAGTCCTGCACCTTTGCCATCTCGCCTGACGGATCCACGATGAGTCTCTCGCCACTGACAAAGTGCATCTGGGAGAGCGGGAAATACTGCATCCAGCTCTCCAGGTGAAGAGCGTATATCCCAATGCGTAGCGCGCTCCATGACGCGTCAATCAAGCCCAGTGTTCGGTTCTTGAATGCCAACACTTCAAAGGTGGGGATCTCAGGGCGCTTGGAGAGCGTCTGAGTATAGTCTGAAATGGCTCTGGTCACGGGATTGCGCACGACTATAATTAGTTTAATGTCTCTAGCCATGGAGTGAATTCGCTTTGGCGCACTGTTTGTCACAAAATAGCTTGGCGTCTTCTCCATCGTGATCTGGCCCTCCAGAGTGGAAGGCATCAGTTCCCTGTAGACATGAGAGGGAGACAAATAAATTAGTGTGAAATAAATAACACTGCTTTTTCTATCAGAAGCAGCACCCGAGGACAGAACATGCTCAATTGATTCACAGAGTAAGTGGTGAATTATTTGAAATCACACAATGAAAATTACTGCGTTTATCACTGGACACATTGTTGCACGGAGCATGTGACTAATTACGCTACAAATAACACACGGTGATAAAAGAACAAAGATGAGCCGTATATGTACATGCTTCTTAATTGACTCCGTCTCTGTTGCTTCTGGTGTTGCTTTGGAACTTTAATAATGAGTTCACTGCATATTATTATGACAGAAAAACGAGGGATATTGTTTTATTACTCATTTACTTTACACCAGTAATAAATGTTTAGCCGATTTCTTTAAACGTTCGGTTCTGGATGCAAAATAGATTGCTCTTGCCATTATTAAACAATAAAGCTACGTAAGAAACAGTGTTAAGAAAAAAAAATATGTATATGCAAATATGCATGTATTTTATATATATATATATATATATATATATATATATATATATATATATATATATATATATATATATATGGTTCAGTTATTATATATGTGTGTGTATATATACATACAGTATATATATCATCTATAATATATAATATAATGATAATAACAATTATATATATATATGATATAATATATATAAACATATGGATACATTCATACCAACAAACAAGCAAATACAATCAAATTCTATATAATTGATTTACAAAAAATATACGACATTTTTATAGACAAAAAATATACATGCAATATATATGCATGATTATAAAAAATTCTTGTTGTGATTATATGTGTGAATATCTGTGAACAATTTCATGCAACCATGAATCAGCACATTGGAAAACAAAACAAAACAAAACAAAATAAATGAATATATAATTCTTATTTGAACCCCCCCCCCCAATCTCTGTTTAGAGTTTGCATGGTGATGTGATCTTCGCCTCGGGAGTGCAAAACAAATGAATATGTATTCAGCTTTCTGCTTTATTCATACTGATCTATTCAGTAAGATCCCTCATTAAATCTTACAACAATGTGACCTACATTTAAGACTACATAATTAATTTGCTTTCCGTTGTATCTAATTGAGATAAAATGGAGTCTATCAGTATATTCATGGAAAAATAAACCGGCTCATTCATTAGTCACTGTTGAAATTATTATAAAAATAAAAAACTAGAAGATCAAATATATACAGTGACATATTTTTTTCTAAGAATGTATGGATTTTTTTTATATTTTTAAATTCAACATTTTGATACAATAGTTTGTTATATTACTTTCATCTATATAAATCGAGCATATATTTTCTTTTAAATGAAAGTAAAAAATGCAATATTCTCCATTGGCATGTATTAACAGATTTAATCAGTCCTTTATACTATTTATCTGCACATATTTACCTGCACTTCTTTTGTCAGAACATGGACTAAAAATCACACTGGATTATTACGTTCAATATCATCAAACTCCAATTCTATTGCATTTTCACTGGAGTATAAGCACATAAAGTGAAATAAATGTTATAAAGCTCATTTATTTTGTCTCTTAACTGTTACTGTGTAACAAAAACTAAATAATACACTCACCTTTTCAATTGATTCATCTTACACAAGTCTTAAATTCTTAACCTTATAGTTTTTAATAGTTCAGAAATTCTGCCGTCATTTTGTATCTGTTTAATGATGATGTGTTAGCTTCTAACAAAGTTTTCTTTTATTCCCACTAAAAATGTCACCTGGGCTTCCATGATCATTATCACATTTTGTGTAGTAAACCACAAAGGATCTTGCTAAAAGCACATTCTCTTCTAGTGGTACAATGCGGGTGTATTGTTTTGTTGTCTCAGATAATGAGACAGATTTGCTACTGTTATTTACTTAACTACAGTGTATTCATACTACGTATATAAACGTATAACATGGAGACACATTCATTTTGGTCTCTCTCTCTCTCTCTCTCTCACTCTTTCACTAACACAAACACAGTCACACAATTCCAAACTCTGTAATGTCTGCAGCTTTGTCAGACTCAAGAGAAAGTGTCTTCTTTTCCTGGTATTCATTATCAATAGATAAGCTACAGTTACAGTGTCACATACTGTTAGATCATATGCAAACAACAACAACAACAACAACAACAAAAACCCAGGAACTTTATTGTGAGTCCTCTTAGTAAATCCCTACAGATTGGAAAAGTTCATCTAAACTTGGTGAGTCATGAAACGAAGAAAGCCACTACATACACGAGACTGTCCACTGCTCCTGGTTTGTGTGTGTTCAGTTCCCTGTGTGTATATACCTAGATCCAAAATGATATAACTTTAGTGACATAAGATCTTCTTGACTGGGTTTAATGGGTGAAATAAACTAAAATGAAACCAGAAGTTTCTTCAAGTGAGGCCAATCAATCACAGCATGTTGGACATGTTTGAAATGAGTGTGTCTGCAAGCCACATGTGGATTCTTCTTGTGGGACACGCCAGATAGAGAACATATATATATATCCCACACGCACGACCTCACTCACAAGTGCCTCCATAATTTCATTTCTCCAACAGTATTGCACTTCTGATGGGTAATTTCCCAATGGATTATGCTTTGCTCAACATTCTATAACTGTGGCCACAGTAATGGGATATAAAACACATCTGTGGATGGCACAGTGACTACAAAGAGTATTAGTTTTCATTACGTTCCATCAATGTTCTACATTTCCTCAGAGCAGTGATGAATGACTAAAGATTTCTCTGCCCTCTCAAGGTCTTCGGAATTTGGCTATTTAAAGTCAACAAAGCATGCACAAAATATCCTAGTTTTATCGGAAGCGGAATAAAGCGGCTGGGATGTAATGTTGAGCGCGAGGGGACAAATTGCCTCGGATTGCGCCATGTAAATCACGCAAAAGTACAAGACCTATAAGTAGGAGGCCTGATGTTTAATAGCAACATGTCACGCTTCTCTGAATAAACCATTCCATCAACAGGACACATGACTGATGCTCAAGGTAACCTTCTTCACAAGACAAGCACATAACCGGCCATTGTCCTCATCAAGCTCCATGCAACTCATTACATGTGTAATTGCAAAAATATGGAGATTATGGAGCCGCGATACCTTCATTTGTGATTGAGGTCGAACTCATTTTGATTGTGAGCGGATCAGTCATGGATGGTGTGCATTTAAAATGTCAGAGGGAGGGAGAGGTGGGGAACCAAAGGGAAAGCTGATAAACAAGCTAATTCTGCACCATGGACCACTCGTCTGGCCTCGGAACAGGCAGATACAAATGGTCGAAGCTTGCTTATTCTTGCACGAGGTGTCCAGAATGACACGGGTCAGTCAGGTGGGCTGGGAAATACAGCGTGCGGGGCTGAAAAGGTTTCACTCGCCATCTGCTGTTTGCCTGCTCATGCAAATAACATAATATATCAGGCGTTTTATTGTCTATAGGGCTTGTTGTGTTGCTATGCTGCTCGCATAAGCATGTGAAGGACAACTAGACACACATGGAATTTATTAGGTTGTAGCCTCGTGAACCCTTTGACTTCATTTTTATAGTTATTTAAAGTTGCAATTCCTAAAATCATACATGTGCACAAAGACAGGTGAGCAGGATTCCGGAAAAGGGAATAGCATGCCGCTGAATATCATTTAGAGGTGAATGGTGCTTTTAGAGAGCTAAACTTCACTCTGAGAGCTGAAGTTAAAAGGATTGTAATTGGCACTTGCTGTGATCCGCAAGGTAGAGGAAAAGATAATGTAGAGGGATTATTTTACACTGTATTTCTCAAGTTTGTCTTTAAATGCATCTTCCAAGACACTTTGTAGCTGTAAGATAGATTTAAAACCACATCTTATTCTTGTCCTGTAATCTATCTATCTATCTATCTATCTATCTATCTATCTATCTATCTATCTATCTATCTATCTATCTATCTATCTATCTATCTATCTGTCTATCTGTCTATCTGTCTATCTATCTATCCATCTATCCATCTATCCATCTATCCATCTATCCATCCACCACCCCCTCCCTCCATCGATATTGATAGTGTCGAAGTACCTCACTCCCTTAGCAGAGGGAGCGATTGCGTGAGCTCTATTTATATTTTGTGAAAAAAAAAAAGCCCCCCAAAAAAACCTATGCCCAAGAATGTGCCACATCTCATCTCTGAAAATGTTCACGTTGGCAATCTGTGTAATTGCCACCGTTAATTGTTTGAAGGTTCACATTTCTGTAAAATGTTGAAGCATTTGCAATTTAAACCAATTTTTAGAAGCATCACAGCACGCCAATACTTCTTTAACAATCCCAACAAAGTGCATACTGTATGCATACTGTACATGAATACATACCAACCAGAAAAATATTCAGAAATGTGGACCAAGATTTTACCAAGCCTCGATTCTTACTAAAATACTGTAAACTAAAATGGATAAAAAAAAGGAAACTGTGTTGGAACGAGCGAAGTAATGAAGACAACAACACATTCTTCTCACTTGAAAAATGCCTCAATGGCCGAGCGAAGACCTGCTCACTTCAAAAAGAAACCATTTACCAAGAAACTGACAGCTGGTGTTGATCAAAAAACCTTTTGTGCTCTCTCATCCCGCCATTCCCAGAAGACCATTCCACATCCGACAGCGCAGCAGCACAGTGCATCGCCAGCCAGCCTGCTGCACTTACATCTAAACCCGTGTTTACGAGCCTTCTGGACAAGCTGAGGGTGATGAAATCAACCAGAGGAGAAGCTTTATGAATCTCTGGAATATCACCATAAAGCTGATAATTGCTCCATGAAAACGCCTAAATCTCTTTGTACATCACTGTTTTCCTTTAAAGCATCATATTAGCGTGAAATTGCCGTCTGTGACGTGACACCTCAAGGTGTACGGCCCAATTTATGAATTCGTTTCAGAAAGGAAAGGAAACAAAAACAGTCTTACCACAGCCTGGAGGACTCTACGGTTTACTATGCTAAAGACCAGCTACTTTACATTGCATGACTTGTTTATTTATGTTCTTTGATGGGTGAGAAAAGGCCTTCAGGCTTTCGCACTTGCTAGTTCCCTCACAATATCACGTAGCTGCTCTACAAAAGCAGGTGGATCACACGTTTGGCTTCCCGCTGTAGACAACAAAAGAGCACAGATCCGATATTTTGCAATTCCACCGTGGTGCAATTTGAAATTAATTGCCGTATGGAAAAAATGGCAAAGTATAAGTCACACATGGGTGTGCAAGAGAAGCAAAGACCTTTTCAATCCTGAAAATCTAGCTGATATGGTTCAGTTAAGCAGAACTGATTAATATGACGGGTTTTATTGCCAAAACGGAACTGCGGTGAGCACTCATCCAGGTACTGAGAGAGAGATTGTGCTGCTGGGAAATGATAACGCCACAGCTTTCCAATGCTGCATGAGTGACAGGAGTTGCAGGCATCCATTAGTATTGGTATAACCATGTCGACCTACACATTAAACATGGAATCCTGCGTATGGCTTACATCAATAATAACAGACTGACATTGGAGAAGAAATGCTCCACGTAGCCTCCTCCACATGTCTATTTACATAATCCTCCAATGGGTACGAAACATATGTTACAACTTTAAGTCGATTATATATTTACACGTCTCCTCTCAGCAACTCTACTATGTCGTCTTGCGAAGTCTTGCTGTTTCACATTTGACATGCTGTCAAACATTTGTAATCCTCCCCTTCCTGCTTTTGTTTTATAAAAATGCTGAATTTTCACATTTATTGTTCTAATGCTAAGAAGAGACGTGCGGTGAGGCAGCAGCCAGCCGAGCCGAACACTTTAACTACATTTACATTATTTATTTGATAAAAGTAATGTACAGTGCTTTTTTGTTGAAAAGCTGATGAGCAACTGTACGTGTGCAAGGTGGACATTAGGTATCATTTCTCCTGCATCAAGCTAGGGGGCGCTGATGACCCCAAGCCTTTTTCTGACATTACCCCGACTAAGCAGAATAACCAAATAGCCAATCATATGGTGAAAAGGCTGTAGGGTTCATTAGTTTGTAAAACTAATTGATGATGTCAGTGCCTCGGTAGCCAGGATCATACACATATACCTAAATATATATCGTATTTAGGCTAATATAAGCACCTCACATATATAAGCACCCACCTGATTTTTCAGGCCCAAAATAAAAATAAAAATGTATTTATTTATTTTAATTAAATTAATGTTTCTGGTGCAATTACGTTAATATTATGTTAAAAATATTATTTTTTTTTTCATTTAACAAACCTAACATGGGACTTGTATCATTTTGATATCGTTTTACTTGAATAAAAAATAACAAAAAGTCTTCAAAGATTCTAGTGGTCGGAACATCATTTCCCAAGATCCTTTTCTCAAGTCAGACTATGCAGAGAAAATAGTTTCAAGCTCTTTAAACTATCTTTAAACTTTTTATTATAAGCATTGAGTGTTGAAAATCCGAAAAAAGGGCTCACAAATTTCCATTTAATTTGTGATTGCTGCTGACTTGAAATCTGGAAAAATAGAAGCTTATATTTGCGGGTGATTTTTAAATATGGAATATAAGCACCCCCCAAGTTTTTAAGCGTCTAAAATTGGAATAAAAAAGATTGCTTATATTGGCCTTAATAAGCGTTTGTAGTAAAAAAAAAAAAAAAAAAAAATCACTCTAATAAAGTGTTATCCGCTTTGTGTTTAATAAAGTTACACTACCGCTTTGTGTTTTTGCTGTGAAATGTGCCTTACAAATGCTCTGAACTACGGGCCAAATCTCAGATTTGGTAGATGGTCATGTTTGGTACCCATGTTGGCGTTTTTTCACACACTGGACTTTGGTCATGACATTTGGCAAATCTCATAAATCTAAACAAAAAAAAGCAGTCTGGTCAAAGTCTCGAAATATTACCTGAGTACGGAGTTTGTCCGATGTGCTGTGGTCCTCTGAAACACAGCAGTACTTTTAGAGTGCTGTTAGTCTGCAGGCACTCCACTGAGTCTGATATTTGCTTGAGTCAGCATCTCAGGACCCATTTGTCCAGTGCTCTTACTTATAATAGCTTTGTGCAAACCAGCATTTGGGAGCAGCTATAGCTCCAGTCATTCCTCCAATGACACTTTACTGCTCTAACATCACATACTACGAAAGATTTCTCAAATATGATGGATTTTCTCAATTTATCTGCTCTGGCGCGGTAGATTGAGCACTATCGTACGGCCTTTGAGAAGAGCTTAGCTTGGTGAATTCATATATTCGCCAATAATGTCGAATGGGTGGCCTATTCTGGAACGTTACTAAAGAAGTCATTAATGAAATATTATCAACATTCTCTGTCATATTCCTGCTCATTTTCTCTTTGATGGTGGTGAGATCTGCAGAATGGAAGCGAATGGATGGACATTTTTATCTTCCTAGTAAATGTTTCATTAGTTCTCTCTCTAAAGCAGTTTAGCTAAATCCTTTAAATATATGTAAAACTGGGTTTCTTTCTTTAAGGCCCAGCAAAGACGCTGTTCAAACACACTCTTGCTCTCATAGGAATTCGACACTTTGAGATCATGAGAACATGGAAGATATTTATATACGTATACACAATATATTTATAAGGAATTTTGGTTTACAATATCAGAACTATTGATTTTATTCTCCTTGTTATAAATTCTGCCACTAGCAAAATCAGCTCTGACGTAGTTGTATTGTACAAAATGTGGGCACATTTTTTTTCTTTTTATTGTTCTTAATCTTTATAACTTTCTGGACCACAAGTATTTGGAGAAATTTCAACATCTATAGGTCTTCAGGCTGGAAAAATTATCCTGGACTGATGGTTCAACTAATCAAAGGGTGAGATATATGAATAATAATAGCACCTATTGAACTAAATATATTTTAAAATGTTTGCTAGTACCAACTAAAACTGTATCATGTTTGATAAGCAGATAATCAAATAACTCGTTGAGCTAGTGGAGCAATACTTAAAACAAAGTCCAGTAAACAAATATGTAAACAAAATGGTTTACATGAATCTCTTTTAATTAAAAAGACACGATTTTTTTTTTTTTTTTTAAAGCCAACATAGCGTGGGCCACTAAAAGCCAGGTTGAATCAGCATTAGCTTTCATGGAGACATGATCACCCGGTGGTGTTATTGGTTAACATCTGGCCTCATGGAAAGAGTGTGTAAGGCTTCTGATAATCACACACTGAAGGACTAAGCTGCTCCATTAAAGGCTAAGCTGAATCACTACTGACGCATTTGCTAGTCCAAACTGACACAAAAAAGCTGTGAAAATGAAATGAAAATGCATTTTAAGAACACGACAGACTTAAGACGGCTTTGCGTGGTTTGAAGATGATACTTTCCTTCTTCGAGCAAAAAGAAGATTGAAGGTTCTCTTGAAGAACAAATGGAATAAAACTGCAACTATGTGCCATCAGTTATTTCTACCGATGGAACAGATGACCCTGGAAATTACAAGTAATGTTAAATACCATAAGCATTAAACAAACAGATGAATTCTATTGTCGGAGTTTGATGCGTTTGATTTATTACACCTTCGCGAATCGCTTGATTAAAAAGCAACTTACTTTTAATATCTCAACTTCACATTGGCACTTCTCAGCCAACAATGACGAGAACACTTAATTTCTCTTACTCTCCTCTCTACTTTACCCCAGACTTACACTGTTTTTAGTCTCATGTTCATGTATATTTGATAGTGCTCTGGATCAAAGCACGAGACGTACAATTCAATTTCACTATGTCATTTGCAACCCATGTGAAATGTTGCATGGTTGTTGCTCCGCGGTTCCAAGCAGACTACTCTCCTGTCAGATCCCTGCATAATATCTCCTAGAAGCGTGCAGTGTCGGCTCAATAAACGAGAAAAAAAAATCATTCTTTATCTTCAGTCTGAGGGACATTCCGGCTGTGAAATGACTGTCCCAAGTCATTGAGCAGTTCACATCTTGCGATTTTCGGGAGATGGCTGTAGATGTCTGAGTAATCCTAGTCTGAAACTATGAACATTTCTTGAAAGCCTTGGGCCAAAGAAAGCGTGTTTAAGCACTTCCTGTAAAGTACTGTATATCTGTAATCTTTTCATCAAATGTAGTTGGATGATATGCAAACACTGCATATCGCAAATACGAGATAACATTTTACAGACATCCAGATTAACTTGTTAATCTGCATCGCCAAGAGGAAGATCTTAAACAGTATCTGTCAACAGTAAGAGATTACTAAAAATCGGAGTATTAATGCCTTGTCTCCGGGGCTTTTATCGTCCTGATAATCTCAAAGATGGTTCTCTTTATCGCAGAACTGTTCATCCACCATTATAAGCACACTTGCATAATCAAATTCAGTGTATTAATGCATTAATTAATTATTAGAAAATATATAATTTTCGTCCAAATATTTGTTTACTACTAAATAATAAATGTGCTATTTCTGAATAAATCCATACATTGTTAGTTAATAGTAACTGCATGGATTTAAAATCTTGTAATACTAACTTAAATTCTTCCAATTTTGTGTGTGTGTGTGTGTGTGTGTGTGTATTTACATTTAGTTCAAAATTGCATTCAGTATCTTCAGCACCGCACAATAAAAATGTAACTAGTAACGGTAAGTGTCCAAATGTACTTGAGTAACGAGTACAAATACGTACGTACTCTATCACAAGTGTGAGTAAAATAGTTTTGATACTCAAAACAATTCCAGGGATTAAAGATCTGCATTTGATCAAGTCAAAGTTTGGGCTTGGTGTATTGGGTTTGCTCGAGTCAAACTGGTTGGGTAAAGCATTATATATATAAATATAAAAAATCTGCAAAATCGATACTTTGTTTTATACTTAAAATTATGGAGAAATAGCAAGAAAAAGCGAGAGCTCTAATGGTCCAACTGGCCTGTGTGAAAAATTGGCTTATTGCTGAACTTAAGGTTTCTGTCTCCTACAGATAGATCTGTCATGGGCTTACTGGAGAAGACTTACTGTTATGTAACTTATCACTGCTGAACATCCCTTCTTAAGGACTAGTCTTGATACAGAACTCACCAGCTTTAAGTGATTTTGGAGTTCAAGGTTTGGTCAGAATGAGCAGAACTGTACATTTAAAAGGCAAACCTTGAGTTGAAGCTGAATCTGTCCTTAAGGAACCGATTTAACAGACCGATGAGATTCTCTTGTGGGCACAGGACAAACTGTTTGCACTTATGACTAAGGATATAAGTACTGTTGACATAACCTTCGTCTCATGATTTCACAAGCGCTAGGAAAAATAGCTCATGGCTTAACAGGGCATCAACTGTTTGGCACTTTCTATTCACACAATCTGCAAAAGTTAAAATACAGTGGAAGCAACACATATAAATATATACCATTAAAAAAAAGCTTTTCTTAAGAAAAGCTCAGGAGCCATTAACCGTTTCTGTTTACTCACTCCAGTTAGCGTCTAGGTTAATTGTAATAATGAAGTCCATAAACAAAATGAAGCAGCTAAACTAGGCCATGATGAAGTTAGTCAAGGGTCGAATATGGAAATGAATCTGACCGACCTCCAACTGAGCCGTGGCAGACTATTTCAGGCAGCGACTATTGACTATATTGACTGAAAGTGCATAAAAACTTACAAACACAACTGTACCAAGTAAATTTGCGTTTTTCATTTTCTCACTTTTCAGGGTTTACTGAAACATTGGGGTTATCTGTGTGAAACATTGTAGTGAGAACGATTGGAATATTTGTAGGAAAGAGAAATTAGCATATCAGGGATAATTAGATAAATGTGATTCACAATTATCTTTACACTTTAGTGTTAAAACAATGCTGGTTTTTACATGTAAAAATAATGAATGGTGATTTGTTGAACCCCTGTGCTCTAAACTGGAGCTTTGTGTCTCTCTTTCTCCCTTTCCCAGCATATCAGCCTGTGTTTACATCTGCGAGGTGATAATGGCAAAGTTGCCTGAAAGTATAATTTTTCATCTGCCTCTGCCGGTTGCCTAAATTAAGCTTTTTCAAGGTTGGATGTGCAGCTGGGGAGCGAAGGACAGGATCTTCCATCAGTGTCTGGAGTATCTTATTTCAGTTAGGAGATAGTTTGTGGTTCTGGTCGCTGAGATATGGTTTAACCCCCATTGACTGGCCCACCACCTTCAGTGCTGTACATGTTTCCCAATCAATGGCTTCCCAGTCCTTACGATGGCTCATTAGGGACTGAATGCAGTAAACTGACTAGAGGGCTTTGCTTGTATTTCTTCTTTATTACTGTATAAAAAAGTCTCGGCACATTATGTGTACAGTATGTATATCTGTGGGACATTGCGGCCTTCCAGCTAAAAGAAACCATTGGAGATTTCCAGATCAAGCTCCAACCATGTAAATATTACCCCTTGTTCCACACACACACACACACACACACGCACACACACGCACACACACACACACACACACCTAGCTTTATAATAGGCACATTATAAATGGATTTTTGTGTGGCATGGAGCTAATCTACAGTGATTATTCCCATCGAAAAGGTTCATTATTTTATAAGCAATTGATGCAGCCACCGCACACTTTTCCCTGAAGACGTCCAGCAGGCTAAAGCATGAACACCACATTGAAGTTTAAAATATTTAGTTTTGGGGAGGGAAATGATGAATTTTTTTTTTATATTTTTTTATTATGCCTGTGCAACTTTTTTTTTTATAAACAGTCACAATTTGATCAACAGCAATATCCATTTCCAGTCTTTCCATCCGTCTGACACACACACAGAAACAAAAGCCTCTGGTGATCAGGCTGTTGTTCGTGAAGATATTACGAGGCCGGTGAGATTCAGCGGCAGTAGGGAGCCACAATATGTCTTTCATTATTAATACAGATGTGACTACAGCGCTGCCCGACAGCTCTCAAGCCCCACACTGTCTTAATGTGCAGACACAAGCCGAGAGCAGAAGCTCCCACGCACACTCCAGCCAGCCTGTTGTCACACCACCCCACCGTAACCTGTAATTATTCATGCTGCCTAAGTGCTCCCAACCAGATATTGGGATCATTTGTTAGGCGAGTCTGGTTTGAGAGTGAAAAAAAATAAATAAAAAAGGGCAAATAAATAGAGTGAGAGAGTGAAAGGGTATAATCCAAGCTACTGTAGGGAAAGTGCCTTTCCTCTTCTATACCGAGACATGATTGATTTGAAATTACTACTTGAGATGTGAGCCAGAGAAGAAGATGGACTGAAACCCTAATTTAGAACATTTCATCTCTGGTAATTTCAAAGTCTGGTGTTTTCTTAAACATGCCACTCAAAGGAGACGGGCAGCGTTTGGAGCGGTGTCAGGCTACAGGTCTTTGTGATATGTTCTTCTTCCTTCTTGATAGATCAACATTATTGGAGGAGGCTAGATAGTCAACCAGGACGCTTTGAACGAGTTATGGATATGATTTCAATACATTCTGATTGAACAGGTTAAAATTACTAAATGTTATGATAATTTTGCTGGAGAAGTAAGTTGTATTATAAATAAATACATTAATAACAATAATAATAATAATAATAATAATAATAATAATAATAATAATAATAATAATAGAAACTAAAATATCTCTAAACTACCGTTTTTACTGCGTTAGCTGTTTACCAACTCCCTTGTGCATAAAATTGGACTTGATTTTTGATTCTGAAATTGAATTCTTTCTTTTTAATTTTCGGTGAAGTCTAATACATTAAAAATGTCCTCTCACCCTGCCGTACAAACTCTGACATGCAGTTTCTTCCACAAATATCAAGACTTTGAAAGTTTAAAACCTAATCAAGATCAGCAGAACTTAGTGAAGCAACATTTTAGGAGGTTTTTTTTTTACAACAGCCAATTTTGCACTATGCCTCAGTGAGAATGGAGAGAAACTGGTATCCATTTCAGTTGGGAAAGATTTCATCTTTGATATGAACTTTTGAGTGATGAAACAAAAATGTGTAAAAAAAAAAAAAATCTCTCTCCATTTCTGTCAAGACTGTCTGAACACAAGAACTGGCTATATTTTGCCTTCTTTTTTCAGTCATTCTCCTTTGTGATTATCGGCATCCTGCATAATTAACAAGCTAATGTCCGCATAAACGTATTATAAATGAAGTAGGTTGTGTCTACTTCATGAGTTTCTGAGTTCAATGAGTCTGCTATAAAAATTGTAAAAATTAAAACTCACCGTGGCTTTATTTATATTTATAC
This sequence comes from Paedocypris micromegethes, assembly GCA_028031935.1. NCBI lineage: Eukaryota > Metazoa > Chordata > Actinopteri > Cypriniformes > Paedocypris > Paedocypris micromegethes. Next base: position 11,131,667 of record CM051506.1, read on the forward strand.
ACTTTATATTTTTTCTTATATCTTTAGTTGCAAGTGACCACTGGTCTAGTTTAGTCTAGACTTCTTACAATATCTACCTCTTTCGGAGTATGGAATACAGATGTAGATAACTACAGTATGTCTAAAATAACCATGCTTAACCATTCCGTACCTTACGGAAACACACATCACCATAAATCATGACCGCTCAACTTCTCTGGCTTACTGTTTCAACTAAACTGAAAAAGTCAGTGCTTTAGAGTAGAATTCTCAGTGTGAAAGAACAGATCTGAAGGGACATGTGTCAATGTGATGGCCTCTCTAAGAGCTGAGTCACAGAAAATCAGCTCCTATCAGCTTGCCACGGTCCCTGATGATGACAGAGTGGCATGGCTGCAGGTCTCTCCATAAAATTGCCTCCGTATTTAAGCTGTATGGTTCATCCACCTTGAGACATCCTACTATCTTGAGGCCTTGTATCATTCCAAAATGTTTGTACAGCCAACAATCCATTTGTACATCTCTTTCATCCAATTATAATACAAGGTGTGCAACAGTTAGGGAACGACGGGAAAATGTGGTTCATAAATCTCAGAAAAGCCCGAAAGAAGAATCTAAAATAACGAGGGAAAAAAAGTAGTTAAAAAATACCAGAGCAGTAGTTAAAATTTACCAGGAGATATGTTTTAGGTTGTTATCATGCAAGACAAGAATTTGACCCAATCCATGTTTTCTTGCAGACTGTCTGAGGTTGAAAATTATTAAAGACTTAAAAACTTTTTTTTTTTATGCTTTCATTAACTCTGGGCAAGAATCCCAGCACCGAGCACACTGAAACACCCCCACAGCATTAAACTTCAACCACCATGTTTCACTAAGCCTTCTTTATCCAAACAGAGCAAAACATAATATGCAAGTCTATGAAAAAAGGTTGCTGATCATTTTAAATAATGTAATACGTATCAATGAACAAAAAAGAATTATCATCTGTTTGTGATTCAGATTTTTGTAGACCTTGAGAGACTTTATAGGCCCTGACTTATGGCCCACCAGTGACTTATAGGCACTGTACACACAGAAATAGACATATATATATATTATTATTATTATTTATTTATTTATTTTTAGAAAAAAGTGCAATGTTAATGAAAAAAACTAATTGACTTGTCTCATTGACCCACACGTAATGAAAAAGATATCCAGCTACAACTAGCCTGTCAAAAACGAAAACTGAGGATGAATCATCCTCACTGCAGAGGATGAAGATGAAATTCCAGTGAAGAGAATCAATTGGCAGGAAGAGGAAGACATTAGGATTCGACTAACACAATCGCTCCAGAGAGATGAACGTGTCGTTAATGAGCCTTTTCATACCAGACCACAAGAAAAACCACTGGGGAAAACGAGATAATTAACAGATGTGCAGACACTATTTTTCAAGATACTTTTCAGAAGCACTGACTGTTTTCATTAGCCATTGGAAACATGTTTTGCTGTTTCAGTTTGATAAATCTCCAGCAAAAGAACAGCAATGGGCTTCTCTGGTCCATGAACGGACTGGATATGAGTTTAAACTGCCAGTCCAGCAGATATGATGGAAAGGTTAAATGTACAAAGGGCAATTATGGTGACCTATGATCGATCAATGTCTATCAGAGGTAATTACAAGTGACATTAAACAGTCTCAAAAGTGCAAAAAGAGACATTATGTGAAACTTCTCGTTTTGTGCGACAATTTCTTCCTCATCGTGACATTGCTTGAATAACAAGCACTGGCTCTGTGGCTCAGACTACAGATGGCTTGAAAGAAAAGAAACGCTATTGGTTTGCTTTTATCATTTCACTACCATGTTATCTTTTCCTAATGTCTGTAGAAAATGACCGTCATTCAATCAAAAGCACAGCCATTTTAAAAGGTTATACAGAAAAGGGGGCTGTCGGAATGAAGGCTATTACCTGCATAGACAGGCGAGTTCTGATGGGCATGTTGATACGATGAACTAGATCAGTTTATGGGCAAAGAAAGTGAATAAAATGCCAGTCGAGACAGTAAATGTCATGCCGGAAAAATAGGACTGATCAGAGTAGGAAAAAAAAATCTTGCGAGACGTATTACAGATAAATATGACAAAAGAGGCGACCAGTTATCAGGGCACCTTAATATTGAGGCAATTAGCGGTTCCTCACTAGTCAGTTTGATCCCGCAGATGAGCTTGCCACAAGGCTGAAAAAGACCAAAGACAAGCGACAAGACATCATTTTGCTGGAATCAATGTGCGTGACCTTTGCAGCCTGAGAGATTGTAGTGTTTTTTGGTGGAGTTCTTGATAGAATTACAGTGAACACGAGTCACGGACAGAGGGAAGAACCGCTGACCTTCAGGCCAGGCGCCAGTCATGATCCGCCATGCTCTTGAATGCGGCTCAAGGCCTGTGACGTGGCCTTTCTGAATTTGCTGAAATAACTCAATGCCACTGGCATAAAAGAAACGACTCTGATGACAGCTTTGCTTTCTACAGCTAAAACTGGTTTCCGATTGTCTAGTTGCAAAGCAAACATTCCGGTCTGAGAAAAGACTGAATACATTAAAAGAATCTCACAGATTGTTTCATGAAAAATGCACTTAACATAGGAAGTGATGCCAATTCTGGATGAGTGGTCATGGTCCTCGGGAGAACAAAAGTCGAGACAAACAAACACTAACATCAAATATGGATGATTGTATTTTTCCCAGAACGACGCATATGACCAAGTAAATGGTTCATTCTTATTGCAATCCAGGGAGACTCAGATTTGCTGTAAAAACGAAGCAATTTGGAGTCAACTATAATCCACTGACTCAGTCTACTAAAATTGCTTCAATGCTTTGTCACACAGTACACACACAAACACACACACACACACACTTTTGTTCCTTTAGATTGGGAGTATATACCAAGTAACAAAAAACTATTGAAGTTAAATTGTAACAAAAAGACTTGATAATTAACTCAATAATGGTCAAATAAAGGGAGCAATGATACAGTAATAAAGTGTCCATCTCCCTACTGTACTACTTCCTGGAAAACTATTAAATATATTGCAAGTAATTGCATCCTTAATACACTTAATTATATGGGTTGGAAGCATTGTTAGTATGGTTCTGACTATACAACTGCTTTAGCTTCCACTAGTGTGGCTTTAGTTACTTGGCAAGTCTTAAAAACTAGATGGAAAGATGGATGTATTGACGAATGGATGGATGGACGGACGGGTGGATAAATGGATGGGCGTATGGATTGATGGATAGATGAACGGATACATTTTTATAGATGGATGGAGACTGATTTTCCCAGTGGAAAATTTACTAAATTCTCTGTTCTTCCCTAACTGCCAATTAGCAGAGGTTTGCTGTTATTAGGGTCAGTTCTGCACTGTAACACACACACACACACACACACACACACGCACACATAATCAGAACATCCACAGCTCAACAAAAAAAGATCTTACATCAGCTTGTTTTTTTTTCATCAAGGTGGTCTTATTTAAATTTCTGTTCTTCGAACAAGTTATGCATGGCTAGCTAATCAATTACAGTAGCTTTTCAATTACACGGAATAATATCCACTCTGCAAACTCTCTTGACACTTTTACCTCACGTTTTATTTTTAGCCACTCCAATAAAGTTAAACCGGACCCTGTCTGAACTGAACAAATTACAGGGCACTATTACAGTAGCACAGCAGACACAATTATTTCAGATCAGTGTTTCCCTTTACGGCTCGTGGGGAACCACCAGATTTGCACATTGTAGGTCTCCGGAGAATCCGACATACAGTTATGTTCGCTGAACTTCTGCTAGTGAGCATATGAAGTGAATTAAACGGTTAAGTGTAGGGTCAGAAAGCACGGAGAAGCTTGCAATTTCGAATCTAAATCAAACTCAAATTGTGGCTTTACACATCAGCCTTAATACGGCTAAACAATTTGCAAACATAGCGGCATTCGCATGCAGAATAGTTTTCCCTGATGGATTCTGGGATTCTTTTCATCTCTAGAAGCCACCAGCCCACCACAATTCAGCATCCAGACGTCGTGTGAAGTACACAGAGATGTGGCGCTTATTTACTTCCTGCACACATCACCTTCACATTGTAACCACTTTTAAACTCTCAGCGCTTAATCTGTGAAAAAGGAATGAAACGGCACCGGAAAATGAAAAATGTGCTTCATAATGATAGGGGCACGATGCCTGATGAAAGGCGAAATGCCACGGTGACACTTCCTCTTATGAGCATCCGCACATTAACAAATATCTGAAAAGAGCGATACAGCCGTGTTATTTTTTTTTAATTCCATATCTCATGTTGAGTTGAAACGACAGACATGTGGGAGACGTTTGCTGCAAACTTTCCACGGCGCACAGTGGTTTCCACGGTAACGAAAAAATGAGGCAGATATCAGAGAATCCTTGGTATATTGGAGTAACTCAATAAAGACAGTCGCACACAACCGGCAAATCTATCTGAAAACACAATGAAGTCTTCAGGCGATCAATAGCCACAATTTATCAGAGTGGTAAAATATCGCCAAGCCCACAGAGCGTCAATCAGCCAAAATGAAATTTGAATTTGTATCCACAGTACCGGCTGATTACAGTCACATTGTTCACAAATTTTCTCTTTGGCAATGCGAGGCAGCACATGAACGCTGGCCAAAGCTTCTCATTAGAGACCTCGGATTTCAACTGAAGAGGCAGACAGTGGATTCTCAGAGTTTTTAAACCATAAACATTGACCTCAAATAATTGGAAAATCAAATTACCTGCAGCTCCAGGTTTCAAATAACCAGACGTCACCACCACATCATTGAGCGGACGCCTTGTGTCGAGCTGATACTGTCCAAAGACATATTTCATCAATCCATCCACATGTTGTGAAACACATTTCCCCGTCTTGAATATTAATGGGAATTTATGTGGATTTTCACTTGCTAATTGTTGCAGTCTCATAAATGGAGCATCTGGCTGTTTATGCTTTAAGGAGAGCAACAAATGTAAATGAGATTACTTATCTCCTCTGCCTCGTTTGGATGCTTTATCTGGGCTACACAAACCAAATGACTAATGTGTCAAAAGGCAAAACGCTTAAAGGAATAGATGAGCTTCTTTTTTTTTTACTTCCTGACAAGCGCTTCTCTATTTTCACACATGGCTGATGGCAGGATGGGAGAGGAGGCTGTGTTGAAGACACTGTCCCCGTCGGCTCTGCTCCGATTGGCCATAAAGGCTTGGCAGCAGGGGAGTGTAATGTCGGTCTCAGCTTTGTAAATAAATAACGCAAGTTGGAGCCTAATTATCCCAGCATGTAATATGAGTTTGCTTTGCTTATTTTGTCAAGTTGACGCTGGCTGAGAACGGGCTGATTTGTTAGTGATGGCATGTTCCTCTGTGATCTATGAGTGCAAGAAGCCTAAACCTGATCGGATGCTACTTAATACAATGCAAAAAACAAGAAAGTAAAACGCAAAATGAGTGAAAAAGACTTAAATCGAGTAAAATTATCTGCCAATGGAGTGAGAAATGTGATTTACAGTATTTGCAATATACTTTGTAACAACAAATGCAAACTTTGAAATTTCGCCCTTTAAGCTACATTGGAGTTATTTGCACATTCAGTAGTTGTGATTCCAGAAATACTTCAAATTCTTGGTAAATCATTTGCTACGTTTGTCCTGTAGCTAATGCCGATTGTGATCAAACAACCGAGAGCAAAATAATAAGAAAGTCATTTACTTGATCTGGAAAAGTAATTTAGTGACTCATATTTTTTTTCTTTTCATCTTGCGTCTTGCACGTAGGCCCTCTATTGTATTTTGTCTTTTGATTATTGCAAATTGAACGCTAGGATTACTTAAAGATAATCTTTTATCAGCAGTGTGGTCAAGGATTATAACAAGTTGTACATACAATGGGGATGTTTTTTTTTTCTTTCTTGTATTTTAGCTGCAAAGTCCTATTGGGGAGGCTGTAATCCTCTTTAGAATCCATGTTTGTGAGGTTTAAACTGTGGATCTATGTTCATTTGGCAGCTGTAATAAATAATAGAATCCTCTACTGTCATGAAAATTGTGGTCGGCTTGGGTTTTTTTTTTTTCAGCTGGATTTGAAACCCCCTCTCACGACGGCTTGGCATCATGTCACTGACTGCTCTTATTTCAGCCTGGGAATTGAATTCAGCTCACATAGCCAGCGCTGTGGTGCTGGGTAACTGCACGCTTTGCACTTTCTATTAACATGGAATGCTTCACTCTAATTGCAATGTGCATGGTATAGAAAAAAGCATTATTTTTGAACAATCGCAGATCTTCAACTTTTATGTCAATGGTGTTTAAAAGAACTAGTTGTCCTTTAGCATTCAGTGCATGATAAATCATGCTCATTGATACATTGAAATTAAAATTATAAACCACCCACCGACATGGAGGCAGTCAACATCAATCACACCAACAACAACATCTGGAGTTGGCAAAGCTCGGGCGTTCTACGTGTCCCGTTAATCCCTCAAATCCGTCAAATAACTTGGTGTGTGTGGCAGTATAATAGAGTTTCATGAGGATTTGGACATTCGATAAGTGTTACTTCTAACAATTAACAATTATACTCTGATAATACATCCATCCATTTTCTACAGATTTTTCCATTTCTGGGTAATGGGGAGCAGAATTAAATCACAGCAACTCTGGGCCTGAAGGTGGGATACACATTCTGGTTTAGCAGACAACCAATCACAGAGCAGGACCCACAGACACCTATTTACATCATGAGTCTTACCTATTGGATATTATTTTTTTATTCCACTGTGGAATGAAAGCGGAGACCTGGAGGAAACCCAAGTATGCATGGGGGGAGCATGCAAACTCAACACAAAAAGGCTTCAAATAATATATTGGAATAAAATAAAAAATAGCTCGTCACCTAAAGTCAAGTCAAGCGCCTATCAGAACCTAAAACTAGCAAAACCCGGTGTTCGGTAAAAATTCTCTATTTCACTTTATTATAAAATATAGTGTACCTTTTATTTACCTTTTAAATTTAGCTAACATTGCTAAGAATGCACATTAAACAGAATAGAATATGCTGGAAAAAGAAAAACACCAAACAGACAAAAATGGTTGTTCTCTTCAACTCTACATTTCCAAGAAGGAAAAAAGCACTTGAAGAGTTTTCACCAAGTTGTCATGCAAACAGTCTCCATACAATAATCAAATCAAACTGTACCATTTCAATACAAAGGTCAACTGCTACAGTATTTAGCAGAGAGAAAACAGTCTAATTTTTATCTAGTCTCGCAGGCGTGACCTTTCCGAACCAGCGTGATTATAAACGTCTGTGTATTTAAACATCCATTAAACGAACTCATTTCCAAAAGCTGATCAGTACATTACCTATAACATACATGCACACATACGCTCAGTAATTAAATGATTTGAGCATATAACTCTATAATTATTATTAAAGGGTATGACAAGAAAAACAGAGAGCGACTAATTGAGCGTGACGAGGATTCTCAATCTAAATGAGGTATGACTAAACGTCTCCTTGGAATCATAAAAGCCGCATTCATGGCAGCCCTTGGATGATATAAAGTGCGACCCAGTGTGGTTTATACGGGAGAATAAAAGGCCGGAATGAGGCGTGTTACATAAACACAGCACTCGGAAACAAGATGGCATGAACAAATCTTATTCTCTAACATGAACTTTCCCTAATTGATAAAAGTGGCCCACAATCTCTTCTGCATTTTCCGAGCAAGTCAGTCCAGATGTTTGGCTTGGACAGGTCAAATCACATGCCGTCGCTCCAGACTGATGGACAAATGAGAGCTGATTTATGTGTCATACGAGGATCCTTCCTGTTTGATATTCTTAAGAAATATGAGTTGCTCCGGTGAGCCGCCGTCTTCGTATATGCTCTTTCATGACCACAAAAGAAAGCAGAAATAGATACAGCGATCAAAGGCACATCTGGAGCCAGCAACGGGAGATTGAAATCAAAACCGCCTGATAAAAAGGCGGAAAAAAAAAACTTATTTTGTCATTTGTAAAGAAAAAGGTGTGCTCTCTAACATCTCTCATAGATCTCATCTGTGTTTGACATCATGTTGAGTCGAATTCTCTCTCGCCGCACAAGCTCCTCCGGTGTTTAAAAGAGCTCGGTTTCTAAACCACATGAGAAACATAAAAATGAGCCGAAGCTGAGAAAATGGCACTGTGCTTTTGGCATCGCCAAACAGAGATAAATATCGGAGATTCAGACGGAGACGGTGGTCAAACAGAGTCCATTCCTTCAACCCATCTCTGCGATGAAACTAGGTCAGTTCCACTACACTTTAGGCCGCAAAATCTAACGGAATCAGCATGCAGCCTCGCTTCTCCTGTTAAAAGCAGAGTCTGATGATTGCTTTAAAAATTAATGGAAACACCGTGTTCTCTGAATGCCAATTAAACCTCCAGAGGTCTGTCAGCAGAGACCTCGCAAAACAATGAAATCTGCAAAATGATTTGGGTTTTCGCAGCGTCACAGCACTCTGCATTACTAAAAATAAGAATTCCGGGTTTTGAGTTTGTATTTCTCACGTGTGTGTGTCATATTGAGCATGTGATTTTATTGAGGACATGTGACACCCTCTTAGTGATTTATTGTTTTTGGTCATATTGGTTTTATTATTTTCCTTATATTTGTTTAGCTGTTCCACCTGTGTGACTTTTAACCTCTTTATTTTTATTAAGCCTCTACTTGCTTTGAATTGTAATGGTTTTTAGATATTTTTCTTAGTTTTTTGACATTTACAGCTATTTAGGACATTTTTTTTCTTATTTTTTTAGACTGTTTTTATTAAGTTTCCTTAGATTTGTTTTTTTTTAATTATTGTTGTATATTGTTATCTAAGATAGGAATTATTACATAACCTTTTAGGTTTGCATTTTTTTTGTATAAGAGTTTATTAACTTTATTTCCTACATTAGAGTCTGCTCATCTTAAAAAAATTGCCATAATTTAATCCTAAAAATATTTTAATTACTGCTATTCCTGTTCCATATTCCTTTGTAAGGGTTAGGGTTAGGGTTAGGGTTAGGTTACCTAAAGCTCTTCATCATCAGAATGAATTAATGAATTAAATAAATCGCATATTGAATCATCATCTAACACGTGCGTTTTACTTAGTAGTCTCTTTTGATTGACATGCCGACACTAGGATTTTAAAACCACCCTTGTGCGACACAGAGGTTCATAGATGTGGCGTCCTCATAGAGAGCAAGACTCGAGCTGTAATTGAGAACCAGAGTCCTGTTGTGTTTGTCATGCCAATCACAGCCATCTGCTGGGAGCTGGCTGGGAGGGACAGCCATTACTGCACACACTTGTGCAAATCACAAAGTGCCCGGCAATCCAGCTGAGCGCCAATGGAGAATGAACAGAGCATGGCAACCATTTAGCCTGCAAGTGTAACTCCAAATCACCGCCATTGAAGCACGATTGTCAGAAAACATCAACCAGGATGCTCCCGTGAATGTCCGAAAGCATCTCAAGCTCTCCCAAATATTTCGACATGTTTGTACGCCTATGGATATTTTGGATGCACGGGGTTTAATTTATACAGTCTGAGATGTTACTGCAGCTAGAGCTTCTCATCAGAACTTGCGTGGCTCTATCATCTGAGCACCGACAATCAGCCTCATGTCAAGCCAAACCAAGGACGCCTCTCCGTAATGAAACATCTGAATGACAAAACCCTGAGCGTATCCTTGGCAAGGTCAACCAGTCTAATAACCGACAGCTTGACTAACACAGCAGCGCTTACTTTTGATATTTTAGCTGCGCTTTAATTAGCACATGGGCGGCTTGTCATGTTTAACTAGACGCTTGCATGGTAAAGTTCTCCCGGGACATGCTGTGATTCTCAATGCATCGCTTTTTAAGCATCCCAGCATATGTCTTCCGATTGTCTTGCTCTTGAAATGCAAAGGAAGTTTAAAAAAATAAATAAATGCATTTCATCTACTTCCTTCTGTTAATTGAGTCTAAACATCCGGCCATAATAGTGGCTGTCAAGCAAATTTGAGACATTATTTTATTTATTCGCTCAATACTCGAGCACTGAATGCAGGCTGAACGCCCACAATGGCGCTTCGTCCTCCCTATTCAAACACCAACGCCGTGTCATAAACTGCATGAGACAAGGTCTGGTGAGAGGTGTCTGCTTCTGTCTTTGCTCCGGATCTGTTTCATCAAATTGTCTCTCACCTTGTATGAATAAAGTTTATATAATAGACAAACTCTCCTTCCTTGAAACTCAACTCCGGCGAAACTTTTCAAATTAACGTGTAAAGGTTCAGAAGTGACAATTAATTTCCATCTAATCATTTTTTTTAAAACGTTTTTTCAAAATGTTGTACATTCTGATTTCTAAAGCCAATCATAAAGTCTCTAGGCGTAAGACAGAGACACACTTTTTACACAAACTCTTAAAGTTAAGAGTCCGATAAGAATCATAGACCTGAAGGAATCTCATATGAAGACTATGAGATATAATAAGAATGCTACTACTGTATATTGCTATAAGACACTATATAAATAACTACTGTATAACACAAGATCTCCACACAGAAAGGTCTTGAGATTTCCAAACTACGAGGTGATAACGTGGCCCATTGTGTCTCTGTCACGAGGAAAGTCTATTTGAAGTGCTATTGCATTCATAACTTCATAATTTTTCTCACAGAGAGACAAACACTTTTGAGACCAAGTTCTAGTCGCACTCAGAGCCATTTTGTGTTGAGTTTGAATGCTCTTCACGTTCTTGCATGGGTTTTCTCAAAATATTCAAAAACATGTTAATGAGAACTTGGGTCTGGAAATGTCCCCATGGCTGTGAGTGAGAGTGTGATTGGGTGTGTCGCTCTGTGATTGGTGGCCAACAATCCTGGTGTGGTTCCTTCTTTCAGACCCAGAGTTGTCTGGGCTTGTCTCCAGCTCCTTGTTACCCAGAAATGGACAAGCTGTTTAGAAAATGGATGGTTGGATAGAAGAATAAAGTGTGTCAGAATAACAAGGCATTGCAGAAATACCTCAAAGCAAACACTTCTTTAAGAGACTGAATGGAAATTCTCCCAGGGATCTGCACTTCCAAACACAATTTCTGAGTAAAGGTAAACCATGCATGAAGCCTTTTACTTATTCAGTAAGTTGTTTCAGCCGTTAAAGGACATGGAGCGTAGAACATAGATGGTCATCCACACATAACTGCACCTAGCTGAAGCTTTATGGATACATTTTGTTCCTGCATGTAAGCAATACGCCCCGGGCGAGAAGGTTCTAAAAGTGGAGCTCCTGCAAAAAGCCACAGTCCACTTGAGAATGGATCTAATGAAATGGAAACATAAAAAATCTAAATTGTGTTTTAAGATGATATATAGATAAGAGTTTAGAGTGTATAAAAAAAAAAAAAAAAAAAAACATGTTTTAAAAAAACAATGTATTTACGGGAATATAAGCACCCGCCTATTTTTTCTGGCACAGGATAAAAATGTGTTATTGTTTTTTACATTTCTGGTTCAATTACATTAGTATTCTCCTAAACATACTACATTACACATTGGACCAGTTTGTTAGTGCTAAGATAAGCTAACCGGTCGTGGTTTGTAGTTTCTGTTTGTTGTAATATTAATGGAATATTAAAGATTTATTTAGTTTAATCGTACTTCTTCCAGGGTTATTTTGTCTCAGCGTGTCTAATGCTTCTTTATTTCTGTTATTGAGCCAATAAAAGCTTATACTGTAGCATGTCTGACGCACTACACATTATTAAAAGATGCACACGCGCACCGCTGCATAAAGGCAATGCATTTCCGTTTATTTGTGATTGCTCCTGACTTGAAATATGAAAAATGGTGGTATATTAAGGTGCAAATTTTAAATCGGCTATTATAAGCACCCCCTTAAGGATTTTTGAGCAGCGAAAATTCGGAAAAACATTTTTCCGCTTATATTCGCATACATACGGTACATTTTCTTAATTAATGCAGGTTATGTAGATTTTTAGTCTTACTCACCAGACCATAAAATGCACCCAATTTAGAGAAGAATACAGGAAAAAAATAATCAGTGGAATAAAACATTTTAGTTTATATACGTACTTAAATCATATTATTTTATTTTATCTTATAATACAATAATAAAACTAAAACCATCTAAAATATGAACCATGTACTGTGATCTGTCAACGTCAATGACATATTAATCCAAGCAGGGCATCCGAGTTCAGGGTTCCGTCCGCAACAAATGAGGGCAGAAGAGTACTGCACTTAAAATGTACTGTGTTTATAATTTAATAAACCGTTTTATAATTTACAATTCTGATCTAACTGCAGGCTTCCCCACGACATCATTTAGGTCCCCAACATGTAAAAAGTTTTGTCGTATTTGCTCCATATGATAGACTTTTCACCCTAGTGTTTCTCCATGGAAAAGATCAAAATTATATAAATTTCTGGTGTAAATTTCAGTTGAATACATCTAAACTAAATAAAATGGCTTAGAGAAGTAAAAAGCAAAAAGCAAACCATAGCTCGACACATACTGTAGTATACCACTCTCAAATTTGCATAATTAGAATTATAAGAATAATTGGAATGGTTGCCACAAAATGGGTTTTTCATCAACATATATACAATTATTATGTATGGCATTTGAAAAAATATCTATGTTTAATTGTGTAATAAAAACGTGTATTAACATGTTTAATCATGTGTTAGAGAAACACTCAGATGTCCAAAGATTGTCACTATTATTTGTATATTTTACGCGATCATTACAACCTTTTTGGGGCATCTTTGGACTAGACAGCATTTAAACGTAGATATTCAAATGTATTATATCTAAAGAAAACAAAATAAATTACAATATACATGTCAGTTGAATACATCTAAACTAAATAAATGACACATACCTTAGTATAGTATTCTCAAATTTGCATAATTGGAATTATAGGAATAACTGTAATCGTTGCCACAAAAAGTATTCTGTATTGCATTTGAATAAATAATTATGTTTAATAGTGTAATAAAAAATTGTATTAATGTGTATTGAAGCCATTTCCCCCCTGGGGATGAAAAAAGTTTTTTTAATTGAATTGAACATGTTTAATCATGTGTTAGAGAAATACACAGATCTCCAAAGACTCAGATCTTCACTATTTTTGAGGCATCATTGGGCTAGACAGCATTTAAACATAGATATTCAAATGTATTATCTGTAAAGAAAACAAAACCGAAAAAAAAAGCACAATGTCAAAGTGTCTGTGCGAGCAGCAGGTCGCAGCGCTACCAGCACTAATGATGAACTGCTCGCTTACAGAGCCCACGTTGTCTCCTTGATCAATGTTATCTGCAGTTTTTCTGAGATGTTCATTGGGCACTCTACGCTTGTCCACTCACATTGTGTCTCACTTGAGATAATGTCACAGGAAGGGCATGAGGAGCACTTTCATCCTCCACTCATGCTTTTCATCAAGCACACAAGCTGACATAGAGAAGCAGGCGGAAAGGTTATCACTGGCCTTCAAAGATCACTATCAAAGACAACACCTTAAGCACACAAACGAACAAGAACACAAAAAGAAAAGAAAAGTGAAACTATAATGGCAAGGCACACAACTTGACAAAGTGAAGCAGCAAGATAAGTGAGGTGAGTGAGTTTAAGGGTGAGAACCTCGCCTCAGTACAGAAACCCGACAAACTTACAGAGAAATCCATATGTTAAAGTCGTTTATAAGAATCTTTGAGGAAGACTGTGAAGGCAACAGTAAACAAGCACCCTAAACCAAGACTAAACAGTGATTTATCTGAACCTTGATACAGCACGTCTCTCTGGAGATGTGCAGAAGAAAGCAAACGGTGCTCATTTGATTTGGAGCACAGCGTTGCCAACAGACACATACGTACAGTTACGTACCAGTGAGGCTTCCCCAGGTACACGAGGAAGAATCCAACCACAACAAAAGCTACAGAGATCAACCTGGCAAAAAAAATCTAAACTAACTGAATTATTTGAACTAATGAAACATTTAACATACATCTGTGAATGTTAATTAGTAGAGCAAACTCTGGGAATAGTCATGCATTTGTTTTTTGAAACTCGAAATAGTTGTGGGATTGTGAGTTGGGTTTCCCCACTCACTTTCATCATTGCTAATAGATCTAACCAATCAGTCGCTTTATTTTGTGAACCACTTTTCAATTTCTGGGTCACAGGGAGCTAAAGCAAATCACAGCAGCTGTGGTCCAGAAGAGGACACACCCTGGATTGGTGGCTGACCAATCACAGAGCGGGACATATTTCGCCAGTTTTCCCAAATTAAAATAAATCCTAAATGTTTTTCTCTTTGGAATTCTGAAAAAAAAAGGGACCCAAAAGAAACAGTCCACATGAACATACAATCTCCAAACAGAAAATCCTTGATCTTGGGTCTTGCAACAAGATCTATTCTCTTCATTGGTTTATTCTAAAACAGTTGACTCCTGCTAATTGGGACACAACCATTTTGCACCAAAAAGTGACACAAATTTGCGTTATGAGATATGAATAGGACTTTACAATTTCTTCCAATAAAGCGTCTGCACCCTTTTACCGGCGGCTCAATAAGGCGGAGTCGACTGTTTATACATATATGTATCTGAGTCCATTATGTTCACAAAATATCAATTTGTAAAAAAATAAAATAAAATAATAAAAAATGAGTAACATTCTAAGTTGTTAAAGATTAAGTCTAAAATGTACTCAACATGCATGGTAAAGTGCAGCACCAGTAATTTCTACTCTGATATTAATTAAATAAAATTCTATATATTTTTAAATATAAGGTGCACCTAATAGAGATACACTGAATATTATAGCAAAAAATAAATGCTGTGAAAAAAACTGCATCCAAAGTCAGCCTCCAAAACTGTGAGCTTGACTGATGTGATGTCAGGATGTGTTATGACATTTCACATAACACTGATCAAAGGTCAGCTGTATGACAGCATTATTATAACCATCGCAAATTGTTATTATCCCCCATGACAACTGGCAACATCTGTTCTGCGCAGCACAAAACAATCCCATGACACTGATAGAAGGTTCACAAAGATGTAAAAGCCAAACTCCTGACAGCTGTAATATATTGATAAATACCCGTAACAAGTTGCCAAGAACGGACTGAGAAGGGAACGCCATATTTATTCAGTTATGTTATTGAGCTGTACGATAATTACTCCTAGTTTAAGTACCAACGGCCAAGAACTTGCCTTTTCTCACATTTCTTAACCGTGTCAAACGTTTCCAGACGGGGAAATGTTGTAAGAGTGCGAATCAATTTTAGTGCCCCGTCTGCAAACTGTCATGGATAAAATAAAAGACTCAAGTCAGCTCAAGGTAACATACTGTAAATCTCTGACAGCTTTAATAGAAACATAGACTGTAGGAGAAACAGAAACTGTACAGTGTAAGCACGATGGAAACACACGTGTGAAAGAATTGCTTCCTGCAATACAATTAAGTCTGTCCTTCTTGTTCGTGACATGCTCAGACATGCTCCAAGTTCCCTGCATTTAACGCTTTACACGCACTGTGGATTCCAATATGTTCGCCAATGTAAAAGGAGGGAAGATAGACGCAGCCAAGCATTTTATAAGCTGAGCAAATGGCTTTGCCACATTTAGACTGCTGGAAGAGTTAGTAGGGACTTCATGAGGCAGGCAGAAGTTCTTACACGTACCAGTGTCTCTGCTTTTTTTATGGTTCAGCTTCAGAGTCACTGAGTAAATCGATAAGCCTGACAGGTAATGTTCTTGTGCCAAATCTTGCAAGTAGAGCCTCTGGATGCAATGGAGAATAATAGAGATGCTGGTATTTCCAGCCATTCTTCTCACCTCGCATTAGCTGATTTTCAAGATAGGCTTATGTTGCGAATGTAAAATGTGAGGCATCAATGTCACAAGCTGTGACACATTTTAGCATAAATGAAGCTATAAATGTTGCACAAGCTTCCCGTTTCAGAGCTAACACATCAATTTTTAGCGATAATGCTATTCTGGGAACCGCGTGAGTGACGAGGTGACGTTGTGTGTTTTATTCAACGATTAAATCTCTGGCTGGCAGTTTTGGAGCCTAAACGATTCCTGAACAATTCAATCAATCACAAACATCTGCTCTCTGCATGTGTCACGTGAGATGAAGAGATTAAAAGGCAGAGAATGCCAGAGTAAATATTTACAAGCGCCGGCTCGCCCAAAGTGCTGCAGCGTAATTATGAAAATGAAAGGAGGTCGCAAAAGAGGCTTTTTTTTATAAAGGATACATTTCAAATGTATCCTATGAAAGACTCTAATTTGTGCCTTGGTTATGCCTTACACTTCACATTACTTAATGAGTGGCGAGCGCATATAATTACAGTAATTGGTAACATCTTCTGACAGGATTATGCATTAACATTCATTACGCACTCAGCACATGCAAAATAAACTTGGGGGAAATATTGTTTCTACTTCCATGTTGTGAGAAACAATAGGCTTAATGTTTGCATCATCTTGTTGACAAGGGACAAAAACTGTTCTGCTTTAGTTGTGGTTAAATATTTTTACATATCAAAACAGACCCTCTAGAAAGCCTCTAGTAGAAGGCCACCTCTAATAGAACACCACCTTGACGGAATGTTTGTGAGTATGTAGAAGGGAGTTATTAGCTTGAGTAAACAAAATGTAAAAAATGAATTTATTTTTATTAAATATATTAAATAAGTAAAAATACTGCTTGTCATGTCAGGCCAGGCATTTTTTTAATGATTACATTTTTAAACTGCCAAAGAACTGAGCCTAGTTCTTCTTTGAAAGTCATCATTATCTTCGACACCCACTCTTGCATCTCCTTCACAAAAGAATGCATTGTGAGCGGCACAGGAAGCAGAAGGTATCTGCTAGGCTAGCGGACTCACTCGCACAAGCCCACAATACCATCCATCATACTGCCTAACGTATGGAACGATAAAAGTCATTTCTTTGATTCTTCTCACATTATTGCGTCCACAAGATTTGTCCGCAAGCAATAGACCTGAGTGATGCATCTTGTCCCTTGACACAAAACGTTTCTGTGCTTTGCATTTTCGGGCTGAGACATGTTTCAGTACTAGTCCTCTCTTTCAACCCAACACAGAGACACTTGTGCTCAGGAATCTAGGCCGATTGTAGTTTTGGGTCAATCGAGAGAATTGGTCTACTTCTATCGCAGTTCAGCGTACCTTGTTTTGTTCAGTCTGAAAGATGCACTCTGCCCATGGTTCACTCCTTGCTGTTTCAGAGATTGATGGGACATGAGATAACTCTTGGAAAGCTCCGTGAGACCACTCAAACATTGTATTAGAGATGGTCTTAAGACAGGTGATAAGACCCGATGTGGTAAATACGGATGCTGCCAATATGGGATGGGGAGCAGTCTGCGCCAACCATATCGTGTGGATTGGTCTTCAATGGCATGTTAACTCTCTGAAGCTGTTGACAGATCCGCTTACTGTAAAAATCTACGGTTGTTTTTTCAGGGTAAACATATTTTTACCAGGTCAGGCACATGACAAAGTGTCCACAACCCTGTAATTGATTATAGTAGTAACTTTTTACTGTAGACTCTTCCTTTCTCCTACAATGACCTGGTCTGTAATTTTCCATCATACTCTATCATGTTGAACTACTTCGCATGTTCAGATCAACTCTGTGATTGTATTTTTTGGGAGCACAGGATTCAAAGGTCCAGAAACAGAAACTCACCTACCCCAACCAACAGGTTCCTTGCCCGACAGAACATTGCATCTCGCTCTACTAAGAGAATTGGTTTCTCGGTAGGAATATTGAATATTCAAAGCTTCTGCCTGAGCTCCAAGCAGCTCTTTATCATGTTTCACAATCTACACACACCACCTTCACCATTTTTCACAAGTAAGATCCTGTGATCTCTCAGAACTTTTATTGAGTGGAAACAGGTACAACTTTTGGGGTTAGGGTTAGAGTAAACTGGCAGACAGGTAAAATCTTGGTTGGTGGCACAATCTCAGTTCCCAGAAAGATGGGAATGATACGTTGTAAACAGAGACACTTGTATCACATCTTTAATATCCGGTATTAAACTAAAAGGTTGTCATATGCAAATTCATAAAACAAATGAGTAAAGAGAGAACATCAATTTGTATTATCAACATCAATTTGACTTCTCAGGGTAAATAGCATATTTATAAAAATATTGTACAATTGCAAAATATATTTTTTGAATTTTTACAACAATTTACTTTTTAACTTTCATGATTGACCACTTTGTCTGTAGAAAAACTTCTAAACTAATTTTCAATGTCAAAACACCTCGGAAATTTCAGACCTTGGTAGTGGCATACAAGTCTGAATGTTGGCAAACTGGTAATGCTTTATAATTAGCACCAAGACACTGGGCACAAGCTGTGATGAGATGTTCTGAATGGCTGGAAATGTCCACGGGAAGGATGCGAGTAAAACACATTGAGCAAATCTTCCAGAGAACATGCATAAAATGGCCTATTGTCACAGTCTTAATTAATTGTCTTGGAACTCTTGACTTGTCTG
The DNA here is from genome assembly GCA_028031935.1 of Paedocypris micromegethes. Taxonomy (NCBI): domain Eukaryota; kingdom Metazoa; phylum Chordata; class Actinopteri; order Cypriniformes; genus Paedocypris; species Paedocypris micromegethes. Next base: position 11,150,309 of record CM051506.1, read on the forward strand.
GCTCCACACAGGAAATCAGAACAAAAGACAAAAAGATGAAACAAAAAGTCTCCAATATTGAATTTTATGCGCAGCACCTCGGGAATTTAAACTAAACTCCATCCAATCTCAATTTAATGGTTATCAAAGCAGTTTGAGTTTATCAGTGTTTTTGTGTGATCATTGATTGGCCGAAGGGAAACAAACAGTATGTATTTATGTATTCCCCTTGCGCTCTGAACTCAGGTTTATTAATCTGACTGAGCGGATAGCAAATCTTCCCATTGAGTTGAGAGACAATATTTCTTTTTGTCTGGCCAGCTTTCTGAATGATTATGGTAAAACGAAGTCAAGACCCAACAACACTGACCTTTGTGCTTCAGAAAACAACAACCGGAATATTCTAAGCCAGTCATTATTTGGGAAGCCTGTCGCTGTCGGTTGGCAAATCTTGGACTCACTGGTTCATGGTCTGGTCATTATTGTCAGTGAAACACTCAACAGGAAGGTAGCAGCATGTGGAGATGCTATCAAGATGATCTGGGCTGGGATGAGATTGTGAGAAAATCTCATCTCAGCTATCAGTCTTTGTCAAAGAGATGATGGCAACACAAGCACAGTGTCGATCCAGGCAGCTTGCTCACTGTTTACTCAAGCTAATAACTCCCTTCTACATACTCACAAACACTGATTACTTTCGTCACAAGGAGCCTGCGGAGAGTTGATTCACTATTATGACACCAAGCGATGGCACAGAAGTGGTGGCACTTCAACCTTCATCTCTAGAGAGACAATTTTTTTAAATTCATTTTGTTTGATTGTTTTGGTAATTTTTGTTCTGGGTCTAGGTTTCAGCATAAACATGCCCAGTATTTATATTTTAGTAGCTACATTTATCCAGAAAAACCTGCAGTGCATGAGCATTGTATTTGGTTCTTTACACACAACTAAAAAAATACCTTATGATTTAGTTAAAAATCAAATCCTTGACGTTTATCGTTCCAAATACCAGCATGCAACCGTATAAAAGCTGCTGGCTCAATATTTACTACACACTCTGCATACATACATATCTATTGATGGGCAAGTAGCTAAATGTACTACTTTAAAAACAGAAAAAGGGTGTATCGTACGAGAACTGTGGCACACATTTTTAATTCACAGGGTAAGTCTGCTTTTATTGTATGTGATAAACTGTTTAGTGCTGATTGGTGAAAAGTTCTCGGTTTTTGGATTGTTCACAAAAATCCCTTGAATGAAGATGTATTTTATTCAGTGTAGATGTTTGGAAAGGCTTGCTAAAATGTCACTGCTGTGTGCCGGCTGGCACTCTGTCCTCTCTCCCTGGAAGCCAACAGCGACGAGACCTGCTGTGCCATGCTTTGTGGGCTTTAGGCTGCAAACAGTGATTTTTCCTGATGATTCTTGGAGAGAGAGCCATGAGTCAGTTATCTCTACATGCGCTAGTAGTGGCCCTACATGGATAATCAGCACATGGTGACTGATGCCAGGCCTCTTAAATGTTTCAAATTCACCTTTATTTCACGCTCTGCTTATCTACTCACACATTCGGTGGCAATCGCCAACTGCTCCTGACCAACTGTTCACCATCTTGATGCACAGAGATGTTGATGCTCTTTGAAATTCAGTGAACAACCTGTCCCAAAACAATCCAGCACAACTTCTACTGTTGATTAATGCGTCTTTGCCAAGGATAATTATATATATATATATATATATATATATATATATATATATATATATATATATATATATATAAAAAGAACAAAAATTTCAGTCTCAGTCAAACTCAAATGTGGAAAAAAGTTCAATTGATAATTCGCCTTCAAGTGATTTATACCATGAATAGCATCCAGTACCTTCAGCACCCTGCAGATGGCAATATTACCTTTTCCATCCCAGATATTAACCAAGTAGAAAGTAGAAAAAGATGCCAATTGTCACACAATCATATAGTGACTAGTAACGATAAGTGTCCTTTCAAATGTAGTAAAGTTATGAGTACAGATACTCAAAAAGTATGTAGTCGGGTAGAGAGTAAATGTTGCTTATATATGCTCAGTACAAGTACAGAGTAGCTGAAAAACTCTCAAGTAGCAAAGTCAATTTACTCAAGTACTTTACACAACTGCTGAAGGCAAACCCAGCAACCTGGATTGGTTTGAACAGCCAATCACAGAGCAGAACTCATACTCTTACTCACACAGATACATTTTGTAACTGGACTGTGGGAGGAAATTGGGGACATCAGGGGAAACCCACGCAAGCAAGAGAAGATCAAGCAAGGAAAGAACAACTCCACACAAAAGGCCTCAAAGTCTTCGCTGATTCGACAGCGCTACCCACTAAGCCACTGTGCCGCCCCAATTATAAATCATAGACTTTAATGTGTGCAGCAAACATTTCTCAACAGCAGCAACAACAACATTAGTCGTAATTGTTTTCGCCAGCCAAAAGGAACGTTTTTTATACTTTGGGGGACGATGTTTTAATTGACTGTAGAGTCATTAGAGATGGATTTAAATAGATGGTAGGGTAGTTTACCTTTAAACGAGCAGACAATGCACTATTTAAATATCTGGTAGTGGCACTGTGGGAGGAAAGAGAATTGAATAAACTTCAGAGGAGAAACAACCAATTAAAACAACCTGTTTATTTATGCACACCGTCTGCAAAATGTGCAGTGTGGTATGATCCAGGTGGACCCGAGCCTTGCTGGAACCCTGATGGATGGTTCGCCTCTGGGCTCGGCTGTCTCTATCTGAAGCGGGATGGTGGTATTGATTACTCTCACTGCCCGTCTTCCTGAGCGCTGCCAATACCACTATCAGCATCCCTAGAGGGGCACGCGTGCCAAAATAAAGGCATCAAGAGTGTATCTCGAATTAGAGAGATCCAAAGATGCCCGTATCCACTAGCGAGAAGCAAACAGCAAAGTGTTGTCGGCCTGGCAAAGACCAAGCCCCAGCTGCCTGAAACCAAAGTAAACCACAGCCTGTGGAGTTGTTTACACATATGCTTTATCGCAAATGCAAACTACCGTATTTAAGCGAATATAAGCACCCCGCCAAATTAAAACTGTGAAAATGTAAAAAAATGTAATACAAATAAATGTATTTTGTGTTTGTTTCTGGCTAAATAACGTACATTTTCTCTTTAAAATACTATTTCTTCTTTATTTATCCAACCTAAATTGTGACTCGTATAACTTCAATGTCGTTTTACTTAAAAATAAAAAAACAATCTATTCTAGTCATCGTAACTACACCTCCCATGATGCTTTGCTGCTCACTGGTTCCCATGAGCTTTTGCACTAAAAGAGCATAGCCTAAAGCTGACTGAGCTTGGTTTTTGCTAGACGTAAATATTTGAACAGTCACGTTTTTATCAGTGTAACAGACAGAGCAATTTATTTTGAATAAAAATTATTGTATTTAGTTTAATCTTACTTCTCACAGTGTCATTTTGTCCCTGTTAAGTTTCGCAGCGTGTCTAATGTTTCTTTATGTCTGTCATTGAGCTAATAAAAACTCATATGTGCATCTGCCTCCAGAACCATTATTTAAGGAAATGAGCACTCATATTAACGTGAATATTTGAAATTGGCGATTATAAGCACCCTGCAAGTTTTTGAGCTTCTAAAATTGGAAAAAATAAACAGGTGCATATATTTACGTAAATGCAGTATGTTAATTCCAAACTCAGCAATTTTGTACTCAGGTGAGATAAAGGACGGAGATAAGGCTCCACCATGTGACCAGGTGCTATCTGTGGAAGGCCCATAATATCGTGTACCGGCTGAGAAGGTACAAGGTAATTACTCATCACAAGTGTGTTTCCTTTGTGGTTTCATTTCATCTGGGACAATGCAGTTGAAGTTGACGGCATTGTACATCACTGAACATACAGTAGAGGTTGTTTGCCGATGTCTCGCACACAACAGCAACATCTCCCACATATGTAGAAGACAAATGTGCACCACGCACAATTCTGTTCACGGGATACTCTAGCCAGCCCAATATAAAACACAATCCAGCCTGCACAAATGCCACCGCTTGATTAATTCAGCAGACTACATCGATCCTCAGAATTTAAGATTGAAGAGTGCAAATGGCTGTGTAATTACAGGATTTAAGTAAGACAATTACAGCCTTGCTTGCTTCTTGTACCAAACCAGTGGCATAATCACATGAAAATTACCAAAAAGCCTGTAATCGTCTACCTACTTAAAAGACATTATAAAATCATGTGGGAGCGATACCTACCGAACATCACTTATTCCACTGTCAGAAATTGCAAGGTTGGAATAAAGTGTGAGAACAAGCGAATGAGTCCAATTATGGACGCTAAACACCCGGCCGGGCTAATTCAATCTTTTTAGTAGACAATAAAGGGATTTATTTGTTTTCAAGTAAACTGATTACCCGATAAAGGAGTTGCTGTTCACTTTTATTAGTGACAAAGTACATTGTATCACAAATGCCTCGAGGACGGCGTAAAAAGAATGTGCAAAGGCTGTGGCTGAGATGGAAAAGCCCATAGGTTGAACATTGATGGCTGAACCACTAAAATCAGGAGGTGAAGCCAACAGTCATTGACCAGAAGTGTAACGAGTACCTGGAAACCATACTTGAGTAAAAGTACGAATACTTTTCTGTAAAAATGACTCAATTACAAGCTACAAGTCACCAAATCAAATCAAATCAGCTTTATTTCTAAAGCACTTTAAAACAACTCACGTTGACCAAAGTGCTGTACACAAACAATGCCAGTTCAGCACGAAAGACAGCCAAACAGAACCACATAAAGCAACCATTGCATGAAAAAACAGTATATATATAAAAAAATAATGATATATCAATGAAAACACGAGTTAAGAATAATTATAAGGTAGAAACCCGACAAACATGCACGACCTCAGGCAGAATTAAAAGCCAGAGAATAAAAATGTGTTTTTAAATGTGACTTAAAAGCAGGTAATGATGGGGCTTGTTTAATATAGAGTGGGAGGGCGTTGGACCAAAACCAAGAAGACTTGAGTAAAAGTCATATCTATATTTAAAAGAACATGAGTATTTTACTCGTACTAAACTTGGGCCAAAACACGCACAAAAATGTGAAGAACAAGAAACTCTTTATTTATCTGGTTTTATATCCTATTATTGAAATAAAATTTAACACCTCAATGTTTCAAAATGGCAGGACAAAATAGAAAAAAGGGTTAAAAAAAAACTGCAACCATAAACAGCAAACAGTACCTCCAGCACCCTGCAAATGTCGATATTGCCCATTTTGCCCTAGAAATTTAACCCGGTAGAAAAAATGAAGACTTGTCACAATAACAATGTAAAGAGCACACATACTCAATCAACGATGTAGTCAAGTATAGAGTAAAAGTTGCTTGGTGCCAAGTTTTTTTTATGCAAAGTACTGAGGTAACAAAGTCCATTTACTCAAGTACTTTACACCACTGTCATTGACAATCTAGCCATTGACTGTCATGATTATGTGAGTGCCATTGATAAAGGAAGCAGACGGGACAGTGCGGTGTAGATTAGCAAGCTTTCAAGATCTTCTCTTGTGTTGTCCTGCCTGGGGTGATCACATGCTCACTGAACCAAAGCTACGCAGCGCATACAGTCTACAAACCCCTCCTTCCATGCCCCTCTTATTTTCGTCTTCCTTCCACTTGATAGAGGCAGGCAGGGAAGGAGAGTGATGCATCTGAAAAGCCTTGGTTGACATGTGGCTTGTGTGAGCACTCAAGGAATTATGGGTCCTGTTTGCTGAGTGCTCTAAAATGAGAGCGGATCAACCACAGATTTCCTCTGCCTGGGTGGCGAGAGGAAGTGAAAGCACCGCCGCTCCAACAGACAGCGTTTTAGTGTGTAATATTACTGGTCGCTCTGTTAACATGACAGAGTCACGGACAGACATTGTTATAACATGAGACATTTGTAAGTCTGTGTGACAAAGCATTCTACCTACGTAGTTATTTATTTTACTTTTATTTTGTTTCATTTTTTTCAAGTTCAGCTTTTTTGTTGTTTATGTTCCATTTTTCTACCAAAAATTGTGTCATTATTGTCTCTATGTGGAACAAAAAGGGTTCAGCTTGAAATGTGTCCTGCTTCTCTGCAGCAATGATACTAGGCCAGAAAGGATCGTTTTTTGAGGGTAAATATCGCTGGTATTATTCCCCCACTGACATACTAATGAGCAAAAAGGGATTACTTTACCACCTCACATCAGAAGATGATGGTGTGTGTACACCGAAACATAAAATATTATGACTCTACCACTGGGGGTCTGTCTGGGTGACTCACCAGCATCACATTAATATTGAACGAACACGATGCCAGCAATTTTGGTTTTTGCCTTCATCTTGCAGAATATTAGAGAGAAAGCTAGACCAGCTAAATCAAAATGCAGAAATATGAAGTTCAAACCAGGAAAATGTATAGAAAAAGCCTGTGCAGAGAAACTTCACAAGAGTCAAAATGCAATTTACACTTTAAAAGCCAACAGGAAATTGAATCTCAAAAGCACCGGTAATATTTTTTGGTAATGATTCAACAGACCACAACTTAACTATACAAATTGATTTTACACTTTACAAATCCACAACTAAACGGCCATGAGTAGCAAACTGAGATTTAACACACAAACAAAAAAACGAAAATACAATTTGAAGACTTGGTACAACTTGGAAAGCAAAGAATTAGCACACCTAGGTTGTTTTAAACATAAAATATAAGGAAAGCATGTGAACAGATTGAACACAAAAATAAAAGGCGGAAAGTACAGACAGAAAAAAAAACCCTTAAAACAAAAATTGATCTCGTTAATTGGCCAAAAAGACAGCAACTGGGATCTTGATAAACAAAATGAATAAATTGATGAATATAATTTATTTTTTAAATAATATAATTATAAGAAATACTGAATTAATAATATTAATATTGAGTTTTCCTTGATTCACAACTCTGGTTATTGAAAAGCCATTGTTTATGTGTTGACCAACTCACTTTTTCTTCCTATAAAAGCTAAATTAAGATGCAAGAGAAAATTTGTGTGGAATTATTATTATTTTTGTTGTAAACAAAAGTTGGAAGTTTTAGCCCCACTACTCCAGCAGATGGGATTGGCTCAAAAATGGAATGGAATTCACTTGACCAAGGAATGGAATAAGCGGTTAAAAGATATTCAAATTATACATTTTCGTAATTTTATATATGTAGGAAATGTACCAAATGTATTTTGCATAGGGGGAATAATACAACATCGGCAGGCTGACGGAGATGAACACTCTTTTGGCCATTTAGCCTATAAAGTGTGAACTTTCCTTCCAACTATTATTATTCAACTAGCAGGTTCAACAATGGAGGCAAATGTGCAGGGAGAAATGACAGAATTCTGGGGTGCGTGGTGAATGTGAGCAAAGCCTTTCAGGGCAGGTGAATAAAGAAAAGCTAATTCCACTTATCTAAAACCACCAACAGGGATTTTAATTGGCCATTCAAATATTCAATTATAGAGGATTTGACCAGCACTTATTTCTAATATTTGACCTTCTGCTATAATGACAGTCATGAAAGCCATTAACAGAAACCAATCTGGTTATTGAATACTAAAGACTCAAGAAGACCACTGCTGCTTGAAACCTAAAAAGCTTTGACGTTGATATGTATTTGAGCTATACGGAACTCTTCCAACTTTGCATTTCAGCCTAATAGAATTCTTTCCTATAAGTTGCTTTGAAAAAAGGAATGAGAACAGCTCTTTTATTTTAATAGTATTTCAAATATTACAACTATTTTGAAGTTGCAAACACAAGACGATGAAATAAACATAGATTTCAGTTTATCAAAATAAACGATGTCAGTTTTGAATGAATGAATAAATGAATGAGACTTTATGTATCCCTCTAGGAGGAATTTTTGTTTTGTTTTGTTTTGTTTTGTTTTATTTATTTATTTATTTATTTATTTTTTACAGCAAGAATTACCTGTTCAATATCTAAGTTTAATCGTCAGGGTGTAAGCCTATGAGAAAGGTTGTTCTCAAACATGCACATTATTTAAAAAAAAAAAGCGATCGCCAAACACTAAATTGGCACAAAGGCAAAACACCATAAACACCACACAACACACCGCAAAATCCAAAAACACACCTTTTGCCTTGCTTAGTGCTTATTATTAACTTAGCTAAACTAGGCTTGGCTAACTTGACTCGGCTTAACAGCCTTCCTGAGCCTTTCTTGCGTTGGCTTACACGCTCTTCGTGACTTCTGCCAGATGTTCCAGCTTCCTCCCACATGTGTTCAGGAAAACTGTATGAGCATGCCTCTATAGTTATGTTTGTCCTGCAGTGTTTGATGGCCCAATGCTCATAGGTGTTAAATCTGTGTACTGACTCTGTGGATTACTCGATTACTTTAGGACGGTTTAGGACAAAACTTCTTACTACTAAAGGAGCTTAGTAGTTAAAGAAAATTCAAATAAAATCAGAGTTGTAAAGAGTACCTGAAAACCATGTTTGAGTAAAAAAACAGATACCTTAGTGTAAAAATTACTCAATTACATTTTACAAGTCACCAATTCCAAGAAGACTTTAGTAGAAGTCCTATAGCATCCAATTTTAAAGGACTTAACTATCTTACAAGGACTTAACTAACTTACTTTTACTGAATTTAGGCTAAAAAAATATGTGAGAAACAAGAAACTACTTTCAAAGTTTAATTTCCTGGAGACCAAAAAATTGGCAGAACAAAACAGAATAAACCAATAGGTGAAAAGAAACACAATAAAAAAAAACAAAAAGTCAGTCAAAAATAAACACAACAAAAATTCAACAAACTCAAATGTGCAAAAAACTGCAACCGCTAATTCACTGTTCACGTGATTTAGCACATTAATAGCATCCAGTACCTTCATCAGCCTCGACATGTCGCGAACAATTACAATGTAACGAGTAACGGTAAAGAGTACAGATACTCACAAATGAAGTCAAGTAGAGAGTAAAAGTTTCTTATATTTTTGACACTTGGTATTGAATTGAAAGTTCTTTATTTGTCCCCACAAGAGGGAAATTTCCATGTTGCAGCAGCAGTACAATTTACCGGAAAAGGTTACAATAAGAAACATCAAGTATAAAAGTACAAGTACGAAGTATCCAACATACTTAAGTAAAATAAGTCAATTTACTCAAGTACTTTACACCATTGTCTAATATCTGGTAGATTTAACTGAATTCCAGCCAGGTCTGTAACTGTTTTAATGTCAAGAGATACAGCTACGCCATAAATAAAAAGCCGCTGTGAACACAGTGGCACAGGCGACCACACCTCTGGCGTTTAGGGGAGCTTGGTTAAGTGTGTGGAGATGTCTTGATGCTCAGCGCTGAGGCAGGTGTGACACAGACGTGTGAAGAAGTTCAAGGGTGAGATCAAAAGGGACCTCTGCAGTCATGAAGACTCCCTGTACCACTCCACTAATGCAGTTGTTCCAGTTAAGCTGTCGTGGCTCTGACAGCACAGAAGAAGAGTCGCTGTCGCTCTACAAGGCCATTATAGTGACACTGTAAAAGTTAAACTAAATCCTTATTTTGGTCTGCAGAAACAGATCAGCAAAAATTGATACATCCATCCATTGATTCGCTACTGTCCCAAAGGTTAGGGTCACCTAGACAATTTGCCAGTTTCTTAATTTCTAATAACCTTCATTTCTAAGAACAAGGATTGACTGTCGAGTTTCACATAAAAGTACTGTTTTTCTGGCCATTTTGAGAGTTTAATTTGATCCCACAAATGTGATTCTCCAGCAGTGCTAACATGGCCAAACAAGACTTTTCCAATCATCCATTATCTTTTTGACACAATTAGCAAACACATTGTGCCATTAAAACACTGGAGTGACTGTTGCTGGAAATTGGCCTCTATACACGTATGTAGATATTGCACCAGAAACCAGAAATTTGCGGCTAGAATAGTTATTTACCAAATTAGCAATGCATAGAGTGCATTTCTTATTAGTTTAAATTTTTTTTCAATGACAATAACAGTGCGGAAATTTACAAGAAAATTTAAAGAAAATAAGGGAATTTATGGTATTATACATTGTCTCAGCCTCTTTTCACTTTCCGAGATCAATCGCAGCATCTCTGATTTTGAAGGTGGGATTCCCACACGCGGGAATTAGTTTCAAATTTCCCAAATGTTTTTAAACGTTGGTACCCATATCACAAAAAATCATGCAAACTATAAGAAGAACATTCTCAAATCATCCGAGCTTAGATTCTTGGACCAGGTCTCAAACTTGAGTCATATTATGATATACAGCAATTGGTCACTCTTCTTTAAAGAAAGCTTATGCGATTATTAAAATACATTTAACCCTCCAATTATGTCCGGGTCTAATTGACCTGCGAGCATTATTGATGTTGCTCTGAAACGAACATAATAAGAGTGTTAAAATGTATAGGTGCTGCATTACGCATTTCTATCTACACAATTTCAACATATGATCTGGCTTCTGCTGTAAATAGCCAAACATACGTATAATAGAGGCAATATTTGGGTCAGATTTTCCTCGAATGCTTTACTTTAAATTGTCCTGCGACCTTATGTCTGACTTCCATTGAGCCAAATCTAAATGGGACATAGGTTATGTATAGGTATTGCATAGGTTGTAGAGCCATTGTCAAAGGCAGCTAATTACAAGCATCCTTTGAAAAAAAAAACTTGGAAAAAGCTACATAATTAATGATAGATTTGCTTTATTAAACAAATTCAAAAATTCCCATACATCACCTTATGGATGCATTTTCACTACAACAAAATGCTCGCCATGGAACCGTATGCATCATGAAGCCTTTTCATAACTGTTCACAAGGAAGACATAAAGAGGATCTTCTATATTCATAACAATGTAGGTCAGCTGCCCTGGGGTGGAGGTCAGGCACCAGAACGCATTCAATGGCCGACTCTGAAAGAAATCAGAGAGCTCCACCAGACCCAGAGGACCAGCTTTGTGTGTTTAATGTAGTGTGAAAAAACAGCACTGGAGGGGGAAGAAAGAGAAACTACACACCACACACATAATGAGCTGTCCATTCTATTTATAATGTAACAATCACATTTTTGTGTAGGAAGAGTATGGAATGTGTTTCATTTGAGCCAATGCAGAAGAAAAAAAATAGATGGGTGGGTGGATGGGCAGACGGACAGACAGACAGATGGATGGATAGATTGAAAGGATGGATGTATGGATGGATGAATAGATGGATGGTAGTTCTGGTTTCCGTCTGGCTGTGAAAGCGGATGAACCTTTATTTCCTCCTATCGATTTGTCACATGATCTGTGTCTTTTTTTCTGTTCCTGCAATTTATCGTTTTGATTTAATTGTGTGTCATCAGCAAGTTCCCCTGTGTCTCACGTGTTGTTTCGCTTCCTAATTTGTTCCATTATTTACACACTGTTTTCTTCAGTCGCCGTTGTCAATGTTCCGAGCTTTAGAGTTGTGTTTATCCTTTATATTAAAAGCATCTCCAGCCATTGTGTATGTCTGTTTTTTATATTCATGACTTATAGCAGACAGACAAACGAACAGGCATAATTTATAAATGCTTGTTTGGATTAAATCAAATCTACATTTGAACTTTAATACAAAGCCCCATTAAAAGCAGAGACACACTCTTACTCATGGCATTTTTGTGTGTATAATTAAATTTGCTTGACTTATATGTTCACTTTCTGTTCGTCGTTCACATCCTATTTCATGCTTGCTGCACAGCAGTGTAGACGTATTCCACCAGAGGAAGCGAGTAGCAGGAACGACCCGCAAAGCCTTAGATATTCTCCTTGGCTTCTCCGTTCCCAGAGTGTTTCACAGTCGGCAGCTCTGACTCAGACCGACTGCCCTGGAGATCATGTAGGGGAGTGAAAAGATGAGGATGAAGAGCTTACTCACAACACCTTCTCATTAGCATGGCAAAGGTGGGAGCTGGCATTTGCCTGCCAACCAACCATAAACACCTTCACCAGTCATGTTTCTGAGCAGTGGTGGTGTAAAGAACTTGAGTAAATGGACTTTGCTTCTTTGTTACTTCAATATTTTTATGTGCAACTTGTACTAAGTATCAATTATATAAGGAACTTTTACTCTCTACTTGACGGAATTTTTGATGGAGTATTTGTACTCTACTACATTACTGTTAATCGTTACATTGTGATTGTGCGCGACAAAACATCATCTTTTTCTACCACAGTTCATTTATTTGATGATGTAAAATCGCCATCTGCAGGATGCTGTAGGTACTCGATGCTTTAAAATAAGATATTCACACTTTTACTCAAGTATGGCTTTCTCTGCTGAGCAGTTATTTAACAGCTCACTTAATACCACACACAATCGCTCGATAAAGACCCAAAAGCAGAAAGTTAGTTGCTTTTTAAATCAATACATCTGATGTTGGATACACACACCCGCTGGCTAATTCTCAGCTCTTGTTGGCAACTGGTATCTTTCTGATGCTCTTCCTCTTTACTGGACATGTCATCGAGCCAGGCTGCCACGCTGAGGTACGGCTCATCATTGTCATTCGGTCGAACGGCTACGATTGAGCCGCGCAGCTGGAGTTATGTTAAATGTAAGGCAAGGTGACAGAAATGCTAATCAACTATCAAAACTGACACTGCATTTCCATTGATGCACATCAGACCGTCAAAGATTTATTAGTCAAAGTAAAAGCATGTGTCACCATCTTCAGGTCCCATGGGTAAACATGCCACCGGCTGAAGGTCCACCACTTAGCACTGGAATTTTACCCTTTCTGAATGCACATCAAGGGCAGTCTGGGTTCAGCACAAACTCAATCATACAGCAAACAAGTTACAGTATGACAACTAGCACACGCATCTTACAGGACACTTATATGTACAAAAATCCCTCCATTTATGCTCAAAATTGCATTTCTGGGTCACAGAGACCTGGAGGTGATTTTAGCAACTCTGCTTTATAAGTTTCTCATTTATGTATTTATATTGATATAATTTATGATTTATATTAATATTAAACTATCTAGTATAGTATTATTATTATTATTATTATTATTATTATTATTATTGCTTTCATGTACTACAAAAAAACAGTTACAATCAAGCTAATCTATTGAGTTTAACATTTCCTAAAACAAAAAAGTAAGTTTTGGAAATTGGACAAGCAGTGGTTAACTTGTTTTGTACTAAAATAAAAACACCTATTTAAAACAATTATTGGTACCAGTATTATGTTGAAATTATTATGATGAATCTCTGATAATTATGTTAATAATGTAAAAGATTTCTTTAGTTTCCTAATACAAATACGAAACGTAAAAGTCCTTCACTTTGGGCTGAATATTGTTCCCAAGCTTCATATTTAAATTTATTTACAAATAAGTGGGAGAGCAGTCCATCATTATTCTAATTTGACATTTGATCTGTGTTTTTGAAATGCTCAAATTCTCAAAGTAATATTTGCCACTGTCATATGTTCTCTTCGGACCTGAGCTTGAGTGAGAACAAGAGAGTGATACAGTACTAAGATAGAGAAGGAAAGGAAGAGAGAGAGAGAGAGAGAGAGGGAGAGAGAGAGAGAGAGAGAGAGAGAGAGAGAGAGAGAGAGAGAGAGAGAGAGAGAGAGAGAGCATTCACAACTAACTTTCAAAAGTGAGTAGAAAAATTGAAATAATAAGAAAGAAAGAGAGAGGTAGATAGAGAAAGAGCAAGGGAGAGAAAGCAACAAAACAGAGAAAGATTGAGAAGCAGAGCTAGAGAGAGAAGAAGAGAAAAGAAGAGAGAGAGAGGGAGAGAGTGAGCGAGAGAGGGAGAGAGAGAGAGAGAGAGAGAGAAGAGTGAGAAAGAAGAGTTAACAAGAGAGAGCGATGGAGAGAGAGAGAGAGAGAGAGAGAGAGAGAGAGAGAGAGAGAGCGACAGCATGCTCCAATTATCTCCACGTCATTCAGTATTCCTCATTCTGCTCCCCTAGCGACACCCACCACTGCTTTCATTTCTGTGAGGAGATTCCAGCTTGAGCCGTGGGGATCTGGAGGTGGAGAGGTTAAACACTGCACAGCTCAACTGAATTTGGCATTAGAATCGAAAGGATAAAAGTTGAAAGAAAGCTGGCTCGGCCGGTCCCGAACATTTTTTTCATCTAGCACCGGGGAGAGGAGGAGGCCTGCTGCCGGATCTCCTCATTGCTGCTGCCAATTAAGGCTGAGCTTCTTTTAGAGCAGGGTTTTGGAAAGCGGCCTAGTTTTACACAACAGCAATTTGCCGGCATATAATTTAGTCAAGGCATGGAAGAAACAAAACAGATGCCCAAAATGTGACTGCAATGATGTGCAAATAACCAGTGCGACATTTGAAGCATGTGCTACATTGTGCCACACGACGTTGTAGACAACAACATCCTCTAGTAATGCTTTAATCATAATATATGTGCGCAGTATATATAATGTTATATAAATATATGAGCTTATAATGGAGGTTGTATAAATATACCGTAAAAGAAACTATATCTGTATAATGTTCATAATAATTCATCAATATCGGTCACATGTATAACTTGTGTTATATTTAGACCGTTTCTTGCCTTCTCTATTTTGTACCATATTTTAATTTATTGTAGTTATTTATATTGGTTTATTCAGTGTGTATACAACACACTAATTTACTAAATTAGAAGCAATACTAATTTAATTGTAACACTGTAGTAGAACGACAATATTCTATTATTATATTAATATTATCTAGTATTATATTATATTCTAATCTGTACGTATATGACTTCTATATATTAATTGTCTCAATCTAAACTTTTTTGTACCCATTTTTTACTACACATTTATTACAAATTACTGGCTTATAACCAGTGTTGGGTAAGTTTAAGTTACTTTTAAAAAGTATATAATTACTAAATACTAAATAAAAATTGTAAAGTAAGTAAACTCCTTACTTTTCTTTTGTATACTGTTTTTTGTATACCATTATACTGTGTTTGAAAGTCACTTAGTTGCATAATAAGTAAGAATTAAAAAGATAAATTAATAAAATTAAATATTGATATTCAGCAAGTTTAATTATTTTACAACGTAATGCAAGTACGTTATTAGTAACTGTAATTAGCATACCTAAAAATGAACAGTAATCCTTCAGTGAAAAAGTAATTTAATTAAATTTAATTACAGTAATGCGTTACTTTGTAATGTATGGGAGTGAAACCCAACACTGCTTATAACACTGTCGTAATAAAACATTTCCAAATCTAAAACTATCATATTTTGTCTATTTTGCTTAAATACATTTGAAATGTATAATTAAACTGTTGACATACATATTTGTTAATAACGACATGTATTTGTTTTCTTATGAATATTTGAGCATTATTGTGGTAAACTCTCATGTAATAATGTTCATGGTTTTGATCCATACATTGCCTATCCTTTATTGTTTTTGGTGTAAATGCATTAGAGACCTGCAAGACAACCAACAATAACAGTTTTTTTTTTTCAAATCCATATTTATACATGCTGATAAATATTAGAACAGCTGGTGTCTGCATAATTTATATATCTTAACATCTGAGAGAATGCCTTCCACGCAAAGAAACTTGATTGGTCTGGAAAATCAAGGCAAGCCTCCGATACATAGCTCTGCGTCTCGCACAAGCTGTTCATTTTTTAATATTGGGGGAACAGAATTAGTAATGATGTTGATTATTCGACGGGGAGATCAACATGTTGTGTTTTTTTTCCTTGGGCAACCACAACTCTTTTGAGAATAACAGATTGAGCTGAATAAATTCTGCCAATTCAGACACACAGGAAGTGGATGTCACACACACACACGCACACACACACACACACACGTGCACACTCACAACTGAGTCCCCCATTAGCTTTGATGTTGATAGCCATTAAAAGGATTTCTTACTGGATGTGTGTAATTAATGTCTCCTCTTTGTTCTCACTTGAGTCTTAAAAAAAAAAGAACATCCATTACTCTAAACTCAAGTGAATATTCTTACACTAATCTGATCTGGTTCCTTCTTTGTCAAAATGAGCCCAAATTATTACTAGTTTGTATTAGCGTTCATCAGTGGTAGTGGCCAGTGGCTAAAAGCAATATTGCATATGGATGACATATGCCTAGATTGAGAGATGGGTAGAACTTAGATGTTCAGAATTAGAACTTGAGAGAAAGAGAGAGAGAGAGAGAGAGAGAGAGAGAGAGAGAGAGAGAGAGATAGGTTCACGTTATAAATTTAACATTTTTATTAACAGAAGTAACCCAGTTAAGAAAACCGATGCCTCCAGCAGAAGCTTTTCAATTCTGTTTAAAATTAAAAGCAGATCTAGCATATCAGCATATCTTTCTTTTTACAACCACTTGAACTGTCTTCTGACGATGGCCAAGTCACAGTTTTGATTGTGTGAAGCACTTATATTGTTTAGATAATCACGCATAATTCTGAAAATTATTATAAAATCAGAACCATCAGTAAAGCCGTGGCAAGATAGAACTGACCCAATGGCATTAAAAGCTGAAATATGATTTCTTAAATGACATAAATATGCTTTTGAAATCAGCAGTGGAACTTATAACAACTTATCTAAAATCTCGGTTTCAAAGTGATATCAATATGGTCTGTTTGTTCAAATATCATAGATTGTTTTTTGTTTAATCTTAATTCTTCCAGTGTTATTTTCTCTCTGTCAAGTGTCGCAACGTTTCTAATCTTTCTTTATTTCTGTTATTGAGCTAATAAAAACTCATATTACGTCTGTCTCCAGAACCATTACTTAAAGAAATGAGCGCTTATATTTACGTGAATATTTGAAATCGGCGATTATAAGCACCCAGCATGTTTTGAGCCGCTAAAATTGGAAAAAAACGGGTGCTTATATTCTGGTAAATACGGTATATATCATATAAAGAAACGTTTAAAAAGTATATACTAACATTATCACTATGCAGTCTATAAAACCACTGTACTCATACAGACGACACGTTTATTTAGTAAGAGTCACAGTGAATCTGAGATCATGGATAAGCTTGTGCAGCGCTGTGGTGAAGTGACAACGGTTCTCGCTTCTTTGTGAGCTGTCAGACGAAGCAAGAGTCTCCCATTAAACTCAGAACTTTCTTTACAGTGAGTCTAAATAAACGACAGAGATCATTTGTTCATTAAGAGAGCAGCAGAACGTCTGTGCAGCAGAAATGCTCAGACCTGGAGCCAAATGAACACAATGAGATGCTTATTCATTACAGACTCTTTTAATAAGCAGTCTTGTCGTCATGGAAACACTAAGATAGTCTCTAATGCTAGAAATTATGAACTAATGAACCTCTTGTGTAACTACTTTTTCTGCTCTACCTCTACTTTTTAACTAGATAATGCATAAACATCGCCATGATTTGGTCAAGCCAAAACCTCATTAGCTTTAGCTTGACCGTAATGAATCAAAACGCACAGTGAATCCCTAATTAGCCAAAATACGACCAATGAACGCTTCATCCGACCTCCACGCTGCACGCGGCTATCGCATCAACTCAATCAAGCTCATATAAACCGCTTTCTAATCGTAAACGTATCGACCTTTAACCACGGCGACAGTAAAAGCTCCGAAATGTAATGAAAGTGTCAGTCAATCATTACTATCTGTATTATTCTGCAGCATTGCGGCTATTTTCTAAAAGAAAAGCTGGTGAATGAGAAAATGTCTCCAGGTATTGTGTGAGTTTGAGAGGGAAGTAATAGATGAGAGCAGTTATCTCCACACTGGCGTTTCTTTATGACATGTCACGGTACCCGCTGTCAGCCTGTATCTCTATGAGACAGGGAGCCAACGCCGGGAATCCACAACTCTGCACTTGCCAATTCCCGGACGCCCATCAATATTTCTTTAAATCTCATCAGCCCTGCAACACTATCAGCTTTAGTTACTTTCGGGTTTAAGTTTGGAAGCTCATTTTATTCACCTCTTGACGTCACTGATGTGTAAACTTGGTTTCCTGTTGGATATTTCGGAGTCTAAATCAGACGCATTCAACTTAAATTTGAAGAATAAAGTTGCAAACATTTTTTGTGAAGCAAAGGTTCAGAAGATTATAATGTCTTAACATTCAAAAATAATGAATGGAAAGATGTCTGTCTGTTCCAACTAAAAAATATTTACTGTTTACTTCTCATTATGGCTGAGAGGTTTTAATTAATTAATTAATTAATTAATTATTTTTATAATGTCTTTCAGTCCCAAACATCCCTTTGTTCAACTCTCATCTTTCTATCATCACTATTTCTTGCTCTCTTTCTTTGTTTCACTAATTTTGTTTCTTTGTGACTGATGGTGATCAGTATCATCTTTTTTATTTGGTAGTTTCTTTACTAGCTTAAACTTTTTTTTTATCTGCCGGATCTGTTGAGACACATAATTAACAGCTTTGGATCCAAAGATCCGATTTGCCAAGTGTGTCAAGTCATGTAGGTCCGTGAGTCGTGGCGTCCACTCAAAATCTAGCGTAAATAATCAAAATGTTCTATTGGATTTGTAACTTTGGGTGTGTTTATCCTTGAATGTGCAAAAAATATTCTCATTCTTCAATATGTCAATATCTCAAAATAAGTCTTCTGAGATCTTATTAATGAGCTTGATGGCATGCGGAAAAGATATGCAAAAATGAAAAGTACCTAATACAAATATTAGCACACAAATAAAAGAATATACATCATTATTATTTATGAATATTATAATCACAACAAAATAAAGTCATTTTGAAGCTAAACACATCAGTCAAAATGACATGATGAAATCAAGTCATCAACCAATTCTCTTCTTTGTTAGATTCATGCGAGATTATGCGCAAACATTTTTACACTTCTCTAAACGAATTCTTTCCTCATACTCCAAGTCAATAAATGACTATGGGGAGCAACCTTGAAGCCCGATATGTTTAGAAACGCATAGCCCACCCGCTTTACCGTGGTTTCGAAAATCAGGCTCATTAAAGAGAATAAAGCCTCTATTCAGATTTTAATGAGGCTCTTCTATGACATCAAATTGCAAAATCCATTTGTGCTCTAATTGCAACCTTTAATTCTAAGAGTTGTGCCCAGATTTTAATGGGTAAAATGGATGATGTTCCTGGCAAAGGAAATAAACTGCCTGCCTCCATGACTTGCATCAGGACCGACTCAGGACACTTCATGTAATTATGGCAGCAACTGCCCCTATTTATTACAGCACATAGGATGATGCTCTCGTATTTCAGCAAGACTGTTCTGCATGTTGTATGCAAGAATTGCACCCACTGTTCAAAAACATGCACTTGGGAGAATTTAAAACAAAACAAATTGTCAGTCGTGTATCTTCATAGAGCTTCAAAGGACCTCCAATTTCAGAGATGCTGAGATTTGATTCAACTCTCCATGACCTGGAAATGTGTGGCTTTCTGAAATGTGGAGAGAAAGAGTGGTTAAGAAAATGTACAGTATATTGTTCAAATTGTGTGTGTATGAGAGAGAGACACCCACAAGCGTAATGCTCCTCTCTCCTAATAAACATGTCCACAGCCCAGATTCAACTAGCTTTAATGTATGTGAGAGAAAATTTATAGCTCATCCCTGATTTGTTTGCTGTTATTAATGGAGCAGGGAGGATGGAAGATCTCCGTGGCTGCTGGTGTTATAAGCGACCTCGGAGTGCATTAAATCAAGGCATTAGGACCCGTGTTAATAAAAAGAAAAGCCTCACCCTAAACAAACCCACCCTAGATATAACACGCCAACACCACCAGCCATCGCCAGCTCATGGAGGGAAATTAATAAGGAGGCTTAATCTGTCATATCAGGCCAGTGACCTGCTGGAGAGAAATAATGCAATTCTCGGCTTTCAGTGTCCAGAAATTCAATGACAGCGACAGGGAATGACCTCAGCAAGAACAAGCCCACCACAGTGTGAATGCTCGACCAGGCCTGATCAATGATTAGTCGCATTCCTGGGGTCGACAATATAAATGGCCCGTACTTATTAAACCTTCCGATCATCCAAACACTTACTTAAAATGTTAAAAAAAAGCTAATTTCTTGTTATTTATTTCATGCTGATGCGGTTCAGTAAAACTAGCAACGTGCTTGCGAATAACCCTCGTTAAATCTGGGCATCAAAAACCAAAACCAAGATTAAACAAAGTAGCGCGGGGAAAAAAAGACAGCAACTGCTTACTGCTAATGTATTAAAAGAAAGGTTTGATTAACCACAACGTTTTTTTGAAGTATAATGCCAACATGGCTTTCTTTGCATTTTTCATGACTCAATGAAATTACACACTTTCACCAAATAATTACACACTTTACTATTGAACTACTATTAAGCCATAATATAATACGAGCAAACTTTACCCAAAACATTCACATACATAAGGCAAAACTAGACATAAAAACTATTTTTCACAGAGCTTTGCTAACAAATAAGACAATACTAAGACATGAAAAAAAATGTCATGAGGCAATACTGAGACATACAATATTTTTTGTTATGAAGCTACGACATTAAGCAATACTAAGAATAAAAAAAAACTGTTGTCATAAGGCCCAAGTCATTTCAATACTAAGACATAAAAATTGGGATGAATTGGCCAGCAGTCAACACACAGACCCAAGACCCAATCAACTTGAAACGCATGTTTTTCGTACCCGCAGGAAACCCACGCAAGCACGGGGAGAACATGCAAACTTCGCACATGTTTCCACAACATCGGAACCTTATTGATGTGAGCCGACAGCGCTTTAGGAAGTGTGCCACCGTTCCACCACAATAAGACAGACAGAGAGAGAGAAACAGACAAAGAGTAAGAGAGAGAGAGAAACAGACAAAGAGTAAGAGAGAGAGACAACCAGACAGGCTGAAAGAAGAAAAGAGAACATACAGAGTGAAAGAGAGATAAAGAGAGCAAGACATACTTTACTTGTCTTTAGAGTGATTTAGCAGACACGTTTATTTTATATGTAGGAAAAGAGAGAAACAGAGAAAGAAAAAAAAGGAGGAAAAATAGAGATACAGACAGACTGAAACAGAATGACAGAGAAAGAAACAGACAGAGAGTAAGAGAGAGAGAGAAAGAAACAGACAGTGGAAGAGAGAGACAATTAGACAGGCAGAAAGACAAAAAAGAGAACATACGGAGAAAGATAAACTTGAGAGAGAAAAAGTGAAAGAGAGCCCAGGATTTTTCAGGTTCAAAACCCGGTCAAGACACTGACCTCCACATGCCGCCACCACCCCCCACCTCAACTAATGTCTTAAGACTGCCCACTGCTCCTGGTTTGTGTGTGTAACTTCACTGGATGGTTTAATGCGGTGCACAATTTCAATATGGCCCCCAGTGGCCTTCAAGTGAATTCACTCACTTTACTCATGCTAAAACAAAAATAAAAATATAAAACAAATGACATTTTTTAAAATTGATGTCAATTTTTACAGTAGTTGAAAATCAAAGTGGTATAAAATCACTTACGCTTAAACTTATAATTCTTAGCTGCAAAAGGTTCTAGAAATGTGTGAGACTGTGCGCGTGCAACAGGAGGGTTGATTACATTCATTATCTCAACAGGACGGCCTCGCCGACTTCTCTTAACTGACAGAACATGTGGCGGTTTTCGCCGTGTCTTTGATTCGAGCATAAAGCAGAAACGCAGCACAGTGTCAGCGACGGGATGAAATGAGAGCTAAATAGCAAAAAGCAACATGTAAAACACAGTGGGGCATTGTGTCACTTTCCTCACGTCGTTCTCACGTCAGTGGAATCACGTATTTGAGAAGAAAACCTTTTATAGCAAAAACTACACGCTTGAGAGTTTCTTTCATGCATATGTAGATTAACTTTTTCTTAAGAACTTTATCTTTAAGTTCTGTGTGTATGTGTGTGTGTGTGTGTGTGTGTGTGTGTGTGTGTGTGTGTGTGTGTGTGCAGATAATTCGGTCAAAGTTGGTTCCAAAATGCTATGTTTTTAAATTGAAGTTAGGTGCTATGGTGATTTGTGGGGACATGTGGCTGGTCCCCACAAAAAATTGAAGGGACAAGATGAGATTTTTAGGGCTGAAGTTACCATTGAGTTTATGTTAAGGATAGTGTGAATGTGTGTACAGACATTTAGGTCAAATTGGGACCTGAAGTTCCTGTTTTTTTTTTTTACTAAAGTGGGGTTCTGTGGCTACTTGTGGGGACATATGAGTGGTCCCCACAACTTTGAAGCCCTGTTCGAGAGTCAAGATGAGATTTTAGAGTTGAAGTTTAGTGTGCGTGTGTGTGTGTGTGTGTGTTTATGATTTTTTTGTAGATTTTTTCATATATAAAACAAAAAATAAAAAAGACAAAGAAAAATCACCTTAAAGTTATTCACAACACACATTTTTAAAATCCATGTCATATAAAGCGATGGAACCAGATATTGTGCTTGAAATCAAAACACGTCCGAGTTGAATCAACTGGATGTCTGGATCCCATCTTTTGCTTTCACAGCTCCATTGTATTTGATATGAAATATTCATGCCAAACAACAGCAACTTTGACTTTAAGCATAATGCTAAATGGTGTAGAAACCCCGAAAAACATTTTCTGCAATCAGCCAAAGGCGAGTTTGTAAAGAACCCTGCCGATAGAAACGCTCCATCTCGGCGAGATTCAGCCCTCGGCATTGAGAAACTTTAACAACAATTTGACACCAAGTTTAACAAAAAAAAAAAAAAAAAAAAATAGAGCTTGAATCTCTGAAGAAAACCATCAGGGTGTAACAACGCAACAACAAGGTTAAAAAAAAAGTCAACAATATAAGGTGTTTGTTATTTAGCGTAAAGCACACCACTCCCTCAACAGGAAATGCTCTGTTGGTTAACTCATTAAAAAGCCACGTTTTATTCCTCTTGCCCGGAGCGTTTGTTGGATTCAACAGAGGTGTTGCGCACACATGTTCAGCTCTTCAAAAAACAGGATTATTCCAAAACAGCAATGCGCCACATTGGCCGCGCAAACCCGAGGGCTGCTGGGATTGCTTCATTTACATTCAACAGATTGCATCAGGAATTTGGAGACATTTTTTCCCCACCTGTTAATTGACGACAACGCGCTCGGGAAAAAAAAAATATGCACTGACACGGAAGCACAAAAGCAGCATCCGAAGCGAGAGGCTCATTAGGGAGCGCTAATGACCACAGCACATGCTTGACCATGACTGCGCTATTCCGCCGCTCGGTAAACACCGCCATTTTACTCCTAGCTACGTCCGATTTGGCTACAAGCATGTCTGCTTTTCCCAACACGGGAGGCAGGCGTCGTGTGAATGTTCTTTTCCGTCCGCCGGAGACCGTGTTTGCACAGCTTTGGATGCGGAGCGAGTCTCAATCTGGCGAGTGTTGCTAGCGTTGATTAGGCGAAAAATAAAACGGGGAGTCTCATTTAAACCAGTGTAGGTACCAAAACGGCTCGGGTGTAAACAATAATGATGGACCGCACTTTTTGATTGGTTGTAAGTTGGCACGATGAGGTTTAAGATAAAAAAAAGGGAAATTTCATAAGGAATTTAAAAAGGAAATGGCCGGCACTATTTGATTTTATTAGATTATGACTATTTGTAAGTTGGCACGATGACGTTTAAGACAAAAAAATGGAAATTTTATAAAGGAAATATAATCTTTGTGATCCAATGTTAAATCTGATGAGGTTCTGTAGTGTGGAACTTAAACACCCTAATGTTTAGAAACTTCATGACGCTGCTTTTAAGTTCAAGTTTAAATGTACTTATATAGCGCTTTTCTTAGTTCGAGACCAACGCAAAGTCGCAAAGTCGGTTTTTACACCTAAGCTGTTTTGGTACCAACACTGGTATTCATTTTTCATATTCATTTTTTTTTTCAGTTCAGCCACGATATACAGTTCCATATCTTGGCAGGAAAATCCAGCATGACGTGAGAGCAAATTCTGCCCTTTTAAAAAGAGAGTTAATCCTTCTTTCTTTCCCACAGCCACCTCCATCTCGCTCTGGCCTGCACGACTTGTGATCCCAGGGTGCTGCAGTAAATTAAATTAAATAAACCCATTAGTTACAGCACGGCTACCTTCTCACCTCTGCCCAGATGCGCTTTCATGGCTTGTTGGCCTTTTAAAGTAACCGGAGGACTGAGTACAGTGGCGGCGCTGGGAAAATAACCTTGACAGAGCGGCCCAGCAGCGGGGAATCTTTGTTTTGTCAGGAGGATCAATTAAAAATGTGTTGTAACATGAAGCTTACGGTGCCTTGCCGGAATATAGATTACTAATTCACTCGCACAGAAAAAGTCAGTCGTATTTTAAGTATGAGTATGTACCGCGAGCAAAGCCGAAGTGGATTGGGTGTGAAGAGAGACCCAAGCATGTTAAAAAAATTTCTGCCATGAGTTAGTGTAGATCTGAGTCGATAGATCATCAGTCCGGCATTCGCTGACAGCCAGAGCGACACGCTTGAGAAGTAAGTGCTTTATGTGTTTCTATATTTTTCTCATCAATTCCTGCAGCGACAACAGACTAAACTATCGGATACAAGCAGCTTTTTTTTTCTCGCATTGTAGTTGAACCTTGATTTAAAAAATTAAACTGAATTGGTGAAGAGTCATTTAAACTAATTAGATTTAAAATTCAAGTTTCAAAACACACTGAAAAAGTGTTACAGATTAAGGTTACTGCATTTATTAATTTCAAAACGTAAATATAAAATTTAACTTTAATTTAAATTTTCATAAAATACCTTTTTCACATTTGCGCTTTAACATTTATTTAAGGAAGATAGGAAGTAAAGGAAAATATTTACATACGTATTTCCACAAATGTCCTACACTGTACCAATCTCTATACCAATGTTTTAATCATACATTTATTATTATTTTTAAGCTTAAATTATTCAGTGGTTTTAAATATTTTGTGTGGAAAATAACCTTTACATATTTTTACGTTACATTATGAAAAAATATTGTTACCATAAATTAATATTTTAAAATGTATATAGCTATACAGTTATACTACGAGTGCATGTGTGTGTTTATTTGTATAAAATATTTGTTTACTCCTTAGTTGTTGCTTTGGTTTTTTTTATTCGCTATTTTTTTACACTGACAAAATGTACT
Source organism: Paedocypris micromegethes (assembly GCA_028031935.1). Lineage (NCBI taxonomy): Eukaryota > Metazoa > Chordata > Actinopteri > Cypriniformes > Paedocypris > Paedocypris micromegethes. Next base: position 11,175,507 of record CM051506.1, read on the forward strand.
ACTTTTGAAATCAAAAACCAAATCCAATGATAATAAATTAGTGAAAAAAAAGAGAGAACAAAATCAGTCTAAAAATCAATCGAATTTTTTTCTAAATATGACTTTAAGTGGAAATATTCACGATTCTTGCTTGTTTGAGAAAAATGAAAAAAAAACGTTGCTAAACTAAATCCTAAACTAACATTGCACATTCAAGATTTTCAAAAATCCAATTTATCAACAAGACAATAGCCGTTTATTAACCATTTAGCATAATCCTTAAATTGAAAAAGAAAAAGCTTGCTTCATATCCCAAGGGGGGCTGAGCACATGTGGTAGCTGCTGTGTGCAAACTATTGTGATTTTGAATAATAGTGTGTGAACACAATTGACGGTCGGCAACTTGAAACCTCAGTAGACCAAGGTGGAGAAAAAAACTGCAATAACACTGGAATTGTGACAATTGGTTTGCACTTCTGAAAAACCAACGCCAACATTTCTTCACCCTGCGCTAAAATTAAGCTAGTAGAAAATCTCAAGGTGTTTCAGAGCACAAAATAAAGGAAAAAAAAGCATGAATAACAACAACAACAACAGCGCACACACACAATGAGGAACATCAAAGCCATAAAAACACAGCACAAACCAATTTTAAGAATGCCGATGTGTGTGTATGTATGTGTGTTTGTTTGTTTGTTTGCAACAGTGACTCCTGAGTGTCATGAGCAAAATGATGACACCTACAGAGTTTAAACACCGGCATAATTAAATTAAGCTTGTCACAAAGACCTGAGCCGTTGAGAATGAGAAATTGGTGTGAGAATAAGCACAGGCTGGATCTTTGTTAATGTGTTTAAAACTCACACATTTACACACACACACACACACACACACAGACACGCATTTATACTCGGGTCCTACCATTGGCTTACACAAAAAAAAAATCCATCCTAACAATCAAATCACGTAAAATCTGAGAAAGCAACCAAAACTGTCAAAACATCATCTAAAATATCCCAACACTAGTGAAAAAATTGTTGAAATCCGCATTACGTAAAAGTACATTACTTACATAATACTTTTATACTCTTACTCAAGAAATCTTCTAAAAAGTTAATGAGTACATTTTTGTTTAGACAGCCTTTCCGGACTTTCTACCAAACCGCATTAAACCGCAACATCCATAGCTCGAAACACGATGTTCTGTTGCTACACGACTTGAGCCTGATATGCATATGGATGGATGAACAACGACAGACAGACAGACAGACAGACAGACAGACAGACAGACAGACAGACAGACAGACAGACAGACAGACAGACAGACAGACAGACAGACAGACAGATAGATAGATAGATAGATAGATAGATAGATAGATTAGATAGATGGATGGATTGTTGGACGGAAGGACGGACAGACTGACTGCACATGAACAAACAATGATCAATTGACACGGATGGATGGATGGATGGATGGATAGATGAATAGATGGATAGATAGATCTAGTGAAGAAAAAGACAGATTAGATGGATCGATGGATACACGTATTGTTGGACAGACAGACAGAAAAATGGAAAAATGGATGAATGGATGGACAGATGGACGTACGTACGGAGGGACAGAAAGACAAACGGACAGAAGGTGGATTGATCTTCTACCTAGCCAAGCACCAAGTCTGTCTGAAGCATTAAACTCTGGCGCGGGAGACTTCCTGGGCTTAGGGTTCTGTCAGATGCCACAGAGAGATGCAGCTGAAGCCATGTGTCACATTCTGAGCAGGGAGTCACGGGGGGTTTTCACCGCTTTTAAATCCCAGCAGCTCCTGTAAGGAACCGTAAAGCCCGGGTGAGGTAAATGTCAGGTCAGGAGTGCAGGCGCGAGACACGTGTGTTTGACTTACACACGGCCCAGATCCTGTCCAAACTACATTAGCTCCTTCTGTATCGCTCACTCTTGATATGTGAGGCCATGCTGAAGGAAAAGCAGAAAATTGGAATCTTGTCAAGTATGATTGACACGCCTATTTGTTCATGGGAATTCCTATTTTGCGAGATTTTAAGATGGTTTTGGTCTGGTGGTGCAACAGAAGCATTGTGCGGGGAGGAAAAGTGGGGAAAATGGCCAGACTGGGTCAGAAGCTTGTTTTGTTTTGTTTTGTTTTTTTCTTCTCAGAAATGTGACTTTTCAAGCCTTCCAACCAGTGTACAAACACAGTGAACTGAACACACACACACACACACACACACACACACACACACACTGGAGAAGCTTTTTTCAAATTGTAACCTCTGACCTTCAGCTCACAAGAGCAATTCTTTTATGCAACTGGTTACAAAAAAACTGCCCAAATGTAATAATTCCTTCCTTCCTTTCTTCCATTCTTCTATTCTTCCCTCCTTACTTCCTTCTTTCTGTACTTCTACCTTTCCTTCCATCCGTCGTTTTATATTTAATCCCATCTTTCTATCCTTCCTTCATCCCTTCTGTCATTCTATCCTTATTCTTTGTTCTTCTTTTTTGTTCTTTCTATTTAGTTATTTCTGTTCTGCTCTTTCAGCTTCATTCTTTTGTTCTTTCTCGTTCGTTCTTTCAGTTTTGTTTTTTACTGTTTTGTTCTTGTGTTTTTTCTCTTTTGTTCGTTCCCTTTCGTTTTTTCCACATTCCTTACCGCTTTTTCTTTCTTCCTTTTCTCATTCCTTCCTTATTTTTTCCTTCTTTTCTTCCTTCCTTTATAACTTCTTTCTTTCTTTGTGGGTCATTTCAAGGATTAAATACTGAGCTTTTTAACCTCACATTGCATTTTTGTGAGTGTTTTTTTTTTTAACTTTGGTATATTTCTTACCTAAAATCTGATCACTTTAGTCTGGGCACATTTGTTTTGGTTGCTAAATAAACAAAAAGTCTTCAACTTAGCATAGGTTCTTACATTGACAGACAGAAAACTGTGCAAAAGAGAGATCAGAATGAGTAATGCCCGTTTTAAAGCCGGCAAATTAAATTGACAAATTAGGTTCTTTGCATAGGAAATTACACTTGTGGAAGCAAAAGTGGATCATCACTTTAGAATAGTTCCGCTGCGATGTTGCCCAGCATGAACTGCGAATCTCCTTAAAGGAGCTGGTTTAAAACTGTTTAAAAAGAAGAATTTTCCATAATTCTGATGACAGTTAGAGTTCATTCTATTTTCCACGTATAAATCACTCTAAAATGTCACGTATGAACCAGACTTGAACAACTCACAACTCACTTTGGCTGTGATTCTTTAGGCAACAGAGAACCTTTCTCACAGTCTGCAGCTCGCAAACCGCTTACGCCTTTCTGCTCTTTGACTTTAAATCCCAGATGTAATTGAACTGTCAGGACGGCTGTCTGGAAATGTTTCCGAAGGGCCAAACAATATGTGCATGTGTATCAGAGTGCATCCAAGCTCAACGCAGATTCCAGAAGTTGCCTACAAATCATCCGTACGTCAAACAAAGTAACAGTAAAAGTACATTGTATTTGATTTCAATTTTGGTCAGGAGTGCCGATGACAAAGACTGAAGATGAAGAAGAGACTGATAACTGAAGACGAACAGAAGATGAGACAAATCTATCTGCTGGTCTGTCTGTCTGTCTGTCTGTCTATCATCTATCTATCCGTCTGTCCATCCATCCAAGTCTGTCTGTGTGTGTATCCATCCATCTACCCATCTCTTCATCTATCATCTATCCATCTGTCTATATCTGTCTGTCCATTCATCCATCCACCTATTCATCTCTATTTGTCATATATCCATCTGTCTGTCCGTCCGTTCGTTGGTCCATCCGTGTATCCATCCATCTCTCTATCTTTCCATCTCTCTGTATCTCCCTCTCCCTCTCTGTCTATCTATCTGCCTGTCTGTCCGTTTGTCTGCCCTTCCATCCATCTGTGTCTCTCTATATTTCTGTGTGTCTGTCTAACTACCGAATCACTCACCTAACGGCCCACAAACACACCCATCCATCCATCCATCCATCCATCCATCCATACTTGCCCTCAATGAAAATACACGACACAAAAAGAAACCAGCTCTTGCTGTTTCAAGACTCTCTTACATTTAAGCCAGAGACTGATGCAGACTGGACTTCAGTCTTCCAGTCTCTCTGCAGGCACAAGGGCAAGCTGCTAATTAAAAAGTTTAATTCTACAACTGCCACGTTGGCATCCTTGTACCCAGAGGTGCGTTCTCATACGTCTTGGCGGAAGCTTATCAGTAGCAGGCAGATTGGGGCGTCCCGGCGAGGGCAGAAGCCTGGCAGCGTAGAGAGATGGCATCCAGCTTGAGCTGAGAGGCAGACTGCATCCTTTCCTAGATTCTAGCCAGCAAGAGTCGAGGTTGAATCACAGAGGAACATGCTGAGGCTGTAAAGAAGGCCTATACGCTGAATTAGGGATCTGTCCTGCTTAACTCAGCAGTGGATCTGTGAATCGCTCCGTTCAGAAGTTCATCACACAACTTCTCAGCTGATGCTTTTTAAATCTACACCCAACTTAGCCAAAAGAGCAAAAGTAAAATTTCACATTCACTACCACAATCACAAAAGGTTTTGTTCTCAGATTGTATTGGCTAAGTATAGAATACACACTAAATAAAGCATCATAAACTATGTCAGTTATTGTTTTATTTATGTATTACCGTATTTTTTTACTTTTAAATTGACAAAATAAATGAAAACGGAAGATTTCACGTTGTACTCTTGAGCGACGCACAGAACAGCACAGAGCTTCATTGTGTAGCCTTGTACAAGGGAAGAAAGCTGCGCGTGGGCTTCAGCAAAGTAAAGCTCTCATTGATCAGAACGTATTTTATCTCCAACAAAAAGAAAGAGACCTTGGTGTAGGCAATGGTGGATTTTTTTTTGCTGTCTTTTCAAAGCCATCTCCTTCACAAAACTGTGAATATGACAGACAGATCTGTTTCTGTTTCTATATGTCTGACCTACCTGTCTGTCTGACCATCCATCCATCCATCCCTACATACATCAAAATACATGGTCAATGTAGGACAAGCCAACTCCATAAATCGAGACTATTTTAGGAAAAAAAAAAGATTCACACAGTCAAAGTGGACAGTTCAGGAGAAGCACATTTTCTGCACTGCTCTTTTGTCTGTTAAGGTATGGAGGCGAGCAGTGGTGTGACTCTCATACCAATGGCAAGCTATTATTATTTGACAGAGGAAAGGCATTACCCACTCAGTGAAAGTGAGGCTTCTTTAAAAAGCAGACTACAGTTTAACACTGCGTCTGCTCTTCCCTGACGAGCATTTTAAACATCTTGTCAAGTAGTCAATGAGAGGCCATGGCACTTAAAATAAAAATAAAAAATCCTATCGCTTTCCGATAAATGCAAAGTAAAAAGACGTTTTACAATTATTTATTCTGTTAGTTCTTCACGAGAGAAAAGTCTCGACGTTTCAGTGAAATGTATTTTCACGATGAATGTCCTTCTTGACCATCTTGTTTTGAAACCCTCCGCAATCATTAATTTATGCTAACTCATTGCATTTATGAACTTCACGTTTCACACGTTTAGGCTGTATAGCCTGAGTGCTAAATGAGCCACTTCTGCAAATGCAAATCAGTTTGAAGCGTTTGGTGAGATTACTGAATCTCCAAGCTGGAAAATAAACATTTTACTAACATCCTGTTTTGTTTTACATTCGCTGAGTTCACATTAGAGAGATGTTTTTAAGTTTGTCTCAGAAGGAAGACAAAAAAAATTAAAATACTGACTCATTGGTACAGTTTGTTGATAAATGCAGCATTTTCCTCTCATTTGGCATTGTGACGCATTATATGTCCTACATTTCAGATGTATTATTAGAGCAATAACATTCCCTTTGGTGTGTGTGGTAAGCTGTAAAAAGCTATAAATCATATGCCAAGCAGATATGGATACAAATTTAAGTCCGCTTAAGGGATTTGCCAGGCTCAGGGACATTAAAACACACAAGCACTCTTAGGTTTAATATATGTAAGCTTGTCATCCGTTGCTCTAATGAGGGCTATACATGAGCGTAATGAAACGACTCGCATTAACATCCAGGCAAATGAACAAATGTTACGAGTTTGGCTTCCTCTGAAGTGTGTTGTGGCAGATGTTTCCTGGCCCCAAAGCTCTGAGTCATAGCCCAAGGCGCCTAACACACACCGCAGCGTGTCACAAAACTCATTCATCCTCATCTTCCGTCACTCTTTTTCCAAGTATTTTCACTCCACGGACAACTACTCGACGACAAGATCAATATCGATCAGTACACACCCAGAGTAAAAAAAAAAACGACTGTAGATGTGTTCTGTAAACTTCTTTTCTGATCAAAAATGGCATGGAGAGATGGAGACTGCAAAATGACTGAGCTGGCTGACAAGTCAAAAGGTATCAGGATCAGTTGAAGATGGTTTGTGGAGCACATACACCTGAGTAAGCACCTCATGATTTTAGCACACCTGGGAGAAACGTGCTGAACGTGCTCAGCAGAGCATCCACTGCACCTGCCTCTAGTGAGCAGCGACTGTAGCAGGATGAAGTGAAACAGTCATGGAGCTGTGGGAACAATGTTACCAGTTCACCTGACTGAGACGTCCACTGTTGTTTTATCAATTTTTACTCATTACTTGAAAAAAGGAAAGAAAAAAAGAAAGAGAAAGAAAAATGGAAATTAATAAAGAAAGAAAGAAATATGGAAGGGAATAAATAAAGGAATAAAAGAAAGAATGAAAAAAGAAATAAAGATACAATTATAGTACAAAGTTACATTTTTTGTCTAGTCTAACTTGTAAAATAAGTGAAATGTGAATTGAAAAATGTATTTTATGATACTTTATACATCACTTTTCAACAATGAACAAGTAAACATTTGTAAAGTAAGATAAGTAAAAAGTGTAAGATAGTAAGATAAGTAAAAAGTGTAAACTTTAGTAAAACATTTGCTTTGATTGAAGTGCTGTAATTATAATTACAGTATGTGGAAAAATCTGATTAAAATATATTAATTGTGTGTAATAGAAAAGTTGTATTTTAAATGTTATGTCTTTGATTATTTTCTGCCTAATTAATCCCGTTTTTCCAGTTTAAGAAGTCACTTTTACAACCCGCCAAAGCCAACAACGGACAAAAGTGTTTTACCGCACCTGTACCAGTCCATCCCCTTGTCGTAATGCCTGTCAAAGAAGTGAGGCTCATTTCCAACGGCTCGGACATCGGGATGAACCCGCAGTGCTTCGAGTAGAGCCCTTGTTCCCCCTTTCTTCACTCCGATTATTATGGCCTGGGGCAATTTTTTCTCCCCGTAATCCGACGTGCAGTTGACCAGCCTCCGCACGGCGCTGTCCGTGGTGCTGAATCCCGAGTGCTCGCGCTCGTTAGCGGCAGCGCGCGACATACTGCTGGTGGTCGCTGCTGGAGCTCTCGACCATTCCACCGTCTTCTCATCTTTCCCCACGTTATTTTTAAAGCTCGAGAAGGTGATGGTTTGCTCCGTCGCCGTCTTTTCCACCAGCTCCTCGTCGAAGTAGCCAAGAGAAGTGGTCGAGTAAAGTTTGTCCCTCAGCGGGACAAAAGTTTGGTCTGTCACCAGCCTCCCCTGATAGACGTAGTTCTCCTGGAACTGGAAGGAGTTGTAACAGCTCACCAAGCTGTAAAACAAATATGTGACGGATAGGGAAAGGGTGAACATGAATAAGATCTTTCGGGGCACTTTAGAAGTAAAAACCGAAGTGCTGGACCAAAATGCCATCTCTGATAGCAGCGATCCTCTCAGAGAAGTGGCCAGACATGTTTCCACCCCAAGTCTCGCATGGACACTCAACAACAATAATCTGTCACCACCAACACTGCAAACATCTGCAACTGCGAGGAGACAGAGCTCTCCAAGCGCGCGCGGGCACCGCACGAGGAAAATAGATCGTTAAAATTCCACAACAACGTCTCGGGTATCGATTTCTTATTCCGACGCTGACAGCCTTTGTCACAATTGATCGGATTGAACTTGCAGATGAGAGAGGCTGTGGTCGGGCGTCCTTCCAAACGAGCAACCCGTGTGGATGTATGCGGAGGGTGACTCTGGTGATGGAAGTCTTGGCATCTTCGGAGGAAATGGAAAAGAGAAAGCAAAGTCTTTGAAGTGACGCGCAAAGCACGTCCTCACCCCTGGTCGGCTCCCAGAGTGCGGGTTTGACACTGCCGTCCTTCACGCCGCTGATTTCAAGTGGCAATCGGCGCAGACGCGGGATCTTAATCCAAACGGGTTGCTGATGCTGTATCACGCAGTCGTCCTCCCACTGCTAATCCACTAACTTTGAGAGCTGGAGAGTGAGCTGCCTCGCCATAAATATTCATTGACTGCTCTCAGTGGCTGAGAGTGAAGCGCGCACCCCCGATCGCCTCGTGTTGATTGGTAGACGTGACGCGCGCATCACATCCGAACATCGCTATAGAACTCCAGCGTGATATGACTTATTATCCATTTATTTTGTTCAACGTGGTTGTTATGATTTTTCCTCTTGCGTTTATACACCATTTTGTTTTTTTACAAGTACAAAAAAAAAAACATTCGGAAATAATAATAATAATAATAATAATAATAATAATAATAATAATAATAATAATAATAATAATACTATTTTCTTTAAAAAATAACAATAATAATTATACAGAATATAAATAAAATATATCTTTTTTTTTCATATGAGCAGTTTGCCCTGCATTGAAAAAAATTATGCTTGTATCTCCTCACTGACCCGAATCATGTTAAAACCGGGAAGAAAACATGTCAGAAATGCCCATGACATGCATGAAGCCACCAGTTCTCATGGCAAATCAATGCAAACCCTTGGCATTTATAACGTTACAGCTTGAACTAAAGTGGCAAAGCTTGGTACTACAGCTCACACTGTATCCAATATCAAAATGTAATTGACCGTTGCATTATTTTCGTGTCTTTTGAGCTCAGAATTAATTATCATGGTTTGTAAAGAGAAGCTCATGTCTGCTCTCTACTGGCATGAGGGATGTAGGACTAGTACGTGGAGGAAGAACACAGTGCGGTCATTCTTCATTAGACAGACGGGTAACGCAAAGCTCATTACACCACATTAATGCACACATTGCAGGTGTGACTGCAAAGATTAAGGATGAGTGAACACATCTGGGAATACACATCCATGCTTATATGAGCATAATAATTCAGAGAGAAATTCTTGCCCTTCCACCCCACTGCAAAAAAAAAACATATTATGTGTGTGTGTGTGTGTGTGTGTGTGTGTGTGTGTGTGTGTGTGTGTGCATCGCTGAAAAGCAATCGATATGTAAATTGAAGTAAATTGCATAAACAGCTTGCACATGACCTTGGATTTATAGAATATATAAAGGATAAAAATTGCACGTCTTAAAATACATTGTGACTTCTGAGCGGAACAATCTGTCCATATTTCTTTTACAGGGGTGTTTCTGTTGTACGCCGCAGGCCTTACAGCTTTCTGCTTTCAACAGCCGTTAAAGCAAGTGTTTTGTTTCCCTGATAAATAAAGTTCATGGCCTGAGGTTCACATTGTGCTTATCGGAGGATAACGAAGTCATGGAAGATCCTTTACATACTTGCTTTAAGGGATAAAATTATGCATCTGGTTCTGCACTCTGTTTTACGTCATTACTTGTGGTGAAAAGCAACAGTTGAATCAAGCTTCTGGAGAACATGATGAAAAATGACGATCAAGCATATATTCTACAACGGTTCTTACAGCGCATGACAATGAAATCCACTTCCTCTAAGAAAATAAGTAGTGTTGCTGCAGTTTTTCGTTTAGCTTTTACCTCTACTCCAAAAAACAAATAATTTAAGCACATTGCAATTCTCACTATCTGATGGTGTGTTGACCTCCCAAACCAGGTAAAGCTGCTCGCAGATACACTGCACTGGCAAACTCTGAACGGCAATATTCAACCTCTAGCAGCCTGTTCTTAAAGATAGTATCTGCCTAGAAGAGGAAAAATAAGTGAAAAGTTCACTGTGCGGGTAAATAAAATGGATTTTTATAAATGCATAGATTTTAAAAGATGGTCAGGCAGTGTAACTGGAGTTAGATTGTGAATTGCTTGCAGCTACAGTCCTATGGGAAATCCTGTGAATATTGGCCAAAGTGTTTTAAACAGAATTAGAATTGGTTGGGTGAAAAGTAAAAGAAGTTGTGTTGCTGCTTATCAGACGCATGCAAGCAAGCTAAAGAGGCAAAAGAAAGCAATGAATTGGCAGATAGATACCAAATGATGGCAAATGGCAATCTAATAAATGCTTTTAAACCATGCAGCTTAAACCTCTGCATCTGCAAAATGGCATTACGATGCTCTTTTTCATCTCAATGCCTTCTGTTCCGGATGAGACACTCTTACTGGAAGATCATGCTGGGGATATTTTTTATCCCCTTTAATGAAAACCAAAAAGAGAAAAAATCATTTAAAAGTTGTTCAGCATCAGACAGCTTTTTACTATTTGAATGTTTTTTTTTTATTTGCTTGCATCCTCCTTTACTCACAAAGTTGCTTTTTGACATTATAGCGATTATATTATAGCGACATTATAACATTTTCTTGCGGCATCAAAAATGAAAAATTATGTTTGTGTGGTAAAAGAGCAAAAGGCAGATGAGATTTACTTTCATTATAAGTGAGCGAGAGAGACTCAGAAATAGCAGGGCACTGTCAATGAGCAAGTGAAATGATAGATACCAGGCCTTTATCAAATCAATATTTCTGTTTCCCCCCATGTTGAACAGCCTGCCATGGAGAGGACTAATTAGATGATAAAAAGTGATGGATGTGTATTAAACTCACCAGGTCCTTTAAATAAAACACTCCTTAGGGCTTTGCACCATTTCCTGCTGACCTTTCAGATCTTAACTTTATTGTATGTGAATGCAATTTAATCAATGTGTCCGATAGTTAGGATGGGACTGCACTTTCAATAGGGATCATTAACGTACAAGCGAGGACACACACACACACACACACACACACACACGGTACACATACGTCCATCCTCACATCCACACTTTTTTCCACTGCATACTCCATTTTGGGGTCACAAGGATCTCAGAAACTCTGGACCAGGTGTCACACACACTCAAAATGTGTGGCCAACACACATACACACATTCACACTCTCACGAACAGTCAATTTTCCCTATGCCTATTCATCAAAAAACACAATTTTGAACTGTGGGAGGAAAATGGAGACCCGGAGAATACACAGGAAGAACATCTAAACTTCATACAAACTGGGCCTTAAAAACACACAATACATAAGTCGGCAATGAAAAAAAAAGAAAAGCGAAAGAGCAAGTGCATATTGATCCTGATGTCATTACTCAAAAAATAATGAGAGATGACAAATCAGAGTTATAAAATAAAAGTCACAGAGGAGAGGTTGCTGGGAAGGAGAATGAAAATGACTTCTGAAGAGGTCATGAGCTCTGGAGAGCAAGAGCATGGCAAACCGCAGAGAGCAGGCAGGATAACCATCAGGGGCCATGGGGAGTCTCGCATCTCGCTTCTAGAAACTAGAGGTCAAAGAATTTCCCTGCGGACATCTTGTACACCAGTACGCTACCCTGGAGACGTCGGCCAGTGGTGTGAAAGCGTTCTCTCCCTTTAAAAAATATTTCAGTGATCTGGGTAAGTCAACAGAATATGAGTCACGAATTGCAATGTTTTGTGAAACATCTTTCACAAAATGTCATAATGTCCACAGTGTGTACAATTTTGAAGCAGATGTGTTTATTAACGATCAGTTTTTTTAACAATAAATTAATTACGGAAGTTTATGAAAGTTCAAATGAACCAGAACTCTTTGAATGACTTAGTAAAAAAAAGTAAATTGGCTTTGTGGAATAAAAATGTGTGCTGAAAACTCTTAAAAGCACAATATTCCCAATTAACACATTTGAACACAATTTAAACAAAAGTACTTAAAAAATTCTCTCCCCTATGTCCAAAATAATTGTTACACTGTATAATCTTTATATTTATGTACAAATACAATAATAATAAGCTATTTAGATCAACTTAAACAATATTATTGGTTAAAAACGTGTTTTTTGACCCATTTTAATTTACCAATAAACTACAAAGATGTTTGTACGTTGTTTGGTCTTGGAACAATGTAACATCGTGAGTCAAATGTTGACTTGTAAAGTGGTTTTGGGCAGCGTGAGTCAGCAGGCCCCTCCCTCAAACTCTCATTGGTTGAAACGCTGATCAAATCAATAGCCCCACCCTGTGACTTCAGATCTTTAGGTGACTCAGGTATTTCTTCCGCTGACCGGTGGTGCTAAAGATCTGTGATTCAGAATTACAGTAGTGTGAAGATGCATATTGCAAGATGAGACAATCTGACAGAACATTGGAAGAAAAAAATACTTGGAAAAAATACACTGACAAAACAGTGTGTATGATTAAAACAAGTCTATGTATGTATGTACATTCTACATTCTGAGGACGTTGGCTTTGGTTTCCCCCCCAGATCTTGCAGCTGATGCAAAATATTCCCTGCTGAGCATTCAATCTTCAAACATAACTCGGAGCAGCAGAGAGAAGCAATCCAAAGCCAGTGGAACGGCAAAAACACCCTGGAAAGCAGTCGGGCAGTGAAAGATCTTTGGAATAGTTAGAAAAAGTTATAAAAGTAGCCAAACAGCTTGTAATAGATCTATGGCCGCTAATGACTCTCTTCGTGGGACGACCCTCGGATTGATGACTTTTGCAAGCTTTATGCCCAGGTGGCACATGGGAGGAATGACTTCAATACATCATGCTCACCCCTGGCTCAACCCTGAGCCACAGGAAGTCATCGCTCCCAAAGAGTCCACCAGAGCGGAGTCCACACACACCTGTAGAACCGCACTTTTCAGTTTGTGAGACTTTCCGAGACCCCTCCTCAGTTCCCGCACCCTCAGCGTAATTAGGGTGGAATCTTCTAGGACTTCCAGTCTAGGGTCATTCATCAACCGGATCACCCACAAGATTAATGTGGCCCCAAAGCAGCATTGCAATGGATTGCTGCCACTTGCTGAGATCATTAGCGTTGGCTTTCCTGCCACAGCAAAACGCGGCTTTGCTCTGTGCAAAGTGAGATCTGCAGCTTTGCATATTAAATGGAGTCTATCATTGCTTAATTAAGAGATTATTGGAGAGACTTGCGTCCAGTCCTCTGGATAGTAATCCATAACCAAAGTGTGGGAAGGAATCATTAGATGAAGCTGGATGATGTAAATAATGAATGCAGAAAAATATCGGACAAACCAACTACTTAAAAAGCCAATTAATAACATAACTGTGATTGGTACAAAAATGTATGTTAATATTATTGCATCTTGTTTTTTTCTCCCATAAAACATCTCAGAAGGTTTGGAGAACCTGAGGCTAGGAGGCTTATTAACATGCAAGTGAACAGCTTCTGATAAAATATCGATGGTGGTACTGTAAGTGCTAAAGATCTACTACATTCATTAACAAAGAATACGGAAGGACTCCACAGTAACATTTTCACATCAGAAAAGCTATTAAGAGAAGCCAAAAAGACAGTCCACTTATGTTGGAGGAATCTGACAAGACTCTGAGAGTAGAGCTGCTCTCCCCTCAGAGCATCCGCCTTGTTTCTTCATCGCCTGCGTCAGAAATCAAGAGGTCTAATTCCTGCGAGATTTCAGATGAAAGTTTCTAAAGAAATAATGAAAGGCACACTGCTGCGGGGTGAATATCAGGGTGAGCAGAGTGAACTGGGGAGAGAAGGAGCAGCAGCGCACGACAAACATGCAGTGAAGAAGAACAACACGATTTCTAGCCTGCCTTCGTCCCCTGCAGTATATTGAGGAAAAGAAAAATCGAACGTAATCTTCTACATTTTATTTTACTCTAATAGATTAATACTTCCTGACAGAAAAATATGTAATATTGTTATAATAGATTAAATACTACCTCTTATATAATGTAAAGATGAGTAAATTCCTATTAGTATAATAATAATAATAATAATAATTCTTATTATTATTATTATTATTATTATTATTATTTAAACAGACGCACACACACGGAGAAAAATGGAAACGATATAAATCGGTAGGAAGTGTTACGAGTCTGGTGAGGTGCAGGAAAGCCGGATTCCGTGGCTCAAGTCATGTGATTAAAAACGTGATTTTAACAAAATATAGACAGGTACTCACACAGAAACTGAGAAACTTGAAGATGTGCAGTTAATGACAGACAGAGAACAATGGCACATGTGAAGACTTAAATACACAGACAGATGAGGAACAGATGGAAACAATCAAGCTGATGATTACACAGGGAGACTAGGGAAGAAAGGCTCATGGGAAATGTAGTCCATGTCCTGTATCCATGAGTGTAACAGTGGGGAAAATGGAATTTTTTTTTCCACATATTTGTTTTGTAAAAATAAGAATATTACAGATTAAATATGAAAATGTTAAACAAGAATATTGTGACAATTTTGTTTTATAATGGAAAATATAATACATTCTTTTTTCTCACAGGGGGGAAAAAAATCACTAGTCGGATTTTACAGTTAGCTTGAAGGTTGCCAATTTGTTCCAGACACTGACCTTGTTCAACTCCAATGGCACAGACAGAACAGAGGCTGAACTGAACACGGGAACCAATCAATATTTCTTTCAAAAGGAAACCGTTTGATAAACAGCATATAATACGCATTTTTGTTTAGAAAGCTCAACAGCACGACTTACACTATTACAGGCAACGTGTTAATGAACTATACAACAGAACTTTTCTTGTCTAAAAGGCCATTCTAAGTTATAATCAAAATATCTTTACTGTTTCATACCTGTTCCATAAAATCATCCACAGATCCATGTAGAAGATTAAAGTTTTTTTATCTTTAGACTTGAAGACAGACTTGATCAAGAAAAGTCTGTTTCCTCTCCTCACATTTCTTATCTGTACTTTTACATGGTCGGTCGGAACAGAGATGTCCAGCCTTGGCAAAAACACATTTATATAAAAAAAATGGTTCTTTTGTTGCTGAAGGAACCTATGAAGAATGTGCTTGCAAGAAAAACAACCAAGAAAACACTTAACATAAGCCTCTTAATTAAAACTTAGCTTGAGTGCAGACAGACACACTTATACTTCACAACTTAGCTTTATACTTGTAAAAATGTGAAAGGAAAGATGATAGCACAAACCTCCTCTGGGACGGAATCTGACGGAATATTTAAGTGTTAATTGGACATTCGGTATAGGAAAGTATTGAAAATCAATACTGCAGTCTTTGAAAGAGTCAGTTCTCATTGGACCCATACAAAAATGAACCAAACATCATTATAGAGTGTGGAAAATCGTTTGCAAACCAAAGAGGAAGCTTCCTACAATAATATCATGAAACCCAGGCTGACAAAAATATCCCAACAAGTTATTAGTTCTATAGACGTAATGGTGTAATTTTTACAGTAAGTTTGCACAAGTAACCAGTTCCAAGAAGACTTGAGTAAAAGTCGTAAAGTATGCAATTTAAAAGAATACTTAAGTATTTTACTTTGCGTAATTTAGGCTAAAGTAACACCAAGAAATGTAAAAAACAATAAACTTTTTATGAAGTTGTATTTCCAAACATAAAAATGAAATGTAACCCCTCAATGTCTTAAAATAGCAGAACAAAACAAATGAAAAAAAAGTCTCTAACTCAAATGGGCAAGAAGTGTTCACGTGATTTAGCTCATAAATGTCATTCAGTACCTTCAGCATTCTGCAGATGGCGATATCACCTCATCCACCCGAGAAACTAACCATAATTTCACCATAAGTGACAATAAGAGTCTACACAAATGTAGTGGAGTACAGATACATTTTGAAATGTGGAGTACAAAGAGTACAGATATTCAATTAAAAATGTAGTCAAGTAGAGAGTAAAAGTGGCTTATATTTATGATACTCAGTACAAGTACAAAGTAGTCAAAATATTTAAGTAAAGCAATGAAGTTAATTTACTCAAGTACTTTACACCACTGGTTTGGTGTCCCCGCTTCGGTTCATAGAGACCCTCAATCCAACGCACCACTGCTCAACACGACAACACGTGCAAGTGGCTCTTTAGTGAAACATGTTGTGATGAGTATCTCCTTATCTTTAGAAGATAATGAATCTTTATTAGCCGATCTCTCCACAACACCTGCTTGGAACAATATGTGTGAAGAATGCTTAAAAGGCCCTAATCCATCTGAGAACATGCACATACATGTCAGTTCCGTGCTAACAGGTTTGTGCCATTACATCTCGCTGTTCCACTGGCAAGTCCGTGGACAATTTCCACAAAGCTTTCCACGGCCATTAAATGGTGTCTGATTTATTGAAAGCCTTTGCTTGGGGATTTATAATGAAACGAGTCGTGATATGAACGTCACCATGAACTGAGACGTCTCTTCAGGTATCATAACACCACACATTGCACAAACTATTCTAGATTGATAAGAATAATGAACGGAGAAGAAAAAGCGCCCAAGGTCACTGTGCAAATTCAGAAAACCCAACAGGGAGACTTCAAAGATTTCTATGCCAGCCACGTAAAACACACCAGCAATGCCATCAATTTGTGTGGCTTTCAATGGACCAATTAGTCTTATCTCCTCTTTGCCAGAACACAATTATAAGATTTTTTTTTCATAACTAAACGGCAAAAACAGATATATAACTGTCCCATAAGCAAAACACAGAACATATTAGCCACTTCATTTCCCTAATTATGTAATTGTTTCACAGTGATACATGATTCATGGCTCCACAGTGGAACATCACAGTGGTGGTGATGAATTGAGATTTCAATTAAAGATGACTTTTATTAATAAAAAACCATCATGCTGCGTCACAACGATTCAGTTAGCAATAGCTCAGAGGTATTTCTCAAAATCCAATCTCGATTAAACGTAAAGAAATTACAGCTCCAGTGCAGAAGGATTTCTACGAACTTCAGAATTGCAGAAATACACCTGCTGGTAAAACGCCTAGGAGTAATGAGAAAATCAGGAGTCTAAAATGGCAGATCATCTGAAACGCCTTCAGATGTGTTTGCTCAGCCAGTTTATAAAGAACTTGTGTTCAAGGACATTTAAAAGACAATGTTGTTCTGCTCCCTGGAGGAAGTGCTAGGCTTTCCGCGTAATTTATAAAGGTGGCACTGCCTATAAACTTTACTCAACAGGAAGTGCAATGTGTCATTGGATTTTGTAGAAATGTCTGTGATGGCCGTTCTACATCTTCCTAAAGTCACGTCATGGCAAAGCAGCTCAATGCGACGGAATAACCTTGCGTGTTAATTACACACGCCGCTCTCGGGAATGACAATGATTCACAATTGGATCGTTCCTCCATTATGATGTTGAAAAGTCTGAAACGTTTTTCCGAAGTGAACTCGGGGTTAAGTAATAAAATAACTCGCGCACCTCGGACATACGCAATTCGGCTCCACGTTGGAGCGGATCTCTGATTGCTTGTTAAGAGCAACAAACACTTAGACCCCGCTGATGGCATTCATTATCCTTATGGGTTCCGTCTAGTGCCGCACATTTGATCTCAAGTACATACTTTAATAAGTTTCCTGTAAAAATAAATGAGATGGGGATTGTGTTCGCCGTGGTCTTCTGTTCCTCAGGGCACCAGGCAAAAATGCTCGCGATTAATAATTCATATTTTCTACTTGATGCCTATCATCGCATAAATTGTTTCCTTCAGCGTTCTCACTTCGCTTTCCCAAAATGATGGACTCCTGAGTCCATCACGAGTCGGCAATGCTGTAAATTAATAATGTGGAAAGCTTACACGGTTATTACAGATGCTTACGCAAATAACACTAGCGATGAATGTCGTAAGAACAAATGTGAAAGAGACATTACAAATCCATTTCGTTCATACTCGAGGTGCTTCTCAAGGAAGGGTGTGAAATGAAGTTATCTAGACTTCTCCCTGGAGACCGTTCTCCATTGCGCTCCTCAAGATGATGTGATCCAGAACCTCATAGGTTAGCAGTACAGGTTTCTGACGGAGAAGTGAAGTTTCATTATGTCAAGAGCAGATCACATTATGGCTGTGCATAAAGCTGCTGGTGAGAAACTAGACATTACAAGACTCGAGACGTTAAATCATAGCGAAGTGTTCCTGCAAGTAAGAGGAATATATGAGCGCTTCTGTGAACACACTCTCATTAAGGCATTAAAGATTCATGGGAATGTTGTGTAAACCTGGGTCACTGCTGTTCGCCAGGACCTTCTGAACTCGTGACTTGTTAAAAATGAATATGCTTGTGAGGAATTTTCGGGAAGCATTTTTATAATGAAATGTGGGGAGAAATGTGATGCTCTGACACTGAGTGAAAACAATTAAGACAAATGATCACGGGTTGATAAAACGACGCTGATTTGCATAATGTAATCAGATATGATGGAGCATTTAAGAGGCAGAAAGTAAACAATACCACAAAATCCATTAGATGTATTATTGTCTATTAATTTGTGCCTCGCACGAGCAGGAATATTGGCCAGAACAATTCACAGCAGAACTGTAGAGTCTTGCTCGGAAGTGTTGCTCACTTTCTTATGACTCTACACTACACTAAAGTGTGTCATCTTCATCATCATCATCATCTTCATTATCATCATTATCATCATCAACTTCTACTTCGACTACATTTTTTTCTTCTTCCCTCTTCTCTTCTTTTTTTCCTAACGGCGTTACCTTTTTCAGTAACAAGTAATATAACGTAATTACTTTTTCCTTCATTACGACACCGTTATCGTTACTGACAAAAATGAGGCAATTCTATAATTGTGGTCACCGAAGCATTTTTTGTTTTATTCTCTGTTCAGGGGGCGGGACATAACTGATGATTGGTGTGTCCTGTTTACATCTCATTTTAATTTGCACTAGAGTGTACATTTTTGTTATTATTATTTAATTCTGGTACATTGTTAAGTATTATATTGAGAGCTGAATACTTCTTGCTAAACTGTTTACTTTTGTGAGAAATAAAATACTGTAGGCTACAGTAGGTCTCTACCAGTTGAGTGATACATTTATTTGTTTGTTTTTGATACATTTCATATAATTAAGTAACGCAATAGTTACTTTCCCGGGTAAATAGTTACTTTTATAATGATGTAACTCAATTGGAAACTCAGTTACTATTTGTAAGAAGTACTGTAACCTTTTTAAAAAAACGTTCCCAACAGTGCTTGCTAGTCAGTGGTAGATAAATAGCCTCAGTGTTGATTCCAACTGCCTTAACTAATAAAATTAACAATTGCATCATAAAACATCAGAATCAATACTCACTTCATTAGGAAGCACGGACTGGAGAACCTAACACGGACAGTTTCTCACTGCTAAAGATCATTAATTGCAAAGGAAGCTGGAAGACTTTTAAACCTGCTGCAGTTACAACTCATGACAAAAATCTTTAACTGACCTTACACTACTTTCTGACCCTTAGCTCTGATGCTGGAGCCAAAGAGCATCGGACTGTGGACAGAAAGACGACATGAAAAGCTTCTTTTCTGCTCTGTTGGACGTTTTTAAGATAACTCTGCTGCACTGTTTGATGGCACTGGATAGATAACCTATCTCCCCAATTTCAGATGATCAAAGGTGTGAAATGTATTACATATTCCTATTAGGCATAGAACGGTTTTGTGCATTCAGACTGCAAACGCAAAAAAAGCTGGATAAAAAAAGAAGGGAAATGTAATGATCACTTCAAATAAAATACTTTATTGCACTCGCAGTGCTGTAAATGGCTTGCTCTTCATTTTTGGAATACTAAGCGTGTGAGTGTCATGCAAAGAAAACAGAAAAAATATAATTACCAGCAAAAAAAGCACATCTAGATCAAATCATGGAAGACTAGGTCATGGGTTCAATTCCAAACAAACAATGAAGATCAATTGTCAAAACAGAAATGCATTGCAAGTCACTTTGGATGTAAAAAATGAAGTAAAGTGAGTGAGTTTGTCAATATGGCCACTTCTACTGCACTTAACCATCCAGTGTCACACACAGGGAAGTAAACACATAAAAACCTGGAGCAGTGGGCAGTCTTTGCTCAAGGACACTTAGTTGTGAAACCAACAATGATGGGATGCAACTCTTAGGTGGCAGGTTCTACTCCCAACTTACCCACAACTGCCATGAGGACATCCCAATTTTTCCATAAAAACATATGGTAACAACACCAATCCCTGATCAACACGGCTCCTTTTGTATGCAAATGGTTTTTGCACTACTCCACCAACAAATAAATGTCTGCTGTGCTGTGTCTGAATAGGAAGATGACCCACGCATTGTTTTTCAAAAGGACCTTAAAATGGCGATGCGAAGACTGGGAACAATTAGATCTTGCAAAACAAACAAGTCGGACTCAGATGGTTGTTCTGAATGAAGAGAGAACGGAATGTACCGATATAAACGATGAAAAAAAAAAAATACACACGAGACTGGGCTTTCGCTCTTTCAGACAGGATTAATTTAAGAATCCCTTCAGCATGCAAGCTGATAGAGGATTTGCCTCACAATAAGGTCAGGCCTTCATAATTGCCCTCTGCGATGGCAATCTAATGAAATCTCAGCCACATGCTCTGGAAATACCGATGAAGGTTTGCTCAGAGTTAGAAATTCCGATCTGCGAAGGAAAAGATAGCTAGAAATGTTGGCAGTGAGAACGAAAGAGCAAGTCAAATGAAGCTGACCGCAGGAAGTGAACAGCGTAGTCCTGTGGACCAGCAGTTGCCCCGTGTGGATTTCTGCAGGGATTGGATGCAGTTGAGCAGCAGAGGGGAGCTGACATGCACCTTTATCAAACGACTAAGCCAGAGCAACTAAAGCTGGATATAGACAGAGCCCGTGATGGATGGGCTGCAGACCTCGCCTCACGCTCCTCGTGACATAGAGCTGCTGTAATCTGTTAGAGAAGAGCCTCCACAGTCACCATTAACTCAATGCATAAAATGCTGCGGCGCTTATTGCGCCTGACCTCTACTTGCAGCCTCACTCGTGATGGTTCTAATAAAAGTGCATTTTCAATTGATATATTTTCAACTTAGGAGCACAGTTTTTGGAGCATCTTAATAATAATAATAATAATAATAATAATAATAATAATAATAATGAGTATTTGTAAGGCGCTTTTCACAGTTTTAACTGTCTCAAAGCGCACATGTAAATATGTAAGGGAAATGTTGCTTTTTATTCAATTTGTCATCTGGGTTGTTGGTGTTAACTAAGTGGCTGCGGTTATGACAAGACAAAGACCCAAAGATAAGATCTTGTTCTCTTATTCTGTTGGAGTCACATGATGTCTCTAATTCCTTTGTCCATTTGACTTAATTGCGTTAATTGTCTGTTCTCCTGTGTCTGGTTAATTTTTTTATGTGTTTGGTTATGGAAATCTTGTGTTTTCCTTTGCTTGGTGTGCGTTCATTTTGGGTATTGGGTTCTTCCTGATTTGGATGTCTTTATATTCTTAATCACTGCAAGACTATGCACTTCAAGATTGTGAATATCTAACTTGGCCACTTCAGACCAGTATATCTAGCCTTGATTACCATCCAGAAGTATAATCCTAGCTTTGGGTTCAACCTATATTACGTTTAGTTTTTTTGAATATATGTAAAGTTTTTTCAAGTCTATTGATCTATTCAAAAATGTTGGGAAATTCTAAAGAACAAGCCATTGTAATGTTGACTAAACTCAAACATTTCTTAAACTCATAAAAATTTTAAGGATTATTTACTGATTTCCATTTAAACAATAACATACCATGTATTGTGTATAGCACAGCAATACTACAATGTGGTTTCTTATGCAGATGCTTTCACACCTGTTGTTTAGATCAAATGCAACCAAAACCAAATTACACTTTTTCTTCCATTTTGCTTCATTTTCACACCATTTCACACTGATTGCTCTCACGTGATCTACTTATTGACCATATCTGTCATTGAACAGATTTTCTATTAATGTGTTTAATGTATTTACCATAAATGTATTTCCAATAACGTATCTGTTTCGATTGGTCACAATTGATAAGTGACAATACGCAAATGAACTGACAGAAAGTCGTCAGACAACACGAGTACAACAAGTCGTCTTTGTAGTCTGATTCTAAGACATTCTCAAACTGGTCTTTAGTTACCTCGTAGTAGCGCTACCCACTTTTGTTCTCCTTGGGTTTTTCCTCACAGATTTTGTTTTGTTTGGTTTTCCTAACCTTTTTTGCCTTTTTCCTTGTTTTGTTTCTTTGAACAGTTCACTTGAGGTGGTTTGTGACTATTCATTTGTGTTATACAGCCTAACTTGATCTAACAATAATATTGTGATCTTGAACTTTGCACTTTTTTCTTTTAACCCCAACACTAACCCTTAGAATTTATTAAACAGACTTTAATACCATTTCACAAATTTGTGTGCTGTTCTGTGAATTCCAATTTTGCAGTATGCCTTTTATCTATTTACAAACGAAAAATATGATTCTCAGAAAATTCCATTTAAAATGTATTGTGTATATAAAATGATATGTATATAAAAAATACAACATATTGTTCAAAAAACATCTACCAACAGGGTTTTGATTGCGTCACAAGAACATATTAAAAAAGGCTGATGAGGGATTTAATCAAATTGATTGTAATTATTCTAGCACATGCATCACTGTCATCTCCGAGACCCCCGGCACAACAACAAATACCAGCTATACACGAAGCCAATCAAGTCTCGCGTGCCAACAGAGGAGGATGACACCGGCCCCTCAGGATAAGACTCAATGCTCTGGTAGATTTGCTCACCACCTGCATAAAAGCTCTTCATCCACACCACGAAATTTAGCAACGATTTGCCAACATGGAGATTTTGACGTCAGTGCCTGCAGAGAAGATTGTCTTCCGAATCCTTTACTCATGAGAGGAATTTAGTAATTTGATTTCCTAACTCAGGGCCTTTTTTTCACATTGCACCTTGGGTATTGAGAATCTCGATTTGTCCCATGAATTGGTCTATGTCTGATAGATTTAGAAAGGAAGTAAATTTAAGTTAATTGAAAAAAGAAAAAAAAGAGTCTTGTAATCTCAACACATTTATAATCTTAACCCTGACCGAGTTGGTTTAACTTAAAATACTTGGTTTCCCAGTTTTCGATTCATGGGATCAATCTTCATGTGTGGATTGATAATGGATTGATAAATACTCATTCATTTATGCAAAGGATGATCATTTACTTTTACCTTGGGTCAAACTAATCTCCCAAGCCAATAATTCAAGTCAATCAGTCATTTATGGCAGAGAAAAAAAAGTGTTGGGTGACTTTCTGTGAAAACTCAACCAGCAAAACATTTTTTTTTTTTTAAGAGTTGAATCTAGCATATAAGCTTTCTAAAACATCCAGCTTTTTATTCAAAGCTCAGGAACATGAAGGTTATTTTCATTAAATTCCTGAAAATCTAGGATAAAGGAATATGCGCCTTCAATCTAGTACTGACCTTTTTATAATGTCAAGTTAAGTACATTTGAATGAAAGTTTTAGCAAATATGAAAAGGTCATTTTTTACCACCTTTCCCACCCCAGACTTTATTGTTTTAATCAATTCACACAATAATAAGACGGCATAAGTGGAAATTTGATTTGACTGGCATTAATCAGTCTACAGCTACATTCCAAATACATTGCCAAGTTAGTCAGTACACTCAATGTTGTGTTGTAGTAAATAAAAAACTAGAATATGCATATCTGATGCGGTCTAATTTGAGCCTTTCTAATGGCCAATGTGATGATTCCAATTGGCTGAAGACATTTGCATGCATTGACCTTTTCCATGGACGTATATAACGAAGAAGTGCTTCGTTTTTTTTCATCCCTTTTATTCTTATTTTAACATAATACATCCATGTTTGTCCAAAGCTAAACATTATTTGGCTGTACTTGGTCCACAAAAACCTGGCTGTCGGACCTCAGGGTGCTGATATTTGGAAAAGAAACCCCTCTCTCGGGCAGAAGCTATATGTCTAAAAGCAAGACAGAACCCTGCAGGTTTCAGCAGTTGAACAAGACTGTAGTAGTGGGTTAGGGTTAGGGTATCTATACTATCACATGGAGCAAAGCGAATTCCACAAGACAGCTATGCTTCATGAACTGGATGATGTTTTTTTTTTTTACAAGTGGTACAAGAAAAGCAAGAAAGTTGCCCCATTGGCTGTATTGTTGTTGCACACTCTTAGGATCAGGATCTAGAGAGGAGCAAGAAGACGGAACCCTCCAAGATCTCATCTCTTCCGTTTTGGGGACCTTAGCTTGGTGTTGACAGTACCTAACAAAGCTCCAATTTAAACTTTTATGGTTGTAAGCCTCAAGGCAAACTTGAGAAGAAGGCTTAAAGCTGCCCACTGCTCCGTGTTTGTGTGTGTTTTTGAATTGAAATTGAATTGAAAAATCCTTTATTAGTCCCACAGCGGGGAAATTTCACGTCACAACAGCAACAACAAATCCAAACAAATAAATAAACATCACCATAACGCACTGCACACATCATAATAAACAAACAAACACAGACCATAAATGAACAAGTAGCGCTGCCCGTCATAAGCATAGCTCCAGTCAGCAGTTTAAATTTAAGTTCAAATTGTAGAGTCTAATCGCAGCAGGTAGGAAAGATCTGCGATATCTCTCCTTCACACAGCGCGGGTGAATCAGTCTGCCACTGAAGCTGCTCTCCAGAGCGGACAGAGAGTCCACCAGTGGGTGAGAGTCCAGGTCCAGAATGGATGATAGTTTATCCAGGACTCTTCTCTCACCCACCTCCTGCACTGTGTCCAGAGTGCATCCCAGGACAGAGCTGGACTTTTTGATGATCCTGTCCAGTCTCTTCCTGTCTTTGCCTGAGATGCTGCTGCTCCAGCAGACCACACCGTACAGGATTGCTGATGCCACCACAGAGTCATAGAAGATCTTCAGGAGTGACCCTCTCACTCCAAAAGACCGCAGTCTCCTCAGGAGGTAGAGTCTGCTCTGACCCTTCCTGTACAGTGCGTTTGTGTTGTGAGTCCAGTCCAGTTTGTTGTTCAGATGCACACCCAGGTATTTATAAGAGTCCACTCTCTCAATGTCCATTCCCTGGATGTGCATCGGTGGGATGACAGTAGACTGTCGCCGGCGAAAATCCACCCCCATCTCCTTAGTTTTCCCTGCGTTGATCAGGAGGTGGTTCCGCCGACACCAGTCCACAAAGTCCTGAGTGAGTCCTCTGTACTCAGCATCGTTATCTCCTGTGATCAACCCAACAATTGCTGAGTCATCAGAGAACTTCTGCAGAACACAGCCGTCCGTGTTGTGTCTGAAGTCTGAGGTGTAGAGGGTGAAGAGGAAAGGAGCCAGTACAGTCCCCTGTGGAGCCCCCACACTGCAGCTCAGAGTGTCAGACACACAGTCCTTGGCTCTCACAAACTGTGGCCTGTTTGTCAGATAGTCCATGATCCACTCCGTCAGATAGAGGTCCACACCAGCCTCCTCCAGTTTGTGTTCCAGAAGCACCGATGGTGTTGAAGGCGCTGGAGAAATCAAAAAACATGATCCTCACAATTACACAAACATCACTCGCCTCACCAAAGTATTAAAGTGCATCTTTTTTTTTTGATCCAGTGAATTATTCCTGGTTCTTCTGGCCCATCGCATCAGTTGTGTCTGGTTGGGTTTGCTTAGTGTTTGTTTTGAAGGACATCATGAGGAGAATGGTTTATCAAACAGAAGCTATTTATAGGTCGCTCATGCAATCGTCCATATATATCTTGGCCTGCAAATTCCAAATAGCAAAGTGGTCTTTAGAAAACTACAGGAGACTAGATCATATTTATGTCAAATCACAACATTTAATTCTCTTGTAACCAGAAACAGAACTTATTCAAGTAACCAAAACATGTATTTGCTTTTAACAAAGCAAGCATAAAGACTGGTACTGTCACGGTTTGGATCCTTCTGGTTACTTTTAAAATGACATTAGTCATATCACTTCCTTGTTTGAATACACTATTTAATTCTGCCCAGGTGTCATGTTTTAATTAGAATTATCAGATTATTATGTTCACCTGTGTCTAGTTGTGTCCTATCTGTTTTTTTTTAAGTCTGTGTTTTTCTTTGTTTGGTGCTGGATTGTGTTGTTGGTAAATTTGCCTTTTTGGATTGTTCTTGTCTGTTTTATATCAAATTAAATCAAATAAACTTTATTTGTCTCTTGATGTCCTGATGTTGTGTTCTTCATGGTTTTCCAGTCTTTATCCTGACCAATGACTTCTATGGGAACGTTTAATGATTATTTGCCTGTTTTTGGTCCTACATGGCCGTTTCTGTTTTGCTTGTTTGTAGTTTTTCATAATAAAAGTCCTGTCCCAGAAATTGGGTCTGTATCCTGAATACATATAACACGTATCACTATACAGTACTAAGACATAAAGTCAAGTATTTTCTTGTATTGCAAAAAGGTGAGAATGTGTCTGTTATTGAGGAGCTTGTCAAGCGATATGAGGACAAATGGAGGGGAAGTGTGTGTATAGATTTTGACTGAGCATTGTCTGTGATTTGAGCTCAACGGGGTCCCGACGGTGGGATCCGTTTTCAAGTGGCGAGGACACAGAGGCAGGAAGATAAAGACCTGTCCGAACATTAACAAACAAAACTCAACCATGCAGTTTTGATGTGGCACTTCAGATTCTCTTTTATGACAATCACAAGCGTCACAAGGAAAGATCCATGAGTAGAAAGTAGATTACACACATCCACGCACAAACACTTACGCTTACACTTACTTATTTATGGGTATGTACCGTTTACAATTTTCGTCAATTCACATGTTCATAAATATTACACGTGACAAATATAAATGATCTCATAATATAAATATATAATGATAATACATATATATGAACATAGTAGATATAAAATACTTACTTTTTTTAACATTTTTTCTTACTTAATATTTACTTAACTCATATTCTGTTAAGAATTGTGTACATTTGGAAATGGCAAACAAACATTTAACCCTTGCA
Source organism: Paedocypris micromegethes (assembly GCA_028031935.1). Lineage (NCBI taxonomy): Eukaryota > Metazoa > Chordata > Actinopteri > Cypriniformes > Paedocypris > Paedocypris micromegethes. Next base: position 11,202,608 of record CM051506.1, read on the forward strand.
ACCTTATAACTAGTCTCTATTTTGGCTTCTTTTCATCATTCACTGCAGATTATTTCCAAGAATGTTTTAGCGAGGACTTAATGCAATATTAAGAAGTGCAGAACAACTAACCACTTGGTTTCCCATGTTCTTTTGTCTGTTCGGGAAAAAAACTGAATAAATTGAAAGTCTATTATACCAAATCACTCAATAGTAAAACAGAATCCAAAGCATCTGTTTTGTCTGTACACAACACTGTCCTTATCATCAGTGATCTGTGACTCAATTAGTGCAGACAGCCATCGACAGTAATGAATTAGGAAGCTGCTGACCCAGGTAAGTTGAATATCAATCCATCTTGGGGTTGGGGACAAAAGCCGCACCTCATCTGTCCATATTATCAATCTGTTTAGTTATCAGTAATCATAAATCTATACCTAATAGATGCAAGTCTCCTTGTCTTCAAGACCTTGTTGTCTCCTGTTCCAACAAACTAGGAAGGACAAACAGGTGATTCACATCAAAGAGAAAAAATTGAACCAATGAGAGAGACAAAGAAAGAGAGGGAGAGGAATAAAAACTGTGAGAACGGGGCAGATGGATAATGCACGTTTGAGGTGGAGGAAGAGCATTTGTAAGAGAGAAATAAAAGGGGAGAGAAAGAAAGAGATGAAGGAGAGAGATCGAGAGACAAAAACATTGAAGAATGCTGGTTAGAAAAGAGGAAAGAGGCAGAATTGCACAGCAAACGAGAAAAAATAGAGATAAAGAAAAAGAAATAGTGGGATTCTGTAATGTGTAAAGCTTGTTGCAAAGGCCTATGCCAACTAAAGGATTACTGTAGAATTTGAATTAATTCAAATGAATAACTACAATGAACTCACTAATAATGCAGTTTTTTTGAATAGCAGAATATTGATGTCACAAAACATTTAATTTAATAAAGGATGACTTGTAAATGAGGACACGTTTTCTGACTTGTCAAAGGATTTATTTAGATTTTTCACTTTTGTCAACCTTTTCTCTTCTACCTTCATCATTGCTTCTGATTTCAACCTAGTGTTTTCTACGAACTATTTGTAGGTGTAGCTGGTTTGTGAGTGCAGGTACTTTTTTTGGTTAACCTTGTGCTATTATTTTAAGTGTGTATATATATGATAGTAGACAAAGGAAAACTGTTTGACTATGTCTCAATATTACGCCTTGAACACAGAGGCACACAGTACACATCTCTATACACACTTCTTGTTTACTCATAGTGAGAATGTGTAGCACAGGAAGTCATTCTGTTTTCGTGTAGATATGCAAGTGATGAACAGCAATAGAGAAACAGCTGGAAGACATCTAAGGAACACGGTCTTCTTCCTGGAGCAAGAGTGGATGTTTCCTCTCATGTCAGACAAAAGAATCAGAGTTTTATGGAAATGAGCCCACCAGCCACAAGTGGGTTGACGGAGCATGAAGACTGGAAGTCAATCTTTTTTTTCGGATTCATCACCTTATTCCTTCCACTTTTTTTTTGTTTTTAAATTCCATCTTCAGAGTTCTGCAGTTCTTCCTTTCATCTCCTTCAGAGATGGGGTAATTTACACATCTCCTCCGATTCCCTCCTGCCTGACGTAGTTCTTATCTATCTGCTCTCTTCACATCAATGATCAGTGGGTCTTCTAAGAAATTCATCCGTGACTCACATTGCAGTCTTCACTTTGACAGGATCAAGGCAAAGGGTTTATTTTTTTTTCCTCTTCGGTCTCCCAAACAACCCTATTCATCTTTCTTTCTGTGTCCGGAGAAGCATTTGATTTTGTCAAACTCAAGCAAAGGAGTTCTTTCACCCGCCTGACATCATAAATCCAGACTGCTCGGAAAAAAGTGACGGCCGAGTTTGAGCAAACCGAATTCTGCAATGAAAGACTGCCCCGTCTGAAGATCATTTGTGTTCTGCTGCTGCCATCTGCTGCGGGATTCTGAATCTCCAGCACTTGATGTCTGCATGAGAGGAAAATTACATTTACAGTGTTTGAATTAACTGCAAAGAGAAGCAGCTTGTGATTTCCATTCAGTCTTCATTGAAAGGTAAAGAACAGACATAAAAATATTAGCATATAAATTGAAAAAGAAACACACACACCCACACCCACACACACACACAGATGTAATCAACAGCTACAAAAACAAACACAATTTAAATAATAGAGGTGTAAAGAGTACCTGAGTTAAAGTATGATATCTTACTGTAAAAATACAAGTCACCAATACCATGAAGACTTGAGTAAAAGTCGTAAAGTATCTATTAAGGAAAACCTAAACATTTTACTCATGAATTGGGAAAACCAGGCTATATGAAAAACAAGAAAATTGGGAAATGTAATTTCCAAATATAGAAATAATAAATTTAAAAAATATAGAAAAGCTGATAAATAGCATCCAGTTCCTTCAGCATCTTGCAGATGGCGATATCGCCTTGTCCCCCCAAGAAATTAACCACGGTAGAAAAAGATGGCGACTTGTTGCGCACAATCACAATGTAAGAAGTAACTGTGTTCATTCAAATGTAGTAGAGTAAAACGTACAAATACTCCATCAAAAATGTAGTAAAGTAGAGAGTAACTTTTGCTTATATTTTTGATACTCAGTACAAGTACAAAGTAACCAGAAATACTCAAGTAAAGTAACAGTTCATTCAGTCAAGTACTTTACACCACTGTTAAAGAATAATCCATGTTCCCGTTTACAGTGTCAGGCTTCAATTTAGCTGCGGCTTGTAGTGAAAGTGAGAACAGGCGTTTTAATGGACTTGATAAAAGCTCGCTGATGCTTTTTTCTGCTGTGGTTTGGCCCAGTAACAGCCTTAAGCAGCAAAATGCAATTCACCTTGTGAGCTTCAGCAGATTCACTGATCACACATTTAGACGAAAGTGTTTGCTTGGCAAATGGTGTTAGTCTGTTTCGCAAGTCAGAAAAGAAATTGTTTTACAGAAGAGAAAAGCAATATACGTTTTCAATATATATTCTGCTTGAGTCAGGCTGTGCTCTTCTATTCATTTAGTCATTTAAACAAAACAGTTACATTTGCAACAGACAATAAAAATATTGTAATAAAAAACCCCAATATTTTTTTTTTGTAAAATTCTTTTTGAGCATTTGATTGGTGGAATGCTGCATGCATTGATTTCTACATATTTTTCCCAGAGATTAAAATGTCAGGAATGTAATTGACTTCAGCACAATGTATTTGACATTAATAGCGAATAATTCTGCTTGCTTACATAAATCACGTTCTGTGAATAAATATGGCACAGATTTACTGTCTCCAGGTTTGAGTGACACTTACTGCCCTTGACACACTGTGTGCTTAACCTTTCTCTGCCTCTCGTGACCTTTAACCCGACAAACTGATGTCAAGGGTCAATGAATGAAATCAGATGCCATGTTTACGCCGCCTTCCTTTGTCTTTAATTACATTATGTGCTGGGAAAATCAACTGTATATATTCTATAAAACGTGCAGAATAAGCCTGTACATGCCCAACCTCACATGAGTTGAGAATAATCTGAATGGTCTCATCAATTTTCAATCCTTCACAAAGAGATAAGCGTGAAATTTGTTTGTCCCTTCTTTTTTTTTTAAATTGAGTTCAATTTTACTGAGTTTTTTTTACTCTTCTCCCGAGCTCAGCTGGATACCATGACAAAGAATCAATCCTAAACTGGAACGAGCGCAGTTAGCTGGGAAGGAAGGAAATTTGTTCCCAGCTGGTCAATACATATTTGAAGCCGGCCGAGAGCGCTGTAATGAAAGCGTGCTAGTCTGTTTACCACGGAGACAGAGACATCATTTCTGACTCCATGTGACTGGCCTGTACATCATGCCATAATTACTATCAAGCCAATGAGAGAAACTGTTCCAGCATCATTTCTACGGCTGTCAAACAGGAGACTGCCAGTATGATGCCAGTATTTTCTTTATAAATCCCAGAAAATTCACAAAAAAGTCACTTAATAGGTTGAAATAAATCTTTTGTAGTCTTAAAGCATCAAAGAAACCTGTTTTTTTACAAAATAGCATAAGCCAATTTCATAATTAAGTATAGCTGCAAGCAAAAATGGCGGGATTGTAGCCTTTTCTAATGTGTGCGGGAAAGCAATTTTAACTGTTAACTTTTTTTAATTGTTTATGTGTTTTTATATGTGAATTTTAGACAAGAGCTAAGGCATAAGCAATAGAGTGCAAACATTTAAACAGCAAGAGCAATAATGTACTTTACTATTAGATTATGTTTTTTAATATGAGTTAATATGGGTTTAATATGAAATAATTAAATAGAAAACAAAAACGTCAAAGCAGACTCATAAATAGATAAACTCAACATTACAAACATGAAGGGGAAATGGTTTAAACAACATATTTTTGTTTCAAATTTTTTGATTAAAGCAGTGTAATGCTCCAAACATTTTAGTTAGTTTATGAAATTAGTAGTGTAAAAAGCTAGTTAGTATTTACCAATGTATTATTATTATTACTTGTTTATATATCTATTTATAATAAGTATTTATTTATAATTTTTTGACTAGAAAATGCTAGACGGTTCCTTTTTTGGTCGACTTTTTGGCTTCAAAACTGAAGCGTCCTTATAAAGCCCTAAAAATAAAATTGGAAAAGTTTCAACAGCAAGAAGTTTAAATAAAAGCAGAAGTTTAAACAGATGTATATGTCAGCTGGGCATACTGTCCATTTCTCCTCCTGATATTGATTAAAAGACATTGTGACTGGACATCGCTGTGCAAAGCCTGTCTTTATGTCACACCATCTTAAATCTATAGATTCCAACAGAGTCAACTGAGACCGTAACTGTAGAAATCCAATTATAGCACAATACAATTCAGTAAGCATTAAACGAAGGGTTTAAGCGACAGGCACAACACGCAGCATGTACAGAGCTGTATTCACTTCACTGTTAATTCCTGAGAAATAGCTGTACACCACACTGATTGATAATATTGATCCAGACCAAGGACCAGTCAACGGGGACCGGCATGTATAGACGTCAATAGGCACTCGTTTAAAGCAAGTGCATGCAACACACAGTGAAGAAATTCAATTTTCCATCACTCGTTTCCAAGAGCGATGCGGTGTGGTCTCTTTGACACATCTCATCAAACCAAAGCAACCGAGGGACTGTACGGACCGGCAGAGCACTTAAATGTACAGTATTCCATATCCCGGGAGTTCATTTTAGATGGAACACCGGCACCCTTCAACTTCATCCACCCAACTTCAGCATCAGCAAAAAAGAAGGGAGATTTAGACCCGAGAGAATAGAGAAAACTGATACGGATGCCGCAGATAGAATCAGGTAAGCACAATACCTGACCGAGATATTAGTGTGTGCGAGTGAAATAGAGAGCAGAGAAAAAGAAACACAGGAGAGAAAAGAGAGAGAGAAAGCACTTAAGTGAGAGAGCAAGTGAGAGAGAGAGAGTGAGAGAGCAAGTGAGAGAGAGAGAGAGAGAGAGAGAGAGAGAGAGAGAGAGAGAGAGAGAGAGAGAGAGAGAAACAGACCAGTAAATAAAAAGAGAGCGCATAAGTGAGAAAGTCTGGATAACAGTTGTAAGCAAAAAAGAAAAGAGCAGAGCGATGAAGAGAGATAAAGACAGACAGACTGACAGGCAGAGAGAGAAAGAGAGGGAGAGAAAAAAGTGAGGAAGAGAGAGAGGGAGCAAGACAGCAAGCAAAAGAGTGAGAGAGCGAGCAGCGGAGAGAGGGGGAGCGAAAGAGAGAGAGAGATAGAGATAGAGAGATTGGACAAAAAAGGACGAGAACCAAGGAGTAAGAAGAGAAAAAGAAACACAGATCATTAAAAAAAGAGAGAACACAGGAGTGAGAAAAACAAAAGATACCCGATAGAAAAGCAGGAGTGAAAAAGTAGAGAGGGGAAGTGAAGGGGGGGGGTAATCAAGAGAGAGGTAGAGAGAGAAAGAGGGGGGAGGAAAAAGAGAGACATTGAAAGAGAGCAAACGAAGGTGGGTGTAAATGTTTTTTTTTTCAGTGTGTGTAATTTGGTTAATATTAAAATCAATTAAAACTTTACAACAAAGTATATTTTAAAAAGAACAACCTTTGCAACAAACATTTGAGACACTAAAACGGAACAAAAAAAAAAAAGTCAATAAAGCCATAAAGGATACGAAGGATGTAGAAAAGTGTGATCTGTCATGAACAAATAAACTTTTCTCCAGCAGCGAGGTGAAGCGGAGCCTGTTCATCACTGGGCTGCTGCACAGGAACTGCTGCTTCGGTGTAATTTATGAAGTGTGAGGTTTCTAACGGCATCATCAACAACTCCTCGCTCAAGCCTTGTCTGGATCCCTCCTCTCCTCACTCTCGCCATCTCCACATCTTTCTGCTCTATTCATCACTGCAGACCTCCATCTTCTCCTCAGCACAAGCCGAGAAGACGTGCTTCCACATTGGAGAGGCATTTTTCACTCTATCGTACAGGAAGAATCACCCCTGCTTTTGTAGTTCAGGGCTCTGTCATCTAGTAAGAGTCCTGTCAGTGGATCTCTAAAAATGTTCATGGATAGAAATATTATTACTGTAGATTTATAATGAGACATAATATAATGAGAATTCTAATAAAATATTTTTATTTTTTATAATTTTCAGTGCTCAAAAACTTGGTTGATGCTTATAAACAGGCCTGAGCTTGAACCAATTGCTCTGCGCATGTGTGGCGTCTTTGGAAGAGCTTGGGAAATGAAGACCTGACTTTTTGTTAAAACGATATCAAAATGATACAAGTCACAAGTTAGGTTTGTTTGATAAAGAAAAAATTGTATTTTGAAGAGAATATTAACGTAATTGAACCTGAAACGTTAATAATAATAATAATAATAATAATAATAATAATTAAAATTAATAAAAAAAAAACATTTAGGCTGAAAAATTGCTTGTAGTTGCCTATTCTCTTACATCCATTTACATTTTACTGAATCAGCTTTACAACAAACAAAAACAACAACAAAATCAGGCAAACAACCCCCCCCCAACAAAAAACTGATCAAAATCTCAAAAAATAATTTCAAAGAATGCAACTCTTTTCAGCCTCTCGTTGTCATTTGTTTTTAAAGTCATCACTAAGTTCATTCATTAATTTTACACCAACAACTGAAACATGCCTCATTTTTACATTTGTTCGCACTTTAACATGTTCGAACAAGTTGCAACTCTTAAATTATATTGACCAACTCCTAACTTTAAAAAATCTTTGTATATGATCTC
>CM051506.1:11214870-11226386 GCA_028031935.1 Paedocypris micromegethes
TTTAAATTTGGTCTCTAGTGGTCATTTTGAGAAACTCACTTATTTTTACTTCCAGTTTCCTTCAGGAATGGACCGTGTAACTAACCTTTGTTCTACATCATTGTTCCACTGAAGCTATTTACCCAACACGAGCGTCTCCTTGTATCCCGGATCATGTCTGCACATACCAGAGTTGCCTAAATTATTCTCCCAGACTATAGGAAGCTTGAGGTGACAGGAGAGATTAGTCTCAGTTGCTGGTGTTTCCATTAGCAGCCTTTTACTCTCTATGGTCTGACGGAGGAATGGTGAACCGTCAGGAGAAACAGATGCAGAGTCAGGGAAACTCCATTAATCAGAACATCTCTCCATTCTTTCTTCTACCTGTTCAAATACACTCCTTTTGACATGTACATTTCTCTGCATCTTAACTGCGAGGTATCATTAATTCAGCTTCCTGGTTCTCTTGGGTTCATTCTAGTTGGGAGGATGCTAATGTTAACCATCCGGGCATTGGCCCAACATCCAACCCTGTGCGTAATGTCAGACATCAGGTGTTAACAGCTCACTGTCGGTTACAGTAATATCCTCAGCCGCACAGAGGGAAAGGCAAACCAGGACAGCAGCTTCCTCGTGATGCCCAGCCAGAAATCCTGAAAGCAAAGCGTTTGCTGGATAACAAACTAGTGCAGACAACAGAAACACCATTATTGGATTCCCTGTAATCAGTCTTCAGGAAATCTAAATACATTTCCGGTCTTTTTTGTAAGTTTTTATACTTAATACTTACATGATGGCAGGAATTTTGGCCCCAGTAGACGACAGAATTGCTTACTTATAGTTATATTTTGAGGTGGAATGATGTCTTTTACACTTTTAATAATTTTGATTATAGTAAACTCAACATAGTTTAGTTAAATGTAAGGTGTTATTTATATAGCAAGCTGCAGTAGTAAATACTGTACTAGTTTATGGAGCATACTCTATAAATGTATAAGAGAGAGAGAGAGAGAGAGAGAGAGAGAGAGAGAGAGAGAGAGAGAGAGGAGGAGAAAAAGGAAAAGGAAAAGAAAGAGCACAAGTAAGTGAAAGAGAAAAAAGGAGAGACGGCTGATTTATTAGTCGTTTTTTTTCTACTTTTCTATCCTTTTTTATTCTTTCTTTTTCTCTTTCTCCCTATATTTCTTTCTTTCGCTTTCTCTCTTTCTATCTTTTGTTCCACTTTATATGTGGGGACCATTGACCAACTTTGAAGGATGGGATTATGGGGTGTGTGTGGGGGGGGTATCAGATTTTTGTCAGGTTCTAGTATGAGTAGACGGGAGTATTGCGATGGTTGGGATAATAATAAATATACGCACATCATGAAGTAGTGTACAGTATAGGTGAGAAATAGTTCCATGATTTTTTTATGAACAGTGTATAAATTATCCCCACTATATAACCACAGATGTTCTGTGAAATCACACCTGTCGCTGTGTCATCTCATCAGTAAAAGTCATACTTCAGGGAGCAGCATTCCCCGTTTCCACCGGTCCAGCACTTACTGCGTGAGATGTGCTTCATGTCTTTGCTATTGATTCTGAAGAAAAATTACAGCAATGTCTTTTATTTTTACATTGTTTTAGACCACACTAAACATGACCATTCGGATTTTACAAAACATGCATCAGACATCTTCAAACTTCCAATGAAGAATAAGTCTTGTTTAATTGAGGGAGGGGGCAACAACGACTTTTTCCATTTAGTTAGATTTGTAAGAGAAAATTAACTTCACATTTTAACAACTTTTTAATTCAGTATATGTACCGGTACGCTTTACTCTTCAATCAGTGTACTGTAAGCATATAATATATTATGATAATAATATATATTGCATGATAATATAACGTTATTTTAAATATAATTTAATATGTTATAAAGAATATTATAATGTCACATTTAATATTAATTATTCATTTATCATTAATAGAATAATAATTATTCATAAAATTAATATTGTCTATTATAAATTATTTATTCTTTAAAATGTAAGGAAAACTTATATTTTAACATTCTAGGTCCAGATAAACTTGCATTTAATAGTGATAAGTATACAGTATTTTATTGCGTTTCCATAAAATGACATTTTAGGGAAAAAATCTTTATTTATTGTAGATTTCACATAGTTTTTTTTTTTATGTAATATAATTCATGTATCAGTGTACAGTATGAGAAAAAAGAGATCATATTTGCTACTTAATATGTTCCGCCATATGCATATCAGGAGGCTGTCCTCATTATTTTCCGGACACTTTTTGGGCAAACCATAGTGAGTTGAATATTCGCAGCAGAACACTTATGCGCCAGCCAGTCGACTAGATGACTCACCGGTCCATCCACAAAGGAAATCATATTATGATTAGTATGATACTACCGCACACTGATGCCCACGGGGGCATTACGTCCTTCACGGGAGGCGTCAGGAGACCCCTTAAGGTCTTATTAGACGCCTTTTGAAGAGCTTCTCCTGCCTCGTGATCACAAAAAGCACATGCTGCTCAGACTGCAGTGTGCCAGTATAGAGACAAACTATATCTGTCTGTATGGTGTCGGCACCCCAGTTGTTTGCTTCTCAATGTGGATTATGCCTGGAAATTTTGAAAAAAGTAAATCAATGTAATATGCCATAAAACCTCTACTAGAAGGCTATGGTCTTCTACCCTTCCGTCATGTTGATCTTCTACTAGTTTAAGAGTAGATAAGAAATATATGTCAATCAAAACTTGATAAATTGATTAGAACCACTATCTCCGTAGATTTTGCTTTGATAATATAAAAACATTTAACACTTCTTACAATTATCAGTTTTACACCAACAGCAACAACAACAACCACAACCATTATTATTACGATTTTTTATTATTATTAATAATATCATTAGTATAATTTTTATAATGTATTTTATTATTAATAATAATAATATTAGTTTTACATTAACTATTATTAATTAACTATTATTAAGTATTTTATTGTTAATTTTAACATTAATATTACTATTATTATTATTATAACCACATCAGAGCCAAATATTAGCAATCATTTTCAAATCCAAGATATTGCGATTAAGATTTGGCATTTCAGATACAAGTGTCAGACACAGTGTGCAGGTCAAGCCAGTTCCTGATTCAATAAACGTTTGAATGTTAGTCGTAGAATTTTATTATGTTTTTAACAATTCCTGGCGTTTAAAAGTGACTTCCAGATTTTAGATATCTCTAGACATATTTCCATGCAATATGCAGTAGAGGATCTGTGAGCATTCCGGGGGCAAGCTGTCTCGAGTTTAGATCTGGTGTGGACTAAAAAAGACCTCGGCTCAGTGTTAATATTCACATTGACAGAGTGTGGGATTTTGCCTAGCTTTTGGTTTCAAGTCAGTAGAATCTGCTTCATTTTATTCTCCCGGAAGGAGCGCTGTCATGAGAGTAGAAGATCAATGTTTAAACTTCTCTATTCCTCCACTCCTTCCGTTTTATTTTTTCCTTTTAGCAGAAGGTGTGAGCCATCTTATCCAGCGCATACCACCTGTCTCCCAATAAGTCTGTGCCAAACTGCTGATATGTATGAATATAGAATCGTCCTTCTGTGACAAGACAAACTATGCAGAAAATTGAGAGCACCCCTATTAGAATTTGCCACAGTCATCATGTGTGATCAAATATTTATGCACCTATTCCCACAAGCCCCCTCTGTCCTGATACGTGCCGGTCCATTTTACGCAATATTATAGTATTATAGTGTATTATAGTGTTAATGGTATTAGCATGCCAATTGTGACAGTTAAGACCGTAGACGACAGAGCATTAACGTATATTTAATTACTTCAAGCTTCTTAAAAAAACCTTAGATGATTAGCATGTACAATTCCTGTGTTTTTACATGTTCCTGCACTCACCAATTCTGGCCAAAAAATTTAATTTTGAAAACGAATACAGGAGTCTTTGGTATTTGGCATCAAACTGCGGTGGTAATTTGGCACTGAAAATCCAGACACAATTGTCTTGATTGAAAACTCACCTTTTAAAGGCAGCGTGCATATGATTGTGGCACTATTCGGCATCTATTTGCCGACCATTTATTTCTGCTCTGATGGGGGATTGTGATGTGGTTGGATTATTTCACTGAAAACTGAACCAGACTAGTTCCAGAATGAGTTGGTTGTAGTTATTTATTTATTTATTTTTGTCAGTGCTGCCCAGCTTGTTAACTTGGGCGACAAACTTGACTTTTCTGAGATTTTTGTGGATGACAAGATGAATATTAAAAATACATCATATTGATGCAAAATGAGAGAAAATAAATCATATCGATAACTGACGGTTTTGTCATGCAATGCTTTTATTATTATTGCCAGCAGTTGGTTTTAGATATCAGTTTTGGAAAGTTTTCTGTCTCTCTTTTGACAAATTTGGAATTTCGTCTGGTGGCATTTTAGCACAAAAGCTGAAAGCAATAGTTTTGTCCTTCAGAGACCTTAAGGTCGTTTCACCCTATAGAAAATGTGTTAGTGTACTTATGTTAGTGTACAATAACATTCTTCTCTTTTTTCAAATGTACTCAAATAACAAAAGTATGTGAATGTTGAAAAAAAAAGCCAGACGTAACACCTTCACAGGCCGGATGTGGCCCGCGGGCCGTAGGTCAGGCACCACTGTGCCACAGTCAAAGTCCATCAGTTAAATTACTGAACTTGTGTACAAAATTACAGAATCTACTTTTATGACAGTCGATGACTGGGCAAAGCACTTTATAAACAAATCGTTCTGTCTGTTTCATAACTATAGAGGATTTTGTAGCACCGAATAAACTTTTCATTTCAATCTGTTCTTTATTTTTCTCATTGATTTTAAACCCAGGCCCAAGTACTTGCAAAGTGCATTAATTGAGAAGAGTTATCAAGAGAATTACAGTACTATACAGTCTCCTCTGGTGAAAGTAAATGAGCACAGGATATGAAGAGGGACTAACCAAGATCTTGCCATCAATAATAAATCCAGCTAAACCTCTGAGAACTCTAAAAGTTCTCCTTTACATATGAATTATGCATGGACTTTAGTGCATTGCTGATTTGGTTCAGACTTTTTATTTTCTTGCCAGGGAGTTTGTAACAGTCAAAGAGCAAATATTGTGGTTTTGTTTGAGCAAGAATAAAGAAAAAATGCAATCAGTCTGTTGGATGATTAATGGTGTTTTTATGACCTTGACTTTGCTCCGCTTCCGTTGCTGTCCCCTCTGTTTTACTGTCAAGTTCATTTGGAATTGAGTCAGTAATTTGTTGTTTTGCATTAGTATTCACTATACAATGTGTCAAATTAAAAAGGTATTTAAATAAAATCAAGCGGACATGCAGACAATTCACTGTCCCCAATTTTCCTGAACGTGTTTGTAGACGCTGGGAGGAACAGAATCATCTGGTGGAATCATTGTGAACATTCAATATTCCACACATACAGTAAGAGATGTATACACACATACAATATACAAGACATGTATATACTAACTTAATGAACCAAAAATGCATGGAGTGGTCATATATATATATATATATATATATTCATATGTGAGACATAAACATAATTTAAATCAGCAAGAATTATGGTTACTAAACAAGGGGTAGTTGTAAACCAAGACCAGATATAGAGAATTTGAGGAGACATGGTCAATGTTAATGTCAATGGTCAATGTCAAGACAAGGGTCAATGTAGGATTATAAGAAAATTAAATAGTTTAATACACATTTACTTGATTCAATTTGTATTACAACTTTCATTTATTTATAGCAAAATTTTTAATAAAATATATATATATATTTTTTCATTAACTTAAAAAAATATATTTTATTAAAATAATTTTTTGGGACATTTGCTTAAAAGCGGGGAATTTAATGTTAACAACAGCAGCGAAGAAATAGAAAGAAACAATACGTATATAAACACATAAATATAGTATGCTAAATATACTAAACTATAAATAAACATACATAATTAAACATAAACAAGCACAAATAATACAGCACACATCCCAACTTTTCCGAAAACGTGTGGTCACCAGTTCAGATTGCATCATTATATTATAATTTATATTTTAACTATATGTTATCATAATATCTATAATGTGTGCTCTTCATTTTTTGTGGTTTTATAGGTGAGTGGGGTGAGGGGGGGAGGGGGGGGCGAGAGATAGAGAGAGATAGAGATATTATATTTTAATTTTATAATATAAATATATAATTGTAATACCTATAATGTGTGCTCTTCGTTATTGATGGTTTTATAAGTGAGTGAGATATGTGGGGGGAGACTTGCTTGAGACCCTAATGAGACCATGGCTCAAATATCAAAAAACAGAGTTTGAAAAGTATCACGTGATGACGCCCGCATCATGTGATGGATTTGAGAAGCAGCAGCACAGTTATTCAGACTTGAGGCGGGTCTATGTGTCTTTCTCATTAGTGCCCAGAAAGTCCACTGGGGGTTTTGTACCGTGTTAATCACCTCCTGGATGCAATATGGATTCCACTCTCCAGCTCTCATTCTAAAGCAGTGTTGTGACCAGGGCCTGGAGCAAATCACCTGCTATAATTGTGATCAATGGGCCGTGTCAACCCATTTCACAGACAAGTGCTTCTCTTGGTGGCCAGGGTCAATGGCACAAATAGCAATGATTTACATAGCCAATACTGAAAGTTGCAGAATCACCAGGAACAACTTACCTAATACAAGAGATTAAATCTTGCCGAGCAAGTGCATTTGAAAGCTTTCCGGAAAGATACTTAGCACTGTGCCCTGTAGATAACACCAGCCACGTGTGTAAAAGAGATATGTTAGCCTTTTACTGGAACAGAGCTAGTCTGTAAAACTTTGCGTGGAAATCATTAGGTTGTATTTTTGAAAAAATTAGTTTTAGGCATCGTAATGTTCATCTCACATTTATTTCACGCAAGGACATTTATCTTCATCTGAAATTCCATTCTTTCTAAGACGCAGTGAACGAACAACCCACTTTTCAAATATACTGTAGGCACAAGATGTTCATGCACTTTTTACATTTTTTGAATTACAAATGGTTGGACTACAAACCAATGTCACTACAACTACAATGTCACTACAACTTCACTATAGCACTATAAACTATAAAGCCTTCATCTTTGTACCTGTCTCCATCATATGGGTTCGTCGCCACTGAATTTAGCCTCCGATGCCAGAGTTCAGATCTTAATCATATAATTGGACTAATTGTGTCTATATTAAATTAGTTCCAGTGACTACATCAACTTCATTGGTACTTTTTATACTTTTTATAACTCAGTGTTGAAAGGAAAGAAGTCAATCTCACTTCACCAGATTTAGTCTGCATGTCTGACAAAGTTTGAGGTAACAACCAATTTGAAAGAATAACAATTTAATTAGTTGATCGTCAAAAACTGCATTTCCCATGAGCCTTTGTGATAAGTCACATGGCATGTCATTTATCACAGAACCACAGCGATTGCTATTGGATGGCAGAAGTTTAAGGAGGTTATGAAGCGGTATATCACGCAACGCATTATTTTTGGCACTAAGGCAATTTTTATTATTGCTAAACCGTTGAGTATCATTTTAGTTACTAAAGTTTGGTGTCAAAAGTTTTTGGTTTTGCCTGTTATTTCTGCTCATGTTCAGGGTTTTGTCTATTTTTGTCTATTAGGTTTTGCCCTAATTGAATTACAATTTACATTACATTTATTAAAAACACGTCTGATTACAGATCAATAAACACAACATTTATAGCGTCTCACACACACACACTAACATGTTAAATAAGGATTAATTTTGTTGTACCATGCACTTCCTTGCAATTCATCAGCTATTATTTTGTCCCAACGTCTCCAGCCTGATTACACATCACAAACTGAGACAAAATCCCGTCAAAATCCAACAAACACAAACTGTTTGCCTTGCAGTTTCTATTTCTGGCTTGTCTGAATCACAATGTGATTCTCCGGATTGGCTAGGGAAGCATTGAGCTGAATAAAGTTCACAAGAACATGTCTTTACCGATGCAATCCATTTCTATTAAAAATAAATGATGGAATCTTCAAGAACATTAATGAGTTCATTAACCATTAATACAACATCTTGAATTATTAACAATGCAGTCAATTATTTTCACTTGTATCAAGTGTGTATTGTCCTATTTTTGTGAAACAGAATGTGTAACATACCAGAAGTAAGCTCTTAGCATTACTATTATTATTATTATTATTATATATTATCTCTTTATATTATATATATGTAAAACAAGCATGTTTATACTTTTTAAGAGAATGTGCAAAGTATGTGCAATTATGTTGTTTGTGTCTCATTTATTTAATGACACTGTTTTATTTATTTTTAAAATATTTACATTAATATTATGTGATATTTATTTTGCTTTCTTTAAAAAAAAAAAAAAAAGCGGAAATTTCATTTCTTGTTGTCATGTGCAAACTTGGCCACTAAAGGTGATTCTGATAAATTGTTAAGATGATTAAGAAAAGCTACTGCAAAATCAACCTAAATAATTGTAAAGCGTAAAACTCTGTTCAGACACAAACTCAATAAAGAAATGAGGTTGGACAAATCAAGCCTTAATGTGATGATGGTTCCTAATCATTATCCATGACCTCGGCCCCCGAAGACAACCCATTTAGTTTTATTTGCACAGGGCCAGGCACATATCATTACAGTCATTTCCAGTCTGGCCGAGTGTGGCTCTGTGATAGATCACATCAATGAGCGGCAATTCTCATTTCTCTGCTATTTGGTTTGAATTCAATTTAGTCCGAGCAGCACACAGTGGATGACACTTCAGCTAAGGCCTGCAAGCGGCCGGTTTGCATCCACTCCACAGCGTCAGAGAAGAAGATGCTTTAAATGGAAAAGAAGCTGAGAGTGTTGAAATCTTCATTGCACATGCCAAGCGAATATCACTCGCCTGTAAGAAAGAAAAAAAAATGCTTCTAAAAAGAGAGCTTGAAATTCTGCACTGCCACATTAACAACAAAATAAATTTTTTGCTTTTAATATGTTGAAAAGTTTTATTCAAACAAGGATGGGAGGGATTTATCTAATGACTGTTTGAAAATGCAGATAAACTATTATTCACATAGTCAGTCTTGTTCAAATCCATATATTTTAATGGCATTTAATAATGTGGATTTCCGTATATTAAAAGCCTCTAAACATTAAGGCCACTGAATGATGCATAATTTTAAAACTAAAATGTTTTGGAATATATTTAAGGTACGTACGTTTTATTGCAGCCCGATAATAAAACAGTAATATTATTGGTTTCAGTAAAAAATATCAGTAAAATATTATTCTACAAACCACTAAACTCATGGCAATGTCAATAACCTATACTAAAATAATGCACTGATGCACTAAAATAATATAAAATAAGTTAATTTTGTGATTTTACCATTTCAAAATCCTTAGGTGTCTTTCTCATTGAGTTCATTTTTTGTTTTTAAACAAGCTATACTAGAAAATGGTTTATGTGACTTTAATTACATTTTTACCGGCTACTCCATAAAAAAAAAGATAAGGTCTTTTTTCTCTCAATTCCTTGTGTAATTTCTCTATAAACTTTTCTCTCGTTGGTCTTTGCCAGCAAGACACAAATACGAGCCAGTAAGCAGGTTTGTGAATGTTAATGTCTGTAAATATAACTTCCCACTGTGGTTCCATCTGGCAAATGTCAATAAAAACTGGGAGAGAATTACCAGGTTTCACAGGAAGACTCGATCAAGACAGTGGGGTGATCACCAAAAGGTTGACATTTCTAACTCATGCTCCTATGAACACCAGTGGTCGATGGATCAAAATGGTTCTGCTTTAAACAACAAAAGGGAAATGTCAAAAACAATTAGCTAAATCAGTCAGTGGCACGTGAAGTAGTGACCTGCTGTTCAATGGCCTTTCCTGAGTGCATGCCTCATTCTTTCAATATTAGCTTTCTCATTATAAAGCCAAGAATGCATCATTCTAATAGGACCATCAATGACAAACATGTTAAAGATGACACCGCTAGTGGCAAACACAGTCAAAGATTCTACGTGTGATAATGAAACAAGGTTAGAAAATGTCCTCTAGTCTTTGTGGCTGACTTGAATATACAAGCAACCTCTGTGATCTAGTTACTGATGAAAGTTTGTCCAAACCACATTTAGAGCCATGATCTTACTACTAATAGTTAGTTAAAAAGAAATAAAAAACTTTAAACTCAACTTTTATTCATTTTACGCCCGTAAATTGCATAAACTATAATTGACAGAAGCAAAAATGTTGATTCAGCACCATGGACAGCGTGCAATCAGGACCACGGACAGTGCTCACTTAATCATGGTGTTTGTTAAAGCTTTGTTGTTATTGTTGTTTGGATGTGCTAAAAACAAGCAGATTTTACTAAAAATTTCTGCGTGAGAAAAACGTTTTCAAACTTTGTGAAATCAAACCCATGGGTAGCTAAATTACGGAAAATGTTTGCAGCACCACTCAACCTGATATAGTATGTCAAGCTGAGTTTTAAATTGTTCCACAATGTTAAACACTTTCATATTAGATGACTGCTCTGTGGGTTATTTCAGATTGAATTTTGCAACACTAACCTCTTCACCAGTTTCTGAAACATTCATGATAGTGTTTGTGATACCACCAATGAGACTAGTTGGTAGAGTGAAAAGGTTAATGAAGCCCAGTGCTTTATTTTATCAATGTCATCCTGGGCATTGCTGGTTCCCCAATTGATCCATAGTCTCTGATCGCATTTCACTAAAAGCAAATTAAGAGTCACAGCAATGGTGGCTGATTAGTAAGACAGACTCTCTGGTGCCCTACTAATTGGAAAAATTGTCTAGACAAGACATTCTAATTTTCACAGTAAACCCCATACCTTCTCTGAAAAGAATAGCTCCTCTTCGTATCCATTAATCTGATAATACATTTTGGTGTCAAGTCTGCCTTTCTTAGAGGTGTGAAATCAAAAGTGTTTAAAATAAAGTTGTCAATTATACACCAGGTGTATTTACTTGCGTTTCACTGAACATTTTAGTTTAGAGATTTTTTTAATTCTTTAACCAGTAACATTTGTTCCTCATTTGTACTATTATTTCAGTCTCACCGGTCCATATGTTCCTTATGTTCCTCTGTAAGTCTTTGTTGTGACATTAAATGTACATTTTGTGTCACTATGGTCCCTGGCTCTGAATCTGGCTTCCCACAACATTTCCTTATCTTTCCTTTGTGGGAAATGCAATATCAACAAAACGTGACATTTGCTGACTAAAATGTGATATCACCACTTACTAGATCCACATCTTTTGACAGAGCTTAGACAAGTTATGATTGCCAGTAAGCAGATCACAATTTAATAATAGAAATATTTCAACATAAGCTTCCAAAGCTACAGTTTCTCTTTTCACAAAAAAAAAAAACAGTAAAAG
This sequence comes from Paedocypris micromegethes, assembly GCA_028031935.1. Taxonomy (NCBI): domain Eukaryota; kingdom Metazoa; phylum Chordata; class Actinopteri; order Cypriniformes; genus Paedocypris; species Paedocypris micromegethes. The sequence continues at coordinate 11,226,356 of CM051506.1, forward strand.
CCTCTGCCTCTGCCTCTCAATCTCTCTCTCT
>CM051506.1:11226406-11237024 GCA_028031935.1 Paedocypris micromegethes
TAATGGCAATTTTTATTTGTTTCTTTTTATTATTATTATTATTATTATTATTATTATTATTATTATTATTATTATTATTATTGTTTATTAATACAGCAATTGTATTGAACAGAACATTGGGCAGCATGTGCAGTGACTGCAACGTAAAACCAACAGGGCACAGCTCCTTTAAAAAGACAAACGCGAAGAGAATATGAAAATATGACGTGACGTCAGAAGTCGTCTTTAAATATTGATCCCGAGCGCTTGACTGCAGCAAAGCCGCTGTTGAGAAGTTTAGAAACACACAAACATGAGCTGAAGGCTGACCGAGAGCGCGGCGCGGCTTCGCGTTCCGAACTTTACAGCGAAATGTGCCTTTTTGATCTGGATTATGACATTTCCGAAATGGATTACATTTGAGGGAGCGTTTTGTTGGAAACGGATTGATTGTTTTAAGTATCTCCACAGAAACAGTTTCGCTGATAAGGCGAATTAAGTGGCACGAGCTCCGGAAGACAATGGAATTACGCGCGTTTGCAAAAAAATGCCGATTTGCTGGCGAATTGTTTGTTTCCTTTTTAGAGTTGCTGTTCTTTTGTAACCGTTATCTTGTAATGTGGACGAGCACAATTCCTAATGCGATGTAAGTTCGCGCGGCGGAGTTAATGGAGAGCGCTGCAAACAAACCTTACAAAGAAACTTACGGAGAAAACATGCCGTCTTCTCACCCATGGAGACATGGCATATAGGTTTTTATCCAGTCGAATCGTGCCACCCTCAAACAGATTAAGCAGAAGATTTATTTTTCTCTTCACCATCTCTTTATCTTTCATGTATCTATGCTACAGCATCCTCTTCTGCTCGGGTACAATCATGCCTAACCAGACATTGGAGGAGCATCGCTGCGTCCATCTGAAGAGCATAGGAAGTAAAAAACTTTTACAGAAGTCACATTATTGCACTTTATCGACGAAAACCCGAGCTCTTTCGGAAGAACCGACGGCAGTGGCTGTCTTAAACCTCACCGATAACCAAAGCAAAAAAACAGCCCTGCTGAAAACACATCATTCGCCTGGTTTGACGCAGGCAAATAGCAGTAACATACTGAAATTCGGGAATAAAAAGTTGCCCAATGCGCTTATAGTTGGCGTTAAGAAGGGTGGCACACGGGCGGTGCTGGAGTTCATCAGGATCCATCCAGATGTCCGAGCACTTGGGACTGAACCACATTTCTTTGATAGAAACTATGACAAAGGCTTGGACTGGTATAGGTAGGTGTTCAATTCATTATGTTGTTGTTGTTGTGCTGCTATATCTTCATCTACACATTTAATAACGAAAATATTATTTTTAATATTGATTTAATGCAATAATGAATGATGATATACTGTAAAGTGAATTTTGCATGGATATTCTGTATTTGGTACAATACTTTGTACATTGTTAAAGTGCAAACATACAAATAACTACATCCGTCATTTTTTAAACAGAATTAAAAATGACAAGTGATTGGAGTAAGTACATGATGAGTAGTATTTATAAGTTTTATAAAACAATATTTTCATAAGCTGCCAAATAAAAAAAAAACTACCTTATAGTTTGTGCTGAAAATACAAACTGCCGACGATGAGCTCTCCGTGGTACTGAAAGTCACAGACAGACCAGGAATAATTTTTCTGGCCCGAGACCCGAAGCAAAATGACCACTAGGGACCATATCGAAATTGTGCTCTGCATTTAAATTTAAACACACAGGGAAGTGAATACACACAAACCCGAAGCAGTGGAAAGCCTTAAGCAGTGTCTTTCCCCCAGACTGAGATTCAAACCTGCAAAGCTTGGGTGGCAGGTCCATCTCCCAACCCCTGGACCACAACAGCCACAATGAATGACAGAATGATTGCAGTGTTCAGTTGTAATGAAAACAATAAATGCTATCAGATCTTTTGCATAAACCTCATCTAAACCTGCCAAGAAAGATATGGATCCCATCGATGGAATCTGTTTATCTTTCTCTGTTGTGCTGCCAGAACTGATGCTATAGAATATTCTCTTGGAGACAGCTCCATTCCTCCCATGTTGAGGATAGCGTCTGCCCGCAGCTCAGGTTCAGTAATTACACAGATATAACATCTCACCAGAGATGGGACAGAGAGCGAAAGAGAGGACTCCCAGTGGGCCATGTCCAAACGTGAGGTGGAAAATCCATAGAAGCCACAGCAGATACCTGTGTAAGAGCAGCTCGGCAGCCATTAGCAGGTGTTGCATCTTGTTCTGTCGGATGGTCTAAAACCACAACACAACAGGCTTCTTCACGTTTGAGTTCAGGGACCGCTTCACTCACTCACGGCCCACTGTGCTTAAATCAATTGAAGCGGATGTGTTTGTAAGATGCGCAGATCGATGCTAGTCCCTTGTTTTTTCTAAACAAAGAAAGATGTAGCGGGAAATGAAAAAAAGAGGAAGAATACCGAATGAGTGTGCGTGGGTGTGTGTCATTATTATTATTTTTTTTCTTGTCTTCTTGGATCCAGAGCACTTTTCTTTCACTCTGGAAATTTCCACAACATGAACCTATTTCTAAATAGGTTAATTAAAATGCCACAGAGGCCGAGACAATGAAGCCCCTCTAATCTTCATTGAAAGGTATTTTATTTTAGTCACTAATATTGTGCAATGAGAGCACCAAGAAGGTCTGCAATAAAGGGCAGAAGTAATGAGAAAGATGAATCGCCTGATTACATCAAAAGTTCAGTATTAAGCTTTTTAATAATGTTTCAGAGTCTTCTTTTTGTTCTCGTTTGGGTAGGAATCCTTCGTTAAAAGTTTTGTTAAGGTTTCCGCTGGGTTTTTTATTATTGGTTGTCCAAGACACATGGAGAAAAACAAGTGTTTCACAGAACAGAAACGTAACGTGTGTCTTTTATTATTATTTTCATCATTTTTGCTGGTTCTGCAACAAAATAATCAAACGACAGCACCGTAAAACAAGCAACAATTTAATTCCGATTGAAATGGCACATCAAACCTTTACTTTGGCAATTTTATCCTAATAATAATTCCCATATTGCACAAGGATTCTATTGTTCTGTTTTTAACATGTGTTATGTGACTAGAAATTCCTTCTGGTTCACTATTAATTGGCTAGAAGGGGAAAAGAGTCAGGAAACAAAACTCAGAAAGGTTGACGGGGACGAAAATTTGGACAGCGCTTATTTAACAGGAACTCCACATTGCTCAATGCACATGAGAAACCCTGCTACTTCCCAGTTTCTGTAATGGGAATTGCTAATCCCAGCCTGGTTCAGAGTAGGAGAACTTTCTCTGGCGTTAATTACACTTTTCCGTCTTGAATGTGTCCCAGCAGGGATTGGCCGGCTAGCTGGATGTTTTGATTTGGTGATTTTAGTGTAAATTACTCATTAGACTTGAGTGCCACTAACAAGAGCGACAAGTAAATATGTGCTTTTCTGAGCCAGTGCCTCGACCGATGGGAGTCCATTATGGACTGACTGGATTAAGCATGAATGTTGGATGTTCTGAGTCACTCTAGAGACAAACCACAGAACCGCCGAGGAGCTGAAGGTGAGCGCTTAGATTCACTTTGAATATGTGAAGAGAAGCAGCCTTCATAAATTATCATACATTACAGCATTCCTCTGCCCAACATTTTAATTGTACAAAAAAGTTCCCATGAAACACATTTAACATTGAAATTAGCTTGCGATTAAGTTTGTTTTTACTTTAAACAAGTGTTCCTTTTTTATGTAATTTACTGAAGCATATTTCCAAAAGGCATTTATAGTACTTAAATATTTTTTTTTATAAAAAAATCATTATACATTCAACAAAAATCACAGTTTACAGTTTACATCATCCAAAAAAATGTGTTTTATTGATAATTTTTACCAGTCCAATTTTTAATACAATCAGAAATTACACTAGTATTTTCAAGTATATAAATATTCTGAGCACATAATGTAAGTACAATGAACATTTTTCAATCAACGTCCTTTACCGTTTTATTGAATAAAGCCAAGAGCAAAGTTCAACACTATCAGAAATACACTACAATTTCCAAGTATGTACGGTAACTATAAGTGCAGTGATCATTTTTCAACCAAAAATCAATTGATGCACAAAATTCATAAATACACAACAAAAGTCGCACTGAAAAATATTCCCACCAGAAATGTTTAAATATAAACTGTTGAGTATGTTGAAAGAAAACAGAGTAAAATAAAAATTGTTATTCATAATCACCCCTGTTCAGTTCACAGCATCAGCAGTTTTGTAAAGGTGAACAGGCAGCACCCCCCTCCCACCCACCATTACCACCACTAAAAAAAACGCCTTGCTTAAGAGAAGTGTAAAAAAAAGTGTTAAAGCATTTAAACTTTGCAGGAAAAAACGATTACCTTATTTTTTGCATAAGCATCTTAGGAGGAGAAGGCAGAGAGTGAGGAGAGAGGTTAACCACCACCATTTTTATTCATCACTTCCTCTGGATCAGCTCTGATAGCAGCCATTGTGATCATTAATCTGTAGAAGTAGCCATGAAATAATTAAAAATGACTACAAACACAGTAGATGTGTCTAGGACAGAACTTGCTACAAGATAAATTCATCTTCATATTAGTTGTCTTTCCAATGTCACCATATCAAAAATGTATTATTTAATTGTAAAGATAATTTTATCATTATTTTTTTCACCATAAATTCTACATGGTTCCATAGCTCGTGTCTTCATTTTAATGACTTTAGAGTTGTTCTCAGAGTTTCTCAGGTGTCCAGCCAGCAATTTGCATTTCAGCCACATACAGAGAAAGCCTGCTTCTCATTATTCCATGGTAATGTCCCCATTATATCTTGCCGCTCTGCAGTCAACCCTTTAAACCAGGAGAGAATAACAGCTCTAGAAGGCAAATAAGTGGGATAAAAATCATCTGCACCGTGGCTTGAACACCCAACGGCCTGAGTTTCTGGACTTTGGCTTCAAATTACAATTAACTAATTTGAAACCCTGACACAATTAGCTAAAACGCTCATAAGAGAATGTGCGGCTGTCTGGCCTCATGCATAAAGCATCATTTTGTGGGTTGATCAGACCCAGTTTGATCCAGACCCAGGAAAGTTTTGGCTCTCCTCTCTATTCACCTTCATGTAACCTTTAGAAAAGTTAAACTCCGTGATGATGCACACAGTGATGTTAACAAACACAAACTGTGGGCCGCCTTAAGCACCGACACACAGTTGTAGAACCAGCCAGATGGAGATTCGAACCTGCAATGCTTGAGTTGCATGTCTAACACCTTAATAGACCTTAATAGTCCTTGCTAGACCACAACTGCCACAGAATGTAGGACCAGTCCTGGTCTGAAAAGCATTTGGATCCAGGAGACATCACCTCTGTGAGTTCTCTCCTCCTCCTAGGGCCGGTTCTGAAGCAAATGAGACCAAAAATACAGTGACTCTGCTGAAGTGCAAAAGACGTTTCAGTTCCAACACAAATGAGTCTGGAGATTGACAAGTCTGGGAGCTTTTATCTTTTTATAGTCTTTCAGCACAAGTGTGTGTGACGTCTCCCTGCAGACACACACCTCTGAATCAAAAGCCACCGAGGACTACGGGAAAGTTCATTTATCTTCGTGCAGAGGCTTTCCAGGCTCTTTCGGTGGAATCGATCATCTAATTGTTCTGGTTCTCCTGCCAGATCAATTATACCAACAGTTATCTACCAACGATCGTTATAGTTAATTTCATTGGCCGCAACTACGGTGGTGATAAAAATGACGGAGGGCAAAAAAGTTGTGAATTATAAGATTACATCACGTGTTTTCTTGTCTTCTCGACAGATAGAGAGGTTTTATAATTGTTAGAAATGTAAGACGAATGATTCATCGATTCAAGGATGCCAGGCAGGATTCTTTTATTCCGCATCAGATTTCTTGTGCAAATGTGTGGAGGCGTCATGGTTAAAGCTTTAGCGACTTTCCTTGAGTTGTCGACCTGTTGCCAACAGGCCATTATAAGTGGGACAGGATTTCACTTTAGATGTTCATATACTATGAAAGGTTGAAATGAGATGAAAAAAAAATTACTCAATTTGTTACAAAGTTACAAGATTAGGATTTTGGTTACAAAAGAGGTTACAGTTTGCCAATTCCAAGACTTGAGTAAAAGTTGTTATAGTAAGTATAGTAAATATAGTAAGTATACAGTTTTTAAAAGAACGTGACTATTTGAGTCGTACTGAATTTTAGAGGTTTTAAGAAATTAAACACCTCAATGTTTCAAAACGAACAAACAAAATAGACAAAAAAATAACAAAGTCAGTTTCAGGCAAACTCAAATGAGCAAAAAAGTTCATGACTAGATGAGCACTGTAGTGGAGTAAAGAGTACATACTGTATATGCTATCAAAAATGTAGTCAAGTAGCAGGATGCTTATATTTTTGATACTGCAAAAGTAAAGTAACAAAGTATTTACATCACGGAAACTGACCATTCACATACAGCAACTAATTTCTAAAACCTTCACTTAAGAGGGTTTACTTGTCACGTATGCGAGACACAGGAGAAACAACATTATCCACATAGAATGTTAATTACAAAACAAAGCACATGGAAGAGCGAGTTAAACAACGCTGTCTGACATGGAAGGGTAGAACACAGGGGGACAATCCTACGCAAGATAATTAAATTAAACAGGAAACAGCTGAATGCGATGAACAATGTGACAAAACACTAAAGGATGCTGGGAAACAAGAATTGTGGGAAAAAGAGTTACAACACTAGAAAATCGGCCCCTAATTTTACCAGTAGACTGATTATTACACTGGTAAAATATGGTAAGTAACCTTCAAAACGGTAAACACAAACAGTGAATGACCCTTGGTGATCTTGAGAGTTTAGAAAAGCCTTATAATTTAAATGAATTATCAATGTTTAAAATTATGAAGGGAATTTAGTTCTGATTGTGAAAATGTAAAAAAAAAAATAGGACATTATTTCAATATCCTATACTGTGCCACATTTTTTTCAGTGTACAGTATGTTGGAGTAATTAAGTAGAGTTTTAATATTATTATTTGTAATTAAGTAAACTACTTTTGTTTTCCATTCACTAAAATACATTGAATATAAATAGTGTTACTATTTCAACCTTTGGCATCTGTAACTAACACGATACATATTTTACAACACTGGCAATACTCTGTTGATGGAATCTAGGGTTTCTTGGGTGGAAAGTGATGCGTGTGGAGGATAGTGTTAACTGAACTGGCCTCATTAGTTGTGTCAGCGACGACAGCCGTCTGAAGTCAGAGGGGAAATGAGCTTGTCCCTGCTGGTTTCTCATGATGATTGATAGTTTTTCATTTTAATTACCAATCAGAATCCGCATTGCAATGAGAAAACTGTCCTGTCCGCTCTCAACGTAAAGCTCTTTAATAATTCCAGAATAACTGTTCACATAGTAATTGTTAATGCTGGTTGGAATGGGATCCGGTTGTCGTGCAATGCTGAATGAATAACCAATGAAACACTTACGAAGGCAAAGCGTTTTTGTACAAGTATGTTTTTCCACCACAAAGACATGGCAGCATAGTTTACAGTTTTTGGAAAAAGACAGCTAACTATTTCAACAGGCATTGGCAGATATTGCTGGTTTTTTAACTGGCTGCCCTTGAACTCGCAGAGGTTTCTGTTGGAGGCAGCTCTGAAAAACAAAGTGAAAACACTGGTTGAATCGCTCGGAAAAGAGAAATGAAAAAGCCAGAGATGATTTTATTGCATTGAATTCTTCATTCTGTCAGAACTAAGAGAAAGCCTCATGAGCTTCCATCAGAAGAGTTTAGATAACCGTTACAAATGTAGAGTAGGAAGCCGCAAAGTCAGTCAATGTCACATTTTTTTTTTTTTCATTTTTTCCCTCCACATTTAATCTAAATAGTTAGGATCCATAAATGTTGACTGTATGAAAGAGCATTTGTGTTGCATTTCTTTTCCTAAGGAGTAACTTCTACTGTAAATGCATAAATGTAACTTGAATAAACACCCTTACGAGGCAATAAGTTGTAGCAAATGCTGTTCAGAACAAGCAACTTCAATGTCATTTTTTCCTACAGTCCAACTGAATTGGATTTCGACAAATGGCATCACGTACACAAAGTATCAGATTGGCATGAATCAGGGCAACAATCTCATAATAATTAGAATCAATGAGGAACCTTCACGTGTGTTTAACTTCAGGTCAATACTAGTACGACAGCATGTGAGCGCGAGCTTCTGACCATCTTGAAAAAACAAAAACAAAACAAGTACAAGTACAGCTTTTGAAAAATGTAACTTTGTCAAAGGTGTTGTGTTAATTTAACCGGTGAAGTGTACACACACACACACACACACACACACACACACACACGGAGCAGTGGGCAGCTGATCATGCTTGGGTTCAGTTCAAGAACACGTCAGGTGTGTTTCTGGTCTGGTATTTTAAATTTTGGACCAGATTTTGGATGCGAGTCCAATTCCCTACCACTACATAGTGTTGTAAAGTACTTTGGTAGAAGGAATTTGCTAATTTACTCGAGTATTTTTGGCTACTTTGTACAATCAAAATATAAGCAAATTTTACCCTCAACTTGACTACATTTTTGATTGAGTATATGTACTCTTTACTCCACTACACTTGAAATGACACTAATTACACGTGATTGTGCGCGACAAATTAGCATCTTTTTCTGCCGCGGTTAATTTCCTGGGTGGACGAGGCGATATCGCCATCTGCAGGATGATTAAGATACTGGAGGCTATTTATGAGCAAAATCACTTTTTTGCTCATTTGGTTTGAGTCATTTGAGACTGACTTATAGTTCTTTTTTAATACATTTTGTCCTGCCATTTTGAAACATCGAGTTGTTAAATTCGGTTTCTATATTAGGAAATGAAACCTCATAAAAACAAAAAAAGTTTCATGTTTTTCATATTTTTGGTGATTTTTGTTTTGTTTAGCCTAAATTCACTAGATTCAAATTCCTGGAATTGGTGACTTGTAATGGAGTAATTTTTACACTAAGTTTACTCAAGTATGTTTTTCAGCTACTCTATACACCTCTGCCACTAGACCACAACTGCCTCAGTGACAGACAACAGACCCCGTGCCAGACAATTAACAGCACTGTACCTTTCAGATGCAATATCAGACCTTTGCTCCACGTCGCTTCTCATTACACTGAGGTGGTGGATATTTTGGCAGTGAGTCCTGACTAAGCCCCCTGATGAATTAGAATGTCAATCTGCATTAATAGAGAAAGACGGGGATTTCAGACATGAGGAAAGCTTTTGTGATGTAGAGCTATTTCAGCAGATCCACAGATTCAACAAACACGGGGCTTGGATAGATAGTCTAGCGCTGGAGATCTTCCCCTGGGAACTTCCTGATTCAAACTGGCAGTAATTGTTTCATGTCCTTCTTGTTTATTGTAAAAAGTCAATTAGGAATTAATTGTGCAAGAGACAAACTTCAAAGTTAATTCAATAGTGTAAGATAAAAAACGTCCTTGCTACACGATGATAAGCGCATTAATTATGTAATTGCGGGGGAATTATGCCAGCGATTAAATTGTTTGCATTTTTGGCAAGCAAACAAATGCTATGAAGAAAGTGCTTAGTGCATTGTCTGAGTAAGTTTCTGGTTTGTTGTTTATATATTGATAAAAGAATGTTTCATATTTTGAGCATAATGAAAACTGGTCATGTGTTGGCACATTATCGAAACACAATGTTATAATTTCAAAGCTACAATGAAAATATCGACCCTCAATAAAGACACGTTTATTAAAAAAAAAACATTTATTTAGGTTTTTCTTTATTTTTCACATGCATTTGCTTTTTTCTATCAATACAATTTCTAAAGCGCTCTTCCTTTTCCAAGTCACATGGAGCTGGAGCCAATCCAGCAAATATGGGCCTGAAGGCTTGACACACATTCTAGATTAGTGGCCAACCAATCACAAAGCAGGACACACAGATTCACACTCTCACTCACACATATTGGCAGATTTCCAAACTCCAAATCACCCGAATACAAATTTTGGGCTACAAGAGGAAATCGGAGACCCAGAGGAAACCCACAGAAGTGCTGGGAGAACAAGACAATAAGGCTTTTCTCGATTTCATTACATCACTTCAGATCAATACTTCAGTTCAATTTTCAGCAGCATTTTGCTTTATACATGTGTTTCTTATCTTGACTCCAAATCATTAAATTATTATTATTTAAGGAGCACGAAGTTCAACCTTGAAACCTTTTGGACAACCTATAAAAAACCTGTGCTTGATAGAAAAGTGAGTTTAGTAAATAATTTAGAGACTTATTTTATTTAAAAGGCCAACATGTACTAGAAGTTTTAATTCCTGAGTTTCATTTCTTTAAATATAATTGCACTGAAATCAAGGGTTTTAAAACAGAGCATGGCACTTTTATTCCTTGATGCAGCGACTTTACTGGCTGTTCTTCATTCTAGATCTCTATGTATGTTTCACTACACCACTTTGCAATTAGAAGCTCGCTGTTCCAGCTTTCAGCAAACGTAGCTTTCACTCTTCTTGCTAAACGTTTTTTTTTTTTTTTTT
>CM051506.1:11245078-11283405 GCA_028031935.1 Paedocypris micromegethes
AAAAAAAAAAAAAAAAAAAAAAAAAAAATGGGGAATAAAATCCAAATAAACTTTACCAATGTGAATGCAACGTCATCTTAAACGTTGTATAACCAAGTATTGTCTAAAATATATTACAAAACACGTGCTTCATAAAAATAAAAATCTATAATCTGAATATCTAAAACATACCTATAATAATATAATGTAATCAAAATGTGTGTGGAAAGCAAATAGTCATATTATATTATACATATTATAAATACAGTGGAAATAAGCAACTGGTACAATGTAATTACAATATTCATGCACATGCTACATTTTAAGTTACATTTAGTGTTATGCTTTTATTAAAATGTAAAATATATGTAAAATATGAATAAAATAGTACATCTTACTAAGAAGGTTTGTGCACTTTAGGCATTAAACGGTTATTAAAAGGGTACACGCACACACACACACACTTAAAATGAATGATATGTGACATTAAGCGTGTGTAATTAAATAAAACATAATGATTAACAATTAACTATACTAAAAAGCGAAAAATATTACTTTACATGTGAAAATGTGTGTGTACAAGTGCATATACAATTCATGTTTTGAATAGTAGTTTAATATAATTAGTAGTTTAATAATAGTAGTATAATAATAATAATAATAATAATAATAATAATAATAATAATAATTAATTTTAATAGTTTTAAAAGCCATCTGCAACACACCAACCTTCTTCACTAGCCACAGCGATACTGATGAAATCTCCCTTTGGCAATGTCTGGTTTTAAGGGTCTCTACAAAAAAAACTACAAAAAAGATCTCCGCGCACCACCTCAAAACCCCGTCCAGCTCCTCCAGCCCTCCTCGTCCTGCTTGTCAGTAGCTTCCTCATTTTCCTGTGGCCTGTTGAACATGCACTGGTGGCTTACCTTTAGGAAAGGTCAAGCGTTGAACACTTCTCCAGGCAACAGAGTTGGGCTAATTAAGCTCCGGAAGTTGGAGGATTCTGAATCCCTAGTTGCTCAGCTCAGCAAGGAGACCTCAGCAGGTCATGGCCATCTTGTCCCAGATTCGTGCCTGCGTAGGCCATTTGCATTCTCTTGTAGTCAATGCACAAAGAAATCCCTCAGGAAGATCCACATCGAGTTGGGAAAATTTCGATGACAGGAAAGGAGAGACGAATTTGAGGTTCTCGGAGCAAAAAAAAAAAGGCTTGATGAATGAGGCTATGAATGTTTTCTGTCATCGTCTCTGCCTTTCTAAGCGAACGCTCAAATAAAGGTCTGGCTGTTTTCATTTCAAAGAGCAGAGAGTTTGGGTTACGTATTAAAAGAAAAGCACAAACACAATGCATGTACATATGTTTTTTTTCCCATTTTATTTATCTGTAAGTGTTTGTGTATGTGTGTGTGTGTGTGTGTGTGTGTGTGTGTGTGTGCGGGTGTGTGTCTGAGTGAGAGTGTGTGTGGAACTCAAGAAATTAAAAGCTTAATTTAGGTTCCTGGCTCATTTTTTAAAAATACTTTTCCCTCTAGAATATCCGTTACTCTTTTCTTAATATCATAAAGGCATTATATAACAAAATTGTGGCAGAATGAAAATGACAGCGGAATCTAAAACATAAAATGGTCACGTGACAGTGTTCAGCCAATCACAGCTTCACCGCAATGATATTTCATCATTTGATCATTTGAATCGTTTTAAATCAAGTTTTCTAATGTTTTTCCATGTAAAAATACTTTGTGTATTAGATGAATTGTTTTAGTCAAATGTGTTTCAAATTGACAGAATAAATATATTCAATCTGTTCTTATTACATTAATTAATTTTATTATTTATTTATTAGCTGTTTTATAGACAGAACAGAAAAGTGAAAAGGGGAATGTTCCGTTTTTTCAACACAAAGTGTGTTTGTTTATCTTGCAACATCACGCTTCACATAACTGACGCATGTTGGAGGAATGCACTGTCCTGCTGGTTTAGCATTAACCAGTTTACTAGAGTAAATAACCAGGCTGTGATCACAGGCAGCTCTGCTTGAGTGATGCATTTATTCATTACACCACAATAGTGGTAATGCCAACACTTATTCACAGTACTCGACTCTGCAGGGACATTATGCAGATCATTTCCACAAATGTAAATGAACTCAGCCAATAAGTCAGCATTATAAATTATTTCTGTGGTTAGAGATTAACATTTAAATACACACCACCCAACCAGAACATTTATCGTTTACATTCACACTCCAATAAGAAAAAAAAAGTGTTACACGGCAAAACATTAAAAAGTGCATTTAAAAAGAGAAACGTTAAAGTCCACTGATCCATAACCCTATTAATAGTAAAGGTTTTACAAAGCTGCTTAATTCAACTTACTGTATAAAAAAAACCAACTAAAAAACATTCATATTAATATGATATTACATGTCAGAATAACACTATGAATCAAAAGGAAAGTGGTTCTGTACAAGGAAAGTACAGAAAATAAATGTTTCCATTTAAATTAGAAAATGTTAAATAACAAATCAAATACGCAAATAATTACAATAAATAAATGTTTGTTAAATATTTACATTTTGCTTTATTTCCTTCTTTATTTTTTATTAATGCTTATACTCCTAAATAATTCCTTTCATTACTAACTTGAATTTGTTTTCCATCTTTGTCCTTTCGATGTGAACCACTTTGAAATAACTTTGCGCATGAAATGTGCAACGCAAATAAACGTGACTTGCCTTTATCATTTAGCAAAAAAAAAAAAATGAAAAAAAAAAAATCACAGTATATTGTTCATTTTAGCATTTTAAAACATTCATTAATATTCTACACAACATTAATGCTACGTTAGGGTGCACTGCCTCTGAAAAGCCTTTGCTTTTTGCCTGGCATCATAATTCCGTTGCATTGTCATTGAGCCTAAAATCAATTCCCTGAGAATAAATTACAAACTCCACCCTCTATTTCTAGATTTTTGGCTGCCCTCTTTCAATCACAAATATCCCAGTTAGCAGAGGTACAATAGAAGGAAAAGAGCTACGAAAGCAGGTCCAATTTAGCAGAAAATCCCCAATTCTTTGATCGTCAGAGATCAGCTTTTCCAATTTTCCCTCATGAATAGACATTCCACATTTAAAAGGGTCGCTCCGGAATGGTATCGGATGACAAAAAAAGGGCGAATCGTTGAGAATAATTGCTTTGTTGATACTGAAGGCGACACTGGAGATGGACTGCTGTGGCATGCTGGGGATGGAGGTCCATATTGCTCTTGAGGAGTCTTTGAAAAATAACCCCTGCAGGGAGACTGAAGTGCTGGCTGTGTTTCAGGTGATGTGCACAAAGGGCCCGAGGAGAGGTCGATAGCGTTAGAGACATGCAGACTGGCCCTCGGCCCTTCAGCACCTCAGACTCCACACAAGGTCAGCTCAGACTTTGTATTTATAGTCGCATCACAGGCTCCTGTAAACCTGCATGACCTGCTCATTTCAGATCAACTTACATGCGAGGTTATTTTAGCCTTTAATTAAAAGTATTAATCCCACTTTATTATCTAAAGGGTTTTCAGGATACCTAGACAGGAATGTCACCTTTAAAGGCGTTTTTTTTTTTTTTTTCATAGTGTGATGGTTATCTTTTATTTGCGATGTTGCTGAAAGAGTCGCCTTCCAGTTGATTAAAAATATCCACTATACTGCTATTGCTATTTTTTTATTCATTAGGTCATGTAGCTATAGTGCATAGGAACCCAACAGATTTTTGATGAGAAAGTCGATGTGAAATTCAAATATATTCTGGATGTTTTTTCCTTGTCAATAAAGACATTAGTGTTGGCTTATTTTGTCATCAAGCCAAGACTTGGATGTTTTATGCAAACCACAGATAGATTTACTCAATTTTAAGCGAGTTTGCTGGTATTATGTGGGGTTAAATCACATTATATTTTTATGTATGAATTATGTATAAAGGCAATACACCTACATTTTTTGGTGTAAAGAGTACCTGAAAGCTATGCTTGAGTAAAAGTATGGATACCTTACTGTATAAATTATTCCCTTACAAGGTACAAGTCACCAATTCCAAGAAGACTTCAGTAAAAGTTGTAAAGTGCCCAATTTGAAAAGAACTGGAAAAAAAAAATCCCCAAGAAATGTGAAAAACAAGAAACTCTTTGTTTATGAGATTTTGTTTCCTATTATAGAAATTAAACATAACATCTCAAGGTTTCAAAATGGCAGAATAAAACAGATAAAAAGAAGAAAATAGATAAAAGAAAAATACGTTTATGCAAAATACGTTTATTCTTTTGTAGTGGATTAAAGAGTACAAATACTCAATCAACAATGTAGTCAAATAGAGAATAAAAGTTGCAGCTCGGATACAAGTACAAAGTAGTCAAAACTGCTTAAGTAAGGTAACAATGTCAATTTACTCAAATACATCACTGTGGGTCAGTGAGAGCTGGAGCTAATCTCAGCAACTCTACAGGAAAAACTCCCGGGATCAGTGACCAACTATTTACAGGCTGGCATTTATATTCTACTTTAAGTATCTGGCAATCAAAAATAAAATTCACGTCTTGGCTGTCTTTTTGAATAATATCCGTGCTTAGAGATAGACTTGATCAAACCTTTTCTGTTAATGAAGACTTCAAAAGACATCTGAACATTTCAAGGCGCTTGAAAGCAAATGCAGTCCTGCACAACGAACACTGAAATATGAAAAGCTAAATAAATAAGTCATACCAGAAATATATAAATAAACAGGTCCCTCAGTCTGAAAATCTGCCAGGATACTGAATGGCTTGCTGAGATTTATGTGACTAAAACAGGTCCAGCAATGCTAATAGATCTAAGGAGGATTAAGAAGTGCCATTCTTGAAAACATCTCAATTCTATTTTCTGCCCTTCTTTTTTTTTTACTTCAAGGACACTTGAGATGGAAAGGACTACATCAAAACCCTCATTGTAGGCTAAACTTCCTGCAAGAGCTTTCATGTTCAGAAGAAAAGCTCAGGCTTTGGAAGGCATTGAGCTTAGGGCTGATGTATTCTTCATTTCACAGTTACTATGACAAAAAATATAAATAAATAAAAATCAGCTATAATAGTTGAATTTGCCGATAAACATATGGAGTTTAAGATTTTAGCATCAGGCCAAGTGCTAACAAGATTCACGTTTCCCTCTCATACAAAATGTCTTTTTTTTTTTTTTTAAGTTCTAAACTATGTTTTCATGGTTCAAATGAGTTTATGTGCATAATGGTTTATTGAACGGTTAATTTAAAGATGACTTAGCGTTAGAATGTTATGATCAGCTTGATCAGATTCCCATGAGTTTAGCTTTTTAGACTCCAAATCACCATAATTGTTGTATTGGTTTTTTGTATTGTATAGGTTGAAAGCGAGACAAGCAACCAACCAATCACTGAGAAGGACACGCATTCACACTCTCACTCACACGTAATCCTCCTATTATGTTTTTCAAATGTTATTGTATACTTAAAAGTAATTTTTCACTTTGAAACTTCTGCTTTGCTTATTTGGTGTAATGTTCATAAAAAATTTTTTTGCGATTCAGTTCACATATTTGTAACACCATACTACAAAAATACTGTTCAGGTCAAATTGACCCGTGTTAAAAGTATTTTTTCACTTTAAAACATCTCCTACATGGATTAGACTTGTAATCAACATACACAGTAAACAAAAAATGGATCAGTTCACATTTTTGTAACGTCATATAATTTGTTGTTACAAAGAAAATGCTCAAATCAATTTAACCCTTAGGACAAAATAGATACTAAAAAGAGTCAGAAAGATTTTCAAAAATGGGTTTCTTTGCAACAATGACCCATAATACACACCGTCTCAAACTCACACACTCACGCACGGTTTTGGAGAACTTTTTGGTTTCTGACACTTATATACATAATAAAAGGCCCCAGGTCACATTGACCCGCAAACATTATTGATGTTTCTCTGAAACCACACATAACAGGAGGGTGAAAGGCAGTTTCTAGACAATTCTGAGCGTGACACTGTTGAGATTATTACTGTTATCATCCCACTGTAAAATTCTGAACCACCATAACTTTTAGAGTGCCATCAAAATGGGGAAAAAACTAATTTCAGAAAACATCAAACACAAACAGTAGACATACAATTAGACTGGAATGAGACACTTGTGGAAAACTGGTTTCTGTCCAGAAAGGCCTTTTTTGGTCGGAAAATAAAGCCCGTTGTGCTCTCAAAATGAGAAACTAAGATAGATTGTGGCCTTTGTGATGCCCCACGGTCTGTGTCGTGCGTCTTTGTACTGAAGAGGGTCAGAGCAACTTCCCATCGCACATTGAAAAGACAGAGAGACATGCCACATCTGAGACTCCCAGTGCTTTATCATATAAAGGTCACTGGCGTTACTGTAAGGAGCTGCTGACAAGAGTCCACTGACAATCTATGGAGAGATATAGGCAACCACTTGCAATTCAGCATGGTCGCTGGCCTTGCAAATGGAATTTTAGTTCATCTGAAATCATGGCTACCATTTCCCCCCATCATACGTTTTCATTTCAACAGGTGCCCTGTGCAAATATTTCATATTTCAAGTCAGCGCTGTCTGGGAAAGCTAAAACGTATTGTAGTCTTTTTCTTGTTGATGCTTGATCTGAGCTCCTAAAATGAGTTCTGATAAGACCTGAGAGTAATTTTGCTTAGCATCGTGTCTTTTGTGAGAGTGCTGACAATGCCATTTTGAGCCTCACAGGCTTTCGGAATACCAAAAAGGTTATCGCTACAATGAAAGCAATTGCAAGTTTTCATCATCTAACAAAAATGCGGACCTACGTGAACTATAAATAAATAAAAGCATTTGGGACTTGCATAAAACTATTAAAAATCCACCCATCACTATGCTTCAAACGACACACCAAAGTAAACAGAAAGAAATCAGGAGGAAAGTTCTTCCTTCAAAACAGACCCAGGAATCCTCACCGCAGGGGTCTCCATCATCCGTTTGATGGAAATCCCACTGACATACCGGACCAGAGTCCTGAAGATGCAGAAGAGCTGTCAGCCTCAAAGTGAATCCATCCGGTTCAAGAGTGTGTTTGATCACACTTTGGACATCATAGCTTCTCGTGTGAATATGAAGAGCTTAATTGTGTTCACTTTTCTGTACTTTTTAACTCCATCTATAGTACAAAATTTGAAATGACTTTTCATTTACTTGAGAGACACTTTTTTTCAAAGCAAGATGGAGCTCAGTGTCTTGCTCAAGGACACTTTCGTTGTGGGACCTACCAGTTCAGGAACTGAATCAGCAACCTTGTGGTCTAAAGTCTACGACTCTACCACTAGGCCAGAACTGACATATTTAACGAAATCTTCTAGCCATTACGTGGTTAAAAAGCACACTGTTTTACTATATATGCAAGTTGGTGAAGATCTTCAGTCTTCTAGGTGAAGTAATCTAAAGTTCACGAGTTTATAACTTAACTGGACTTCATCCTACTCATAGAAACATTTGGAAGTACACTGAAGAACGAACAATTATCATCCATAAAGTTTTTCCTTAATCCATGTAAAGGCGCATTCTGTTGCTCCATAGGAGTGTGATGGCGATGAGTTGGTGAACATCAACCCCTGTTTGAGAGCCGTTGGGTCTGTGATTGTGTTGGAATTGAGGTAGAATGAGTTAATCTGTAGTATAACACTCCCTTCAACTTTTTCCTCAAACCATGTGTCTTCTCTGTGTGTGATGGCACATCTTTCTGTGGAGTAGATGCTTGACTTCCCCAATGTAGAGTTCTGAGATCTTCACTGCACTGGACTTCATAAACCCATCTTATTCTTCTTGTGTTTTGGTGTCTAGCCTTATAACTTGCCAAGTCATTTCATTGTCTTGAAATAGAGAATATGACAAAAGTGGAAAACAAGAATACAGCATGTCAATTAACAGCTTTTTATGTAACATGATATGTGTTAACAAGCCGAGGAACTGCAATCCCCATAAGGCTTGGCAACATGATTGCGCCAAATATGCAACAGGTGACTCGCTATCACTTTTCAAAGACATTCGAATTTATTTTCAATGCAAATCATTGTTCTCTGTATTCTAGGTACTCCGTGCATTATTTATTAATTAATTTAGTTTAATTATTTTAATACATATAAATAAATTAATTATTTTAATACATATACATTTAAAAACTTTCAAAATATGATTTAATCTATTTAAGTTAATCTAAAATATAATATAGTTCATTTAATTCTGATATGCATATGATCACCGCTCAACTGCATTTTTTTATTCATGACACATCTCCTTCTCTGCATGTATAACTTCACATAGTATTATCTTCATCTGTATTCATAGTGCCAAACTTAACATTCATTTTAATTTTTTTCTTAAATTTAGAATTGTGATTTGTGAGTAAAACTTACTCATCAGCGATCACTGCATGGCTTGAAACCTGCCTAGTGCACTGTACAAAACATAACACAACTAAACACAAAAAAGTGCATATATTGTTTCAAATTATTGTGAAAAACGCAGTCAAGCTTGTGATTTTAAAGATAAAACGGATCTTTACTCATATAGCCTTTGATGAGATTTTTGTCAGGAACAGATTAAAGGTTGTCGCTTCATGCCTGAGAAACACAATCTGCCATTTTAAGAAGTTGGTCAGTAACAATGATTAGAAGTGAAAGTGGCGCTCAATCATTTCCGCACCAGTGGTTTCAGATTCTCGCCTGCTGCTGGTTCTCCTGATGGAAGGCGTGTGTGCGCTTTCATAAGAGCTTCACTAATCACGGCTTACTGTCTGAACTCTGACCTGACCACTGCATTAATAATTAAACATGGCAAAGATCCCGCCAAGGCGCAAGAAGAGTGACCAGAGTGTTGTCACACTGAAAATGCGATGAAGCGTAGCTTGTTTCTGAATTAGCCGTGGCTGTAAATATCAGCATGCTGTATTTATACGCTGATCTTTTGACCTCTTTCCAGCAACTTTCGAATAAGTGAGAAGTCATTTGGCAAGGCTGAGGAATAAACGTGTTTGCTTGCACAAAATGTGATAGCTTTTTAATAGGAGGCATTAGCATTGTTTCCAGTCGAACCCTGCAATTCCATTACTGGCTTATTTCACTGATGATTAGATGAACAAATGCCCTGATGGAAGTTTGATTATGTTTCCATTCCAATTACACTGCGAATCTAACAAACCCGATCAGCGCGTCCTCGAGACGGCTTCATGGGGGAATTCCTGCTGCTTTCGGACGGTGTCAAAAACACAAATGACATATTAGCGCATTACTTAACCGGAAAAGTGCCCTTGAGATTTCACAGCACAATGCATTGCACCATTGGAGCCTGTTGACAAACGCCGTCTATCACTTCCAACCAATCTAGCTGCATCCAAATGACTGAAATAATTCAATCAGAGTTTAACTGCTGACATCAAACCGCATCGATCACGATATTGGAAAGCGCAACCCTGCGGTGGGAATTAAGACTCGCTGGTAAGAAGCACTGCAGTCCACGCTTTCCATCTTAAAGGATATACACCTTTAGCCATTAACCCATTAACAAATAGAACAATATGCCTATTTCTAATACATTGTCGATCTATTCTAAAATAACCAGCTTTATATACGAAGTCATACCATCCACAACATGAATATTGATGAATTTGCTGTGCGATTTCTTAAAGTTCCCACAGCATATTTTTTTTGTAGCTTGTAGGAAAGTATAACAAAATACTTCAAATAAAAAAAAAATGTAAATAATGTAACCGTTGGAATGTACGTAAATCCAATTGTGATCCCAATGTGATGTGAATTTTTAATACTATAAGAAAGGCCAATGTCAAAACTCAGTCAAAGTTAAACCAAAGTTAAAGCAATAAATGTTAAAATTCAAGAATGGGAAAAAGGTTAAAAAATAAATTAGGGCCAAGGAATATTAAGAAATCTTATTTACTGTATGTAATGATAATTTGACAAGGCTGAATGATGTTTCAAAAAAGTATAAAGAGTATTTTGCCCTCATTTGGCTAGACTGCAGTTCACATCTCATGGAGAAAATACAGTATTCTGCTCTTTCTTCTGCTTTACCAACATTCTACATCATTGTTCAACCATTATAAATAACTTGAGAAGCTGGTGTAAGTCGATCTCATTCTCTTATTCCCTATCTCTGCATCAGGCTCTTCTAAATCAGTTGAGATCCGTTATCAGGACACAATTTCCTTCAGAAGTTGTGAAGCTCGAGTAAATGACTCTTTTATCAGTGACTGTCTGCAGAACACAAAAGATCCACATTACTCGAGTTTGTCATCAGAAGTGGAGTTTGTTTTTAAATTATCTGTTTGTTGCTCATGAACTGAAGTTTGAAGTGAACAAAGATAACTTATATGTAGCTCACTTATATGTAGTGATAACACAATAATGTAGCTCATGTTTTTCCCGTTTTTTTTGTCCCTTTGATGTAGATACCGTTCAAACAA
Organism: Paedocypris micromegethes; assembly: GCA_028031935.1. Taxonomy (NCBI): domain Eukaryota; kingdom Metazoa; phylum Chordata; class Actinopteri; order Cypriniformes; genus Paedocypris; species Paedocypris micromegethes. The sequence continues at coordinate 11,255,563 of CM051506.1, forward strand.
AATTAATTAATAAAACCTCTTATAGAACGCCACCTCTAATAGAAAAAGTAAAAAAATAGTGATACTGTTGAAAGTATATTTGGTAGCCTTATCACAGTTTGCCGGTGTCCATGATCATTGGTGAAATAGAGACTAACTCATTAAATCGGAATTAAAACCCATGTGTCTCCTTTTAAGACAAATCGCTTCAATTGCTCATTCTTACCACATAACAGGTTCATGTAAACATGCTCATGCTTTATTTAAAAGATTATAAACAAAAAGTGTTAGAGAACTGCGTGCAACACATGCAAGCTTCCCATTGGCTCTTCCTAGGGTTCGTCTTCGAGATCATCTGACGATTTAGAGCTGCTTGATTCTCTCTTTCCCTCAGTGTTTCTCAAAGCCCCAGTCCAATAGTTGTATTTATTATTGTAACCACACAACCACCATTTCAGCTATATTTATTTGCTTCAATTACATTTAAAGTTGCATAGTGGGTAGTACTTGTTGTACAATAATCCTCCAAGCCCAGAAATGCCTGGAAAAAAGTGTCTCCAGCGTTCATGGAGAAGAAGAGCGTGAGTGAGTGAGTGAGTGAGTGAGTGAGTGAGTCAGTGGGTGGGTGAGTTAGTGAGTGAGTAGTAAATAAGGAATAAATAAATGAATAGTCAACTACTGCACTCTTAATTAAATCTGTTTTTTACCTCATTCTTTTGTGTACTCTGGTGTAATGTTGTAATGTCGTTATGAGATCTATATCATAAAAGTCCCTCTTTTATGATATACATTTCACACAAAAAACACTCTGCATAATACATAATACACTGCATATTTAAAAAAGCTGGAGTTGTTATCGTGCAAACCTTTCCACAATTACAATTGCAAGAACCAATCTTTAACAGCATCATCCATGCTGAGAGTCCAATAATTAATGGCTCTGGGCATTTTTGGACAAAATCAAGCCTCAGTGAACACACTTTCCCTCAAGCACAATATGCTTTTCTCATAAAATAATGGACTTATCACTTGAGAAATCACGCCGGGCAACACGCTTGGCCTCTGGTAGGGGAAATGTGTAAGAGCACAGGCAATGCTGTCATTAACTAAACCTCCATTCCCTTGATTGCACAAGTGGCATGAACCATAGTGTGCCTGTGAATTTAAAACTGAAAAGTTAAAACTATTTTTTTGTATCCAAGGCAGGCTAATTACAAATGGAACTTTTATTTCCAGAGTAATTGCAATGTGTTTGAATTCAAGACATGTTCTTGTTGCAGACATGTGGAACGTGAGGCTTCATTCCTTCTATCGCTTTGCATACGATAGTATGGCATAGCAATGATGCTTAACAAGTTGATGAGCTCCATGGCTGGCCGGGTCAGAGTTCGGGAGGAATTATTTCACGCATGGGTTCAACATCTGGCACATATGTAAAGCAGGAAAGGAAAAATGCGAAGGCAGCTCAACACGGCAATCAGGATTTTACGGACTTGGCGTCACACTCCACTGGAAAAGCAGTAAAGCGTCCGGAGCGCAGCGCGAATGTGAATCCCAGACCGTGTAGGATTCTCCTGATCATGTCATGTCCTGACTGAAGCAGATTCAAAGAGTGGATTAGCGGGAAGTCACTGTTAATCCCTCTTCCTCACAATACATCAGGGTTGTGCAGCGTTCATAAGTGAACACGATACAGTGAAATTTGGTCTGTTATGTTTATGGAAAGTGCTACGCAGGGTTTTATGAATTTCTTTGCCATCAGGATCCTCATGAAAATCCATGAAATTTGTACTTAAGATGAATATTTTTTATAATTACCGGTATATACAATATGTTAACGAGTCCGAACTATAAAAACCTTTCATTATTTGAAACATTTAAATACAAAAATGTTGTGGAAAACAGTATAATGGTTTAACAGTCAGATCATTTTGAGCAGATCAATAATCAGCAAAATTAGCAAATCTTTGCATGTTCATGTCATTTGTTTAGACTTTGAGTTAGACTGAATCAAATAATTACTGAATTACTGAATGCAAACTATTGAAAACTTTATAATGGAAATCATCTTAGAGAACAAAAATAATTTAGTTCAACTTGTTTTTTACATTAATTATCAATATTCAAAACATATTGCTTGCTTTTACAAGGCATTAGTCAATCAGCATAAACAAAATGGATAAACATTTCTTCTATTGTGGGATCAAAAATATAAATAGTTATTTGTTCAGTGTTTATTTTTTTTTTAATTATACTGTATATGTACATTTATATTTAGATACTGTAAATCTAAAGAAATAACCTATACTGGTTTTGGTTAAGGTTTTGTTTTACAAGGTTTATACTGTTTAAAAAATATAAATTATACTGTATATATCATTTTTAAGCCACCTTAAAAATCTAACAAAACGCTGCAGTTCCCATGAGAAAATCCCAGCTTTAATTAGGCTTCTTCACCAATGTGTGTGTGCATGGGTGTTGCTGACACTAATCATTTCCCTCCGCTATCTCACCAGATAACACAGTGCTCACTCAACTCATGACTTTATAATTAAAACCATAATTACACAACTGCGCAGACAATCTCATTTCCAGCAAGCAGCAATTAAATATAATGTGACACTGACTTAATGATCATTAGACGGGAACTTTGTAACTAGCGCCCCACAAATCTCACGAGGAGCCAAATACAAAAGACATGCCGAGTTGAATGTGATTCATGTGTTAGAAAGAAGGGAAAAACTGTCTGTCGTGGTGCTCGTTTAAGTGTGTGTGCGCATTAGTTTGGTGGTGTTTGTCAGTGGTGGAATGATATATTTATTACCAGCGGTGTAAGTTCAAGTTCTGAGCATTTGTAAGGCGCTTTTCACAGTTTTAACTTAAACAAAGTGTGTGAATATAAGAGAATTGTTTGCTTTTTTCTTATTTGTTGCTGGATTGTTGATGTTAAGTAATCACTGACTATGACAAAGACAAAGACCAGTGAGCGAGCACATATGAGACAGTGGCCAGGTAAAAAACCTCTCTAATGAGGAAAAAACCCTAAAAGACAGTAAAGAGTACCAGCAAACCATATTTGAGTAAAGGTAGGGGAACGTCCAGTAACTTGTAAAGTAATTTCTACAAAAATTAAAGGTTGTTTACTTTTACTCTTGCTGAATTTAGGCTAAAAAAACAGCAAGAAATGTGAAAAACAAAAAACTTAATTCACAAGGTTATAATTTCTAATATAGAATTGAAATTGAACACATCAATGTTTCAAAATTGGCAGAACAAAAAAATATATAAAAAGAACAAGAAGTCATCCTCAGTCAAGCACATATGCTCAATCAAAAATGTAGTCAAGTAGAGAGTAGAAGTTACTTATATTACTTATAACAAAGTTAATTTCCTCAAGTACAAAACTGTATATTACTGCAGGTCTAAAATTCAGGCGAATTATTGTTCTGCATCAGCACCAAGGACAGCAACACTCAGCATGGCAAAAGAACCCAAAAACAAACAGTTTTACATTATTTATTTGCCAAGAGAGTATATTTTATTTTGTTTTACAACCATAAAACCGGCACATTTTTTCGAACAATCTACTTGAGGTATCCTTATGATGAAGCGAGAAAAGGTCAAAAGATACCAGCATGTAAAGTGAAGTCCCTGAGTAAACGGTTCCATTCAAGAAACTAAGTATCAATTGGTGTTTTATTGGTCTGTTTAGCTACAGGAAGCTCTTTTGGCCCATATTATGAAAAGGAAAGGATTTGTGAAAGTACGATCAAGCGTAGACTTCACCTGCTTAAAATTGATTACAGCAATTCCTCAGGCTAGAAAGGAACGCTTACTTTCCAGCGAAATGAATGTCATGAGTGAGTGACTGACTGAACTCAGCCGAGCGGAGACCCCCATTCACTCAGGAACATTTATAACCATTACTGACTGCATTGTCAACTTGAGGGAACTATAAATATCATGTTAACTTCTCACCCTTCATTCAGCACTCTTTGTAAATCCATCAGAGTTACCTGTCTACGTTTATTTATACCCTCATACTAATTCCGGTAAAGGATGGTGTGCTCGACTGTGAGGGAAATAACAGGCTTATATACGCTGTGTGTGTGTGTGTGTGTGTGTGTGTGTGTGTGTGTGTGTGTGTGTGTGCCCATATTTAATCATTGTGTGTTCACTAAGCATATATTTACTTCACTTTCACATGGGGATTAAGTGCAGACGACTCGTTCTAATACTGTCCCTAGTGGCTATAGTTGGCAAAACAACTTACCATATAGATATGTAGCACCACCCATCATTTCACAAATGCCTGCATCTGTATATAAATGATGAATAAGCAGAGCAAGATATTTTAAAAAAATCAGACTCCAACTTTCAATCCTAATCTTTGAAGAAACTTCTCATTCTTCACCCTGGTGTTCTTAGTGAAAGGTCAAACCCAATTACAGATATTTCGCTGCAGGCATTGAGCAACGATTTCTCCGCCATGCAAATTAAAGTTTCATATGGAAACAAATTAAGAAAAATTAAACCCTATTGCCAGGCCAAGTTAATCATCATAGAAAATGACTGCTATATTTCCATATGTCAGGTAAACCTTCTATCACACCGTGTTGTGAAACGAAATAGAACATTAATAAAACGCAAAATGCAAGCAGGATGATTGTGGTCGTCTTTGTGATAGCGGTGCACTGTAAAAAAATAAAATAATATTTCATCCTGAAAAAGAGAATACGTCAACTCAAGCGGCCCTTGCTTTAAGGCAAGAGAGCTGATGCATTCCCGTTCCATTTATTTTTCCTTGTGATCTGCAAGTCCGCATGTTTACTTATTAATGAGAAGCTTTGAATCTAAAAGAAAATAGTGTGATAGACGCGTGAAGGGAAATTTAACCGTTCATTTCATTTTTAAACAGCTGCTGTGAGTCGATTGGAAACATGGTTAAAGTATAATGTAAAACCGCAGGAACCGGCTCTTTATGCAAGATGCTCTATGAAAGACGGCACATTTTTTGGTGGATTGATGAACTTTCTTTTCTATAGCCACTTTCTATCAATTGTACGAGTCAAGCATGCAAGATATTTCCATCAGAACCAATGGGACGGAAATGTTGTTTGTATTGAGCTGTCCGCAATAAAACAGATAAAACACGAGCGCATCAGAGTTCTGCTCACTGAAGCGAGATTAGAATAGCACAGGGATCATTTACATCATAATGTGTTTACGTAGGCCTCAAAACACCAAAAGGCACAAAAACTTTCCAATAATTATAAAGTAATTGTGTAGTAAAATGTCAAATGTAGCTACAATCGTCACTGTATAAAGCTACAAATAGCAGATATAATAAATTATAAATTATAAATTATAATAAATTATAGCCGAATGTAAAGTGACAAAACATTCAGCAAATAGCTTAAATCACTGTTTATCTTGGTAGTTACAGCGTTTTTTCCGATTTCCCATTTAAGAAACCAACTGGAATTCAAATTTCAATGTATGCTTGAACTTAATTTTGCTTTACGTCAGAAATAAAAACATGAACAAAGCTATTGACTTCCATGCTGAACATGCGTAAAAATGTGAAATCATGAAATTGTGCAACATAATTTAACCCATAAATTAGCATCATTCACATCCAATCATAATTTGGATAGATTCTGTTTTTCATCACTATTTTGTAATGTAGAATAAAACGATCTATCGGTGACTGGAAAGTGAAGCACGACTAAAACTGTTCGAAGTGTTAAACTAAAGTGTTGCTGCTCCTGGTTTGTGTGTCACTTTTTATTCCCTATTTTTTGAACACAGACATTTTTCTTCCTTAAAGACAATTTTCCCCTAATTCCATATAGCGACGTTGTGTTGGTCAGGAACTAAGAAAAGCGCTATATAAATAAGCTTGAACTTGAACTGTGTGTGTGTGTGTGTGTGTGTGTGTGTGTGTGTGTGTGTGTGTGTGTGTGACTTCACTGAATGGTTAAATTCAGAGTACAATTTTGATACCGTCCCTAGTGGCCATATTGACAAACTCACTCCCTCACTTTTCTTTTTTTAATTGTGACCGTTCGCATCCCTTGCCATGCCACATTTATTATAGAAAATGAATGTCTCTACTTCAATAAATAAAAGGCAAACCATAGTGAATGTTTAATGAGTCTAGTCACGAGCATCACAGCCGATCTGTCTCCTAACAAGACTGCACAGAAAACATTCGAGCCGCTGTAGTTTAAACAGTATGTCAATGCTTTTCCCATTCCTGCTTTGTTTTATCGTCTCATATCTGTGACTGAGTTTTAAAAAAGCAAATTAGTTATATTCCACTCTCCAACGCAACGTGATGAAAGGTGCGTTTACAGTGCATAAACATAACCAGCCATCACCTTTAGCCGAAAAGGAAGTTAAAATAGAAACAAAGATGCGCTGGTCTAAAAAAAAAAACAGTTTCATCAGTAAGCACTTTGGTGTCAAAACAGAGAAATTGAAGCTGGAAAATGGGGGAGGGAGTGGAGAGGGAGAGATGGAAGAAAGAAGAGAGAGATCTTCTCAGCATGGCGGTTTCAATGAACTTCAAATGCGCACAGATGCAAACAAATCTTTGAGCTTAGGCAGAACTAGAGCTTTTCGCTGTCTGGAACAAGGCTCAAACAAAAAAGCCTCAGTGAAGTGACCTTACCTTGTGATGTGTCAGTCGCAAATCTAGCACAGGTTTGGGAAAAACTGCAAAGTCCAGCCAGATTCCAAAGTCAGAGTCACTTCCTGCTAATTACACGCTAAAGTTTCCCGCCGGGAGAAAAGACAGCCAATTCCGCTCATCCCCTCCCAAAAATTGAATAATTTTCAATCCAAATTGGGATGCCGTAGAGAGAACCACGCGTTTATTATTTGATCACGTATTGAAGGAGGTTGTTTACGAATCTATCGCACAACCAGAGAGTTTCTGACAGTTTTCATGTAAAGTTTTATTCGTCTGAGGCAGCCCTCAGCTGAGAAGATGCTTTACCAGAGTCTTGCCAAGTCTAAAGCCACTTCAAACGTTCCAGAGATGTGAGGATGCTGAGACAATAGACGAAGAGAAAAGCACAGCAGAGCAGAGTTTGCTACCAAGAACCTGGAAGAGTTCGAGGGGAAAGACACGGAACGCCTCAGATTTCTCTCACATCGCAATTATAGAACGGGAATCAATCATCAGCACATCTGGCTCCCAGATAGAGGGTCTCGGAATAGTTTTCTTGCTTTCAGCTTCAGATTCTGGGTGATGGTAGAAGGGCTGGAGTTCAGATTAGGCCCTGGGCGATTGATGAATTACAGGCACATAAAACGAAGACGAAAAATTGGAATTCTGCAACAAAACATCAGCTTGTTAACCATATATCAGTCTGAAGGAGACGGCAACACTTCAGTGAATTCTGCCATACGTCAATACTGCTGGGAGAGAACGGGCCTTCCTTCCCTGCTGTCTGATAGGAAATCTGAATAATTTGTTTGGCACGGTGGAATATAATGAGGATGTTCTCGCACAGGGCAGTCTCCGGGTCAACCGCACTGTTTGTAAGAGTTTTGTGTGTAAACACATGCCACTTTGAATCTTGATCGATGCGACAAACCACTCCAAAACTCAAGCTTGAGTCAAATTTTGGACGTCAAAGATGTTTTTGTGTTCAGGCATGTTCTTTCGCATTCCAGTCTTGTGGCTTAACAGCTACATGTTGTAAAATACATTATCAATTTTTATTGGAGAAAATGCATTACTTACACTACATACTTCACAATCAATCATTCATGTGTTGTCAAAGACACGTTCCTATTAACATGTATGCATATAGAAGCTGCTTTACATTAACGTGTAAAGAGTGAAAAGCATATCTTGAGTAAAATGTATCTTACTGTAAAAATTACTCTATTAGAGTAGTGACAAGACACCAATTCCAAGAAGACTTGAGTTAAAGTCGTATCCAATTTTAAAAGAACTCAAGTGATTTACTCATAAAAAGTTTTTTTTGTTTATAAGCCAAAATTTAGTACGAGGATTTAATTCCTGATATAGAAATTACAAAATGAATGCCTCAATGCTTCAAAATGGCAGAACAACATGGATAAATAAAGAACAAAAAGTCAGTCTTTGCAAACATCAAATGTAGAAAATTGCAACCGCTAATTCACTTTCATTAGATTTAGCCGATAAATAGCATCCAGTACCTTCAGAATCCTGCAGATGGCGATATCAGCTCATCCACCTAAGAAATTTACCACGGTAGAAAAGATGCCGACTTCTCTCGCACAATCACAATGTATCAAGTAACAGTAAGTGTCCATTTAAATGTAGTGGAGTAAAAAGTACAGCTAGTCAATCAAAGATGTAGTTAAGTAGAGAGTAAAATTCTCTTATATTTTTGATAACCAGTACAAGTACAAAGTAGCCAAAATACTTAAGTAAAGTAAAAACGTTCATTTACTCAAGTACTGTTAGAAATACACTTGTCCACCCACACACCAAGTAATATACATACACATACAAACACACACACACACACGCAACAATACTGTCTCTCATATATCACACATTTATAAATAATGTACTCATTATAAATTATTCTGTATCTACTATAAAGACAATAACCACGCTATAACAACTGCTGCATGACCTTTGTGACCTTGATTATGAATTGATAATGTTATTATATGAACGAAGCAATCTGATCCAAAATAATTCTTTTTTTCCATCTAAATAATAGTTTTTTCGTCTAATACAATTGTCGTCTAAATAATATGAATACTAATAATAATTATTATTATTTTAATTAAATTAATATATTTGGCAAATACTCTGAGTTGTGATGAATTGACTAATGAGAAATATTAAATGGGATGTTAGCTACAATGACCAGAACGTTTTGATTTGGATCGGTTTGAAATTAATTGTTTGGTTGAATCCAAATGTTATAACATGTATTTGTAATTCTAATGCTGCGTGTGCACTGTCACGCTGGCATTATACGCTTCATCTGCATTGGAGATTGTGAATGTGAAGCTGCGCAGTTGTTTACCGTTCTGAGCCGGTTAATATTCCATTCATGTCCTAATGTGTCGGCTTCAGCTTTTAATCTTTTTCATATGGATTTTTAGTGCTTATTTAAATCCATAAATGACTGCAATTATGCATGAGAGTCCATTCCAGTCAATTCAGTCCTTCCCCTCTGGGCTATATTTTAAATAACATATACTCTGCTTGTTTTCTGAAAACACTGTGTTTTTCCCTCAGGATTTCCTCAGTATTGCCATCGTTTAACAACATTGACGCGGTGACTCCACCGCGCCTGGTCACTTATGGTAATCCGTTTACCTTTTTATGTGCAAATCAAATCGATTCGCCGCATTAGACTTGATTTGAGAAGTCACACAAAGTTGTCATGCTGGGAATCAGATACGTTTCATTTTTTGGTCGATGGCTTTCGTCGATAGAAATGCGCTTATAAGCTGCTGAAGCATGAGTCTGCAATTAACCTTTTCCACCCTCTGTCTGTTAATCCACCGCATCTGTCAACACCTAAAAAACACGACGCTATGATCAAATTGAGTTTGACATCCACCTCAACCAACCTCCATGTTCCGAGTGGGAAAAGCAGTGTGTGTAGGAGGACGACTTTGTCAGAGGATAATTCATAAATAATCACACTCTCACGCCACAGAGATACATATTTGATAAGCTTTGTCTAACAGCAAAATGAAAAAGTGGCATGAATAGCAAGGCCGTTCTTGACTTTGACTAATGCTTGTCTAGGCCTTCTGCTGTTTGAGGGAAGAATTTTGGGAAGGAAGTGTATTAAAAAACGTATTCATGCTTGTTCAAGCATAGACATTGACATTTGACAAGCATAAAAGTGTATAGATTAAGTAAATAACCAGTATGTAGTAGAAAGTGTATAGTTTTAAGATATATATATATATATATATACACACACACATAGTACCTGAAGTTGCATTTGTGAGAGGAATTTGATGGTTTCATTTCTGGGATTCGCTTTACTACGTATGGCAGAATGTTACATTTGGAACATTAATAATCTCTCTGATGATGAACACCTGTCCACACACACACCCTTAAGCGGAGACCCTCGCACTTATTTACCATGACACTAAACATATCTACACTCTCGCCTGCAACCCCCTTACAATGAATCTTCATTAATTTCACACATGATAAACAACTAATGAGCTCCAGAGTTTAGTGTCTGCAGTTTCATCTTCCCAGAGGCGTAGGTTACATAATCAACTCCAACTTTGATGGTAATTGCATGACCAGCACTCTTGCTCTCTCTCTTTCTCTCTCTCACACACACACACCCACACACACCCACACACACACACACACACACACACACACTCTTTCTCACTCAGCTTTGTTGTTTGCTTACACCACATTTCCCACAATGAATTGTGCAGTCCATCTTCAAATATTTCTTCAAATATATCAAACACATATTCATCTCAATTTAACCTACTATTAACCTATTATTATTATATTTTTTTGTTTGTTTTTTTAGAACATGTATTAATATTTTGTCATAAGGAGTCAATTTGTTGTGAATAACAATTGTATGTACATTCATATCAGTTTTTTGTATCTCTTAATTCTCATATTTAAAATGTGATGTGTATTAATTCATCTTCCTCGTTGCTTCTATTTTTATTATTTATTTGTTTATGTTAAAACACCAAAAACAATTGTGGTGAAGTTCTAATGTAAACTTTGGTTTCAAATCTTGGTCTTTTGATACGAAATTATTTAATTGCATTATAATAATTTTGTAAATACTTCAACGTAAACGAACAACTATCCATTTAAATGCAAACATGTGAGGCTTAAAAAACAGTGACAAGCGCATAATGTTTAGGAGAGATGCGAGCAGCTGACGTGTTTGAGAAAGACTCCTGCTAGATGTTTCACAGCCTGGGGCTTGGCACATCATCTTGCCTTCTGCTCCGTCATTTCCATGTACTTTTATAACTCTGAAGTACAAGGACATCTGTGAGTAATCCTCTGGACTACTTAAAACCGCACCTTTCTATGCATCTGATTGGGAAATCGGTTGCTATTAGCGAACACAGTAGACTTCAATGCAAGCTCACGGAGGCCTAACGAACGACGGCGTTCTCAGACATCGCCATCCACCTCCATAAGACTGGAAAAATGAACTGGCGTGAGAAACCAGAGAACATGATGATTACCTGAAGAAATATCCCACACACAAAAACTCTAGATGGATTATACGGCAATTTCACTACACACAACTCAATCAGCTAGTTTGTTAGTTTGCAGAAGGCCGATCAGTTGACCTGGTGGGAGTAACGCTTTACTGTAGTGATGTATTACATTTTTTTTTTTTTTTTCATGAATGTATTGCTACATGCTAAGTAACAGTTGCATTACATCAAACTTTTCACCCTCAAGACAATAAAAAAAACTAAAATTCCCTGTCCGTGAATAGTACGTCATGCGTCTTTCGATGTAGGAGTGATGTATTTTGTAACGCTGCTCTGAAGGTCTCGAGTTCCGCAGCTATTGGCTCTGCCTGGTTCGCCGTAACTGCGCACTGGCCAGTCGTGGCAAATGTATAAAACGTGGCAGGCGGAAACACTTTGGTGAGATGGTCTCAAGCGCATTATTTCAGTTTTGTAACAGACAAGGTGCATTGTGGGGAAATTCAACCCGTGTGTAAATGCAAAATGATCAACATCACAAAATAACTAGCAATTTAAAAAAAATAACTGCACCTGGGAAGAGAACAAAAACACCAATGACAATGTCCTCTGCATTTTATGGCCAGAAAGCATGACAGTATCGTGTGGTAAGTCATTCAAAATGAATAAAATGGCACTGGAGTTTGTAGTCCTGTTGTGTCTGATATAAATATATCAAAGTTATTCACAGATATTGCCCGAAAATCACTTTATGTCTACCACACGTTTAACTCTTTGCCAATTATAAACTCTGTACGTATATTGTTATTGGTAGTTTAGACAGGCCGCAGTCATCAGGCTACATAACATTACTTACTACTGGTTGTAAAATAAAATACAAGTAGTTGGTACGCTTTGTTATTTTCAGATGTTAATTTCTACTCCTTTACTTATTTTGGTGAAAGTAACTTAAATGTATTACAGAAGTAATGTAACATTACAATTCAGCGACAGTAATATTGTAATTAACGAATTACTTTTCACAAACAGTAATAAGTGATATAGTGATATAGTATTATAATTTTGAAGTAACCTGCACAACACTGCAGTCGGGTAAAGGGGAAGAGAAGAGACTGAGATGTGTCTCGTGCTGTCCGGCCATAATAAGCTGCAATGACACTCCAGAGGATCAAACGCAATGAGCTGCTGACTGTTTAATAAAGCGCGAGCTTACACCGCAGTAAACCCTTAACTATGATTCATTACTGTCACTAGATTCTGTATGAAAATAAAAGAGGTGCCTGAAGAGTCTGCTCCATCTCATCCACACTAAATTGCTGTAAATTGCTTCTGCATTCGCACGTCAAGCCGTTGCGTGAAGTTCAGCTTCCACACTTTTTAAAGATCCAATTAAAATGAATGAAAGGAAAAACTGGGAAAGAAATCCTCACAAGCGGCCAGTGGGGTATAAAGCGTACGTATTCAGCGTGCGATAATGTTTAAATGATCGGTCGAAGGACTATACAGGGATTTTACTGCTTCCCTAAATAATCAAACTGTAAATTTAATACTAGCTCGGACTATTAGAGCCATTATATAGACAATTATTACAGACGCTATTATATAAGCAAATATAGACAAAAACAGCTCAGACAATTTATCAGAATATGGTTTCCTCAGTTAAAAAAAAATTAAATTTTTAAAAATATATATTATGTTGGAAAATGTGGTAAATATGTTTAAATTATCTGTCTATTTCCTTATCAGCCTTAACTAGTGGTGAAGGTCATGGTAGGTCAACTTGGTCATGAAGGAAAGTAGGTCAGTTGTGGCCTAATGATGGAGTAAGACTTACTATTATATGGGTGTGCGAGTGTGTAAGAGTGAAGGTCCAGTTGTGCTTTTAGTCCAGGGTTGTGGCATGGTTGTGTGTGTAAGAGGAAAGGTCTAGTTAACTACACAATAGTCCTCATAATCTGGTGTTTATATCATTTAAGGAATGTGTGTGTATCAAGCACAACTGTCTTATATACCATGAATAAATCATAAACGTCCACTTTTGCCATGTCCCCAGTGTTGTGGAATGTCAGATGTTTTTATCTCTATTATATGTTATTATATGTACAATTCAAAAGGAAACTCGAGTAGACAGAATTGTATTTGTATTTTTAATCGTTATTAAAAAAAGAAAGATGGGTCTCCATAAACCACATCAATATGTGTTTGTGTGTAGATGTGTGTGTGTGTGTGCGTGCGTGCGTTCACCTCAGTGTTTGGTTAATGTAGTGTTTAGGTTAAATGTAGAGCAAACATTTGATATTGAATGTTCAGTTCCAACCAGACTTTTGTGGGATATGTTCACGTTCCAGTTCTGTTGTGCCTTATACGGACTTTAATTTCAAGAAAATGCAACATATTGCTCCAAAATAAAAAGTGTACTGTAGCACTTTGAATGAAAGTACTAAATGCTTGATTGTGAGAATTACAATCTGTTATGGTCAAGTATTTGAACATGCTCCTGTTAAAACTCAGCTTATTAAAATGTTATATATGCATATTGTCTACTTGGTGGAGAAGCAACTTTATAAAATAGACAGTTGGATAGAACAGATGAAAACATGTTTCCGAGAAGGACAGAAGGTTCTCCTTTAGAAGATCCAGACGCTTCCACAAGATGGTTCCACAGATTCCACAGGGATGGAAGAAGTGTGGACGGAATCAAAGGTGAATGGCCTAAAACACTTCCCACACAATAAAGCCTTCACATTTTCCTCATAAAGCACAATCTATTATTCATTTACCTCCATACATTATCATTCCCATGACTCTTGGCTTCAGATGCTGGACAGTTCATGGAAAGGATGCTGTCATAAGTGGTTATGAAAAATAAATGTACTTAAAATTACTCCAGGAAACTGTGATTTTGATGAATATTTCAAATGCACAATTTCAAGATTATTCTTGTGTTTAAGGAATTTCAGGAAAGGAAAAATGTAGGGAAATGTCTAAATGGTTATTTAGTTAATTCAGCGGTGAGAACATCTTTAGCAGCTTTATCAGTCTTGAACTATGGGTTGAAAAAAAAAGCACCATATTTTAAGGACGAGATGTATAAACAAAACTCAATATTTGCATGCACAGTACTCACATCATAGATTTTTCCAAGAGAATTTGCAAATCCAAAAAACAACAACAACAAAAAAAAAAAACATAGGAGGGCAAGTTATTTACTTATTTCTCAAACGCAGATTCTAAATTTGAACTAACCACTGTACCACTGCAATTACCTTTTATCTATAATTAAGTAAAAAATATAATGACATTTTAGTCGCTGTCATTTCAAAACCTCTAAGTTTTAACTGCCAAATTACATATGGCAATTTTAACCTTTTCTAACATGATATTTCAAATAAAATATTTCAGTTTGTGTTATGCCTGGACCTTTGTTTTAAGGGACACAATTCAAAATTATGACTTGTTTACTGTTTACAGCGCTTTACCGCAAATGAATTATTGACATTATAAGCCTTAGATTCTTCTACTTCACCTACTAAACTCTAAATACTCCGCAATGAAAGGAATGTGCTTGAAACTAGAGTCCTCCGTGAGATTGAGGAGTTCAGCTGGCCGAGTTAAGCTCATGGGTTTATTATCAGGCATAGATTTGCCTGAACCTCTGTGTTACTGGGAGAGTTTCACCTTCCTGGTGTTCCTGAGCAAAGCTCACAATCCTGGATTGCTCCGGGGAGACTGTTCTTGCAATTAGTCTGCTGCAATTGGCTTTTTGAAAGCATCCATTGCGTGACAGGTGATGAAACGAAATACAAATGCCCTGTTCAAACAGGAGAAATGCATGTTCATATTTAGCAAGCTCAAGCGTGAGAAACAACAAAAACGCCTACGGCATCTATTTTCGCAAAGCGCGCCACTGAAATCACCAAACATCTTTACGCATCAAAACTAAACGCATCTGCTAAAAAAAACATTGTTAAATTTTCCAAGTACAGGAGATAAGCATGTGTGAGTATTTTTTAGTTAGAAAGCTAGTGTCAGTTAGAGGAATTGCACTAGTTAAGATGATCCATTCAAAGTATGTAATCGATATGAAGACAATGCAAACGCGCCTGATTCATCGTCGCCAGGAGCTATTGTTCTGGATGCAGAATTAGCAGCAGCATCCGACCAGGAGTGATGAGAAATCCCTCTTGCTGACAAATCAATTAAAGCAGCCATTTACATTCCCCAGCATCTGTAGGTGATATTTATGATGTTCCGAAGGAGGGACCGAGCTGACACCAAGTCATTAACAGTAAATGTATCTGCATTTGCATTTTGAGTGTCGCAGTTTTAAAGATGATTTTTAGACACCATGGGCTGTTATATCTTTAATATTCCCCCCCAGGCACAGTGGCAAGAAGCCTTTTAATGACAACCTGCCATAATGCCAGTTGGCTTCGTGAGTGACAATGAGCTTATAGACATATATTTTCACTTAGATGAGCTGTTAAAAGACAGCTGTATCCAAGGACATTCATTTGCATATTAAAACGTTGCACATTTGTAAAATAAATGTTGTTGTATGTGTTATTCACACACACACACACGCACACAAAAAATGTATTATTTTTATTCAGCACCTTATTTTCTTTATTCCACACAACAAAACTAGGGCTAAAAAAAAAAAAAAGCATGGGATGAAATATACGCAATTATAATTCCCTTGGCATTTAATAGGGTTAATTATAAAAAACAAAGAACAAAGACTTACACACCCATTATCTTTTCCGGCTGAGCTTGGAGAAATATTAGTAGAGTGTGAACTCATTTGGCTGTAAATAAATAATGGACAGGGCCACTTATTAGGGCATCTAGCTCCCAGGATGCACATTACCAGTCAGGGATCTATGGACTGGTGTATAATCAGATATACTTAAATAATAATTTTAAGATATACAGTAAAAATACTTAGTTACTCAAGTAGAAATGTATTCATATTTTACTTGATTCATTTTTCCCCGTGTACTGTTCACTTCTACCACTTACACTTTCAAGCAAACATCTGTTCTTTCTACACAATACATAAAAAGAAATAGCCATGTTACTCCCATTTCATTTAGTTAGTCTAAAAAAAAAAAAAAAAAACATCCAGATTAATCACACCATCCGGTTACGGCAAACTAAAATGTGGAGACGTATAAACACGTATCATTCAGTCATCATATTTCTTTGTACTTGGTCCATCGCTCTTGCACATCACCATATATGTTTCTTTAATGTGTTTGCATTGAAAATTAATGCAGTTTAGTACAATGTAATTATATAAAGCCGCAATTTAATATAACAAGAGTCCATCATTAAAATGTCATTTGAAGTCTTTTTTTAAACTCTAGTATCCATACATCTACATGAGTAATTAATGTGACTACTTTTGATAGCACTGATGTGTAGGGGTGTGTGTGTGTGTGTGTGTGTGTGTGTGTGTGTGTGTGTGTGTGCGTGCGTGCGTGCGTGTGTGAGTCTAGAGGGGTGTATCAGTTCCTGAAAAACACAAACAATTCAGATTATAAACAGAAGATTTAGCTATTTGCGCTTCAAAAATGTAAATGTGCTTAGGGAATTAACCCTTACTCAATGTGTTATGATTTGCAAACGAATCTTGTGAGGGACAAGTCAATAGTTCGTAACACAGCTGTGAGAGAGCAAGCGCAAGCTAGAGTTTATATTAATATATACTGTAAAGTGACTTTCACAGCCAGGCTGTCCCAAAGCAGATGTTCAGAATCATAAAATATCAATAAAATGTGTCCAGAATGTCAATGAACATGACCTAAAAGAACCTGATGTAGTGGATAAGATAGAGATCCATTGTGATGGGGCTTACAAACACCCAGATTAGAGCTCAGACACCAGTACAAATAAAGAGATTGTTCATCAGCACCAGCAACCTACAGACATTAGAAAAAGTTCCACCTCTTGCAAAAAAAACAAAAAGTAACCACAATCTGTGTCCATCGTCTACAACCCCAACACAGACCAGCCCAAAGCATGTTCTACCAAAAATCCACAGACCTTCCCACGCAAGAGAATTCAACCCTACCAAAAAAAGAACTGCCAATCAGGTAAGATAGTGAAAGCAGCTTACCTGTCAAGCAGTGGTGGTACGAGGCCGGAACAAGCAGTCCTCACAGACAAGGTGTTTGGAAGATCTGTAGCTCCTTCCAGCTGGAGTCTTACACTTTCTTGTTCACTGAAAAGGAAACAGACATATGCACACGATAAACTTCACTTGACAGTAATTTAGCAGATGCTTTCATCTAAAGCGATGAACATTTAACAAATCAAACCTTTCCCGCTTTTCTTGAGGCCGTTGTAACTCTGACAAGTGCACTAAACTTGAACTTGAACTACTGACTAAGCTACTGGAAAAGCAAAAAAAAAACAACCACCAAACTGGCTCGAATCAAGTTATGGGCAAGGTGGGGCAATGCACACCTAAATATTGTGACTGCCCCCCCCAACTGTGATGGCATAGAAAATTCAGAATTTCATAAAAACTTTAAGAAAAATGGCCAGAGCACACTCATGCTTTCAAACTAGCTGCTGATTAACATGATTAAAGTTCTTCACATGGATAGATGGACTGATAAGAAGACAGCATAGTTAGAAAAGAAGCTCTCAAGTACTGTATCAGATTTATGGATGATAGAAATGACAAAAAGGGAATCTTTTTAATCTCAGTGGGAAATTCAAATTGCTGATCACAAAGGTGTTTTTCCAATGAAGGAAGAGTTTTGTGAAGGCTGTGGCCTTACATTTCAGTTCAAAGCTATATGCTAGTGTTTGGTGTCTTCAAGTGTGTCTTATCAGTTTGAAATGTGTACAATATTGTGATTTGTTTCTGGAGTGCGCGCAATGTATTATAAAACAACACAAGAGACGAGACTGAGTTGAATAAGTAATCGTTTAGTTTACCCTGGTCCTGGCGTGATCCATGTCTGCAGCATTGGTCAGAGGACAAAGGAGAAAAGGCGTGGCCACTTCCTTTCTCATTTTCAAACCTTCTGCTAGGAATCATGGGTAGTTGAGTTTTATTATTGTGTTACTCGATCTGGATTTAGACAAAAAAAAACTAAAAAATGTGACAAACAAGAATAACTTTATTTATGTGGTTTTATTTCCTAATATAAAAATGAAATTTAACACCTCAAAGTTTTAAAATAGTAGAACAAAACAGATAAACAAAAAACAAAAAAGTCAAACTCAAATGTGCAAAAAAGTGCAACCGCTAGTTTACATTCACTTAATTCAGTTCATAAATAGCATCCAGTACCTTCAGCATCCTGAAGATGGCGATATCACCATCTGCTCAGGAAATTAGCCGCGTGAAAGATTCCGACTACATGATCACAATGTAACAAGTAACTAAAGAAGTGACTCTTCTATGTGTCACACATCTCTGTATGTGTGTGTGTGTGTGTGTGTGTGTGTGTGTGTGTGTGTGTGTGTGTGTGTGTGTATAGAAAGACCTCAACAATGCTGTCAGGAATACATAATGAGGCAAATACGTTTACCGCAGCTATCATTCTTTGTTTGCTGAAATATTTATCAAATTGTGAGTGCAGTAATCACACCTAATTGACAGATGCAGAAGCTTCATTAAATCTGAGTGAAGGCTTCAGAAGGAGCAATCAAACCTGCAGACATCTGCCGTCATGATGAATGTGGGCACATCACAGCGCTGCAGTAATATTTATCAGGAGGACTATCAGAAGAACTGTAATTATGCATGGCCGATCAAACGCAAGTTCATTCCACTCACTCACTCACACCACGCTGTTGTGATTGTTGCAGGACTGTTAGTCTGATCAACATACAGGCGCTTTCTAGAATATAAATGATGCCGGAGGAAGTTCTGCTTGATTATTGAAGAATCTTGCTCACAAACAATGGCAATCAGGAGTTGATGTTTGCAACAACAAGGTTGTGGGTTTGATCCCCAACAATGGCATGAATGTCAAATTGGATAAAAACTATTGGTAAATTCCGGCATGTAAATTTGTCTTATATGTAAAATAATTGTATTTAAATATAAAAAATTGTTTTATTGTATTGCATTCTTTTGAGACACTTCCTTAGTAAGCGACCACACATGTTTAAATGCTACACTTTCCATGATTTTAAACAAAGTATATATCACTAATCATTTTAAATTAAAAATCTTTCGGAAGTCAGACAAATTGTAACAGTATTAGTAACAATATGATGAAGCAATTCATCCAGTGTGAGGTGAGATAACATCATGTCATATCATGACAGTTGAGCTCTACTTAATGGCTGAGTAGACAAACCCTAGGAGATCTATATTAAAATCAAGCTTTGGTGTGGATTTCAAGGATGAATATCATAGTAAAACACTACGCTTTTGTCTACATAGCTGATAAAACACGTATTTGTTACTATTGATAATATCAGACAGGAAAGAAAAGGAAATTATGGCAAGTCGACCTGAATAACACCAGCACAGTCATTTTATTTAGTTGCTTTTTATTGCACGTTTTTAAAAGGCTGATGCGATTGTGAACCAGGTCTGATACTCACGGGGAGTTTATTGTCCGTTCACCACAGTCTCAGTCCAGACGTCAGCGGTCTGGGAGAAAGTCCAGCGTCAATCTAAACCGTCTGCCCCGTTGACCTTGTTGCAGTGGATCTCGCACCTCTTTATCTGCGGCGGTGTAACCCTGCTCATCACTACAGGAACTGAAGCACCAGAGGAAAGAAAAGCTGACTCGATGGAAAGTGATAGTGGATAGAGTTCAGTTCAGAGAGTCGAGTCTTTATTTAGTCAATGTAAAAATGAGTGCTGTCGAAACGATTAAACATTTTTAACTAGTTAATCGCACTTCCTTGACCAAATTAATCAAAATGAATGGTGATTAAATGACTAAAGCTTAAAATAATGGATAATAAGGTGTAATATGTAAATTAATGTAAACTCAACACTAAATATATACTAGTTTAAATACTGCAATATCATTTAGTATAATTTTTGTTCAATTTGCAATATATTTTCTTAGTTTTTTAACCCTCCGAGGTCGAGTCACTCTTTATTCATAATAAAACACACAAAAAAAGTCAATTTTGGACTTACATATAAGTGTTAAAAATCAACTGAAAGTTTGAAGTGCCCATTTTTTAGGTTACACTCTTAATAAAACAGGACATTGTGCGTTTCGTAAAAAAATAAAAATAATAAAACTAAAGCTTGAAGCACGTTTAGCCTTCTTTTTGTCAGCTGAAAACAAAATAACTTAATACATACTTATCACTCTAACATGAAACATTCATCTATCTTAGAATGTACATACAAAAAATTACACAAAGCTTAGAATGTCTGTTTTTAAATAAAAGTGTAAATAAGTTTTCATCCCTATATGAAACTACAGTGGCTTCTTGAACAGAGTTACATTTGCAGTTGAAACGTCTAAATAAGGTCGAGTCTCAATTTTAACGAGTCCATTCAAGAACATTCAAAACACCCGGAGATCGATGAGACAAGCAATTGTCTGTCATTAAACACTTTCACCTGCTGATATTTAGGCGCAAAGTAATCACTCTGAGCTTCTGATCATTATGAGCCACACCTGGGTGACACTATAGTGGCTCTCTGGGTCTATTTATTGCATTTTCACCAAACCGAAAGTGAAAAAAACGGCAACTGTGATTAATGGCGGTAAAAAAAATTAACTCGATTAAGCACTTAAAATTAATCGTGTGCGTTAACTAGTTGACTGCCCTAAAAATACTCAATTCGGAAGTCCATTAAAAATGCCTTCAAAGATCAAAGTCCTGGTTGACCCACGATAATGAGTATACTTTACTATCTGAAGTAATCGCATTTCTATAGTTTACCCAAGGTCTGGTCTGTTATCTCTCCACTCTCACTTCAGCTCTGAAGGGATCTACACTTTTAGAAGATTCAGTGCCAACAAATTGCAACGGTAGAGGAGTGACCATATTCCCAGCCACTGCTATCTAAAATACTCACTAGTCATAAACATGCTTACCGTAATTTATGTGTTTGTGTTTCTTCGAGTTGCTTTGGGAAGGTCGATACAACAGCAAGAAGCTTCTGAGGGACTATAAAAACATCAAGTCTGGCCATGTACTGTATCTCACCTATTCTGCTGCTTAAAATTCACACACACACACACACACACACACACACACACACACACACACACACACACACACACACACACACACACACACACACACACACACACACACACACACACACGACATTATTTTGTTCTTTTTATTATATTTATTGATTTATTTTGCAATTAATG
Source organism: Paedocypris micromegethes (assembly GCA_028031935.1). Taxonomy (NCBI): domain Eukaryota; kingdom Metazoa; phylum Chordata; class Actinopteri; order Cypriniformes; genus Paedocypris; species Paedocypris micromegethes. The sequence continues at coordinate 11,277,072 of CM051506.1, forward strand.
TCAAATCTCTCCATTGCTGGTTGCATTTGAATGTCGGTATTGTGATTACTGTGAAAATGACAACCCCTCGAATATAAGCACCAATATATGTGTTTGTTTTAAGCCATTAGCTCTGATATACCGGATGCTAATTGGTTTGTCATCTCTGTCTCTTCTTCCAATATTAATTATTGTATTTAGTTTGCTTTTATTTATAACACTTTATTTAGCCTTAACCTTTTAAACTTTTCAACATAACTTTCCTATTTAACTGTATTTGCGTGGCTAATATTTCTTTATTTATGCTTATATGCAAAGCTTATATTCATGTCTGCCTTCTGAACCATTTTTTTTAAATCACTCCCTCCAATTTTGGAGTGCCTAAAATTGGAAAAGTGTGAGGTTAAAAGGAGTTTGTGTATTGTGTATTCGTGTAAATAGTTTTTATTTCAAAACACGTAGGCAAATGAGTGGGCGTCTCCATATTGTGTCATTGGTCAATTTGTGAAGAGTTTCCTGTTCGATTCGTCTCGACTAGCGCTTGGGTGAATGCAATGCATCATGGTCTAGCTAGCAGTAGCCATGAAGCTTCGACAGATCGCAAACAGCGTCAAAAAATTTCAAGTTGGAGCTCACCTCTCCAAACCTGACCACACGTCCGTCTGACTTCCCTGTGATGAACAGCATCACGCTGTGACCTTTATCTGGGTTTGTTGTGCGCATGTTAAACCCAAGGTCCTCTGATGCTCCACGAGCGGCTTGTGAATAGTGACGCTTCGTGTCTAGCCTTGGACCAATCAATTACTATTGATTTTCTTCCAAAGTTCTGCTCACTCTCCAGAGCCGAGTGAGATGAGGGACAAAAGGGATGAAAGCCACTGGAGAATCACTAAAGTAACCTAGTGGACTGTGGGAGAGTGAAATTATTGAGTGCAAACAAGAAGAACATAATGCGACGGACAAGAGCATGGCACTCAAACCCCTCAGGTATCAGGAAGTGGCTGAACCACTGGCTTCCTCCAGCATCTGCTGTCTGCTGGTCTTTGTTGGACCATAGGACGAGTTCCCAGCGTGTGACCTCTTGAAACCAATAGTGAGGAGGCATGATAAAGAGAGAACCAGCAGAATATTCCACCTCAGGTCATCCCATCGCTTCTGCAGACATACACTATAGACCGTACATGCGCACACACACATCAGACGGTGAAAACGAGCTGTCATGCGGCTTTAGAAGCGTCTGAATAGTGTGTTTTTGCTTCTATGATGTTTTCAAGCTTTTCATACCATCTTTGAAGCTCACAGTCTCACCTTTTTCTTTCTTTGTATGAATATACACGTTTGGAAAAAGGCAGTCATGTTTGAAAACGTGTGAGGAATGGTTGTGTAAAAGGACTTTGCTACTTGAGTATTTTTTGGCTATTAATGTAAGAAACTTTTACTCTCTACTTGACTGCATTTGTGATTTACTCCACTATATTTGACACTTATCGTTACTGATTGAGACAAGTCGGCATCTTTTTCAACCACGGTTAATCTATTGGGCAGACGAGGTGATATCGCCATCTGCAGGATGCTGACGGTACTATATGCTATTTATGAGCAAAATCACGTGATTGTGATTTAGCAGTTGCAGTTTTTTGCACATCTGAGTGTCACTGAGACTGACATTTTGTTTTGTTTTTTTTGGATTAGGAAATAAAACCTCATTAGGAAAGAGTTTCCTGTTTTTCACATTTCTTGGTCATTTTGAGTACTCAAGTTTTTTTAAAATGGAATCGTTTGCGACTTTTACTCTAGTCATCTTGGAATTGGTGACTTGTAACTTGTATTGGAGTCATTTTTACAATAAAGTATTCGCACTTTTAAATTTCAAGTACGGTTTCCCGGCCCCCTTTACACCTCTGTGGGTGAGCGATTGTGGACAAAAATGCCATTTTTCACCCTCTTTATTTTAAACGTCCAGCGTATTCACCTGCAATTACGCTTTGAAACGTTTCTGCGATTCCCCGTCCCGCTAATGAGGCCAGTTCACAGTGTTTGTCGGCGCCGGGGCAGCTGGAGGTCAGCGTCTGCACAAAGGGGGTCTCTGTTGTTCGCCATTCACCGCGGTTTTCATCATTTCGCCGGCCCTTGTCCTTGACTGGGGACGGAGTAAATGAAAATTTGCATCTCAAAGGTAAATAAGCATAATTTGATGGTCTTGTTGACTTTTCCCCTGCTTCACTGAGATTAAAGAAAGCGGTCGGGAACATTTTGGAGCCGTTTCAAAGGTTTGTTCCGCGTGTCTCGCATCTGGCGGCAGAACATACAGCGTGTGATTAAACCACCAGTGGGGTAAGAGCGTCACGGCAGGAGAGATCAGGGAAGGAAAGTGGTGGCTTTACTAGGTGGCTTTGCGGCTTTTTGTTCACGGGGCTGGTGAGAGGAAGCTGATGGCGCCGCAGGGGGGACGAGAGGAAGCGACAGATGATCCACCTCTTGGGTTCAGCTCTAATGGCTTGTGAATGACTCTACACCACAAACTCTCATGATTAACCAACACAATCGATGGAAAGCAAGGAACCGTCTTCATCTGACCGGGAAATCCAGGAGAGGGATCTAACTGTGATCAATCACATGCACTCATTGTAATCATTTTGCTTTTATACGGCATGATATTGATAATATTAAAATGAATGTATGACATTATCTATAAATTATTCGTATAAATGTTAAAAACCAGTGGCAGTAATTCGAGGTATTACTGTGTGGCGATTAGTCCTACACAACAGGTTGCCAGATCAGATGTGCACATGCTGCAATCTGGCAACGTGAGATAAAAAAAAAATAAAAGTAATCCAGACTTATTTGGATTTTAAAAAACCTAGACAGTTAGTAATTAGTCTGCTTCAATAAAGATTTTTACCGAAAGAATAAATGCAGCATCATTCAAGTAGAACCTGTATTTAAAGTCTAAATAGAAAAGAAAGGAAAATACTTCAGAACAACATGGATGGACAAATATGAAATACAGTCTCCGCTTTATGGGGAAAAATCCCAGATCATATCTTTAAACGCAAATCTGTGCTGTTTTATTGTGGCTATATGGTTGTGTTCCAGCAGCAGTAGACTGTATTTAATGGTTCTTTTTTTATAATTATACATATCGTGAAATATAAAAACTTTCCCACAAGTCTTGATAAAAACAATGTCTAAAAAATTGTTGTTTTTGGAGAATCGTCAGTAAAGTTGAAACATTCAGTGGCGCTTTAAAAGCGTCTCCTTAATACCACGTTAAACTTTCAGCACTATACTTGCACATCCTGTGAGATATCTGCTAAAGATAACAAGAAACCTTAGTCTGAATGTGTAGTTTTCATATTCAGGAATTTTATCTAGAAAAACACGTGTATAAAATGAACGCAAGTTCAACGTCCTCGCTTAATGTGAAGTCAGGAATCCTATCTTAATTGTTATAAAATAAATACAACATATATACATCTTCATATGGAAAGGAAAGGAAAGGAAAGTGAGGTGACGGCAATATGGCCACTAGGGACCATACTGAATTTGTGCTCTGCATTTAACCCATCCGTGAAAGTGCACACACACACAGTGAAGTGAGCACACACAAACCCGGAGCAGTGGGCAGCCTTAAGCCGTGGCGCCCGGGGGGCATGTGGGGTTCAGTGTCTTTCCCATGGACACTTAGTTGCAGAACCTGTAGTAGGGGGGATTCGAACCTGCAACCTTTCGGACACGAGTCCTTGTCCCCTACCACTCCCCATACGTATATGTATATAAATGTAATTTGCATGAGACTGCAACTCCCCATATGTGTATAAATGTAATCGCTTAAAGTATATTAAAACAATAATCACCGTCACTGCACAAGTGTATGTATTTTTAGCGCGCATGCGCATAGAGTGATGTAGTACATCCTCATGTGTAGGATAGAATTTTAGAACACCGGGTCTCCTGGGGCGTAGTACCCCAATAATACTAGAGCGACGCCCCCTGGTGGACGGACAAGGCCATTAACGAGCGCGTGGAGACTCTCAGGGCCTTGAATTAAATTAACACCATTCGCAGCTGGTTTGTTTTCACAGTAACTAGTTACGGTTTAAGTTAACCAGTTTGACTACATAGATGTCAAAAAATAGCGGTAGCAAACGGCAACAATTATACAGTATATTCAACAGAACTTTATAAAAAATACCATAATCTGCACATATTGAATTAAAGGAAATTTATTATATTTTGGATTAGTATTTGTCAATATGTTTGAAAAATAACTTCCTGCAATCAAGTTTATGAATGCTCAAAACGTCCTCTAATAAATTAACATTATTCAGATTTAAATGATCCAAAAATTAGTGACATTAGCATATGCATATATACAAACACACATTCGCACTGCATAAATGCAAATCAAAATCACGGAAAACAACGAGCAAGCGCCATCTAGTGGCCGAAACGAAATAATAATAATAAAAAAAAAAAACGATGTTAAAAAAATGAATTAAAAAGTTCAGTATTGATTCGAAAGACAAATTTCAGCTTAGACCTGTAACGGAGGTCTAACTTTTAATGATAATTTACCTCCAACGTACATTGCAAAGACCATATTCTGAATAAAAATGATTTTTCAAAGAAAAAGTATTCATCAAAATCAAAAAAAGGTGCATACACAAAACCGTTAAATAAAATAACACACCCGTTGACGCAGTCTCATGCAAATCAACATTTACAGCATTTTTGTTCTGCCAAATAATCTTTTCCCTCCCTTTTGACCAAAACTTGGAAGAGTTTGATAGACAAGTTATATGGAAACTGGTTCATGAAGGATACAAGAAAAATCATTCAAGTCCAGTGTGTAAACCAAGAACAACCCTATTATTCCAGACAATTCAGCAGAATAAACCCTCGTTTCTACTTAAAAAAGCTCCAATCAGCAATCGAGCCACTCCAACAACTCGACGAGCAAAATGCAAAAGTCCGAAATAAAGTCGATAATAGCACTTCATGGAATCATCTGTTCAAACTATACAACTTAAAACGTGGAATGACACAAATGATGAAGTAAACATAAACCATTTCAAGAACTGTGTGCACTGAATTAAATGTATGAAATATACAAGATAACACAGTCATGACAGTCAACTGGATTCAAAATAAAAGTCTTTGCTCAAAATGAGAAAAAAAAAAAAAATACGAATAAAGTGTCACATGGAAACATTGTCGTAGCTTGATGGACAGTCTAGAAATTATGAAAAAAATGAATATGTAGCAAAACAAAAACAGCATGGAGATGCAAATCCAGGCAAGTTCTAACATTTAGAAAATTAAAAATGTGCTAAAAAAAAGCAGCAATGTGGAAAAAAAAACCCTCATGCTCTCTCGTGCGCAGGAAAAAGCATCGCTCACTTGCATAGTTATGTGCATGCGTCTTCGATTTCATGCAATAGTTTTTTTTTTTTAAATCATTTTCAGTGCACACAAGAATGGGCCTGATACCAGATGAAGAATCAAAGCATGCTACGTCTCTCCGCCTCTGCTAGTTCCTGTTTGAAATGTTCTGAACTACAGACCTGACTTTCTACAGCGTGACCGAGTGTCAGCGGCCTTGGGATTATCTTCTAGTCTATAGAATTAAAAAGTAAAGTTCTGCTGCCAAAAATAAAAGCATCTGTAAGACAAACTGGGTTTTCACAAAGTACCAACAATAGAAGACTTTCTGAAAAGCGGCTGGATTTGCGTAATTACAAACATTTGGCACAAAAAAAAAAAAGTATCCCATTGTTCCACAGGCTACGAAACAAAAAAACAATACAAATTGATAAATGTGTTTTGTTATATTGCATATGAACGGTACTGATTTTTAAAAGCATCCTTTTCTTAAAACATTGACATCTCCGTGAGAGAAGGCAACATATATGTCTCTTAGTGTTAAACTATTGCACTCGATGTTCACATAAAATGTGAGATAAAAACTAAGGGAAACAAAAGAAAATAAACGGACATATTTATGTGTGTGGGCACTGTAAGAAATGGTTCAAGTAAATTTATGCTGCTTTTAATTCATTATATGCGTGCGCATGTGTAAAAAATATTCATGCAATGATTTTTCATTCATTGCTTCGTTGATATAAAGATAAATCCACACAGCATTTAACTTGGAATAAACTATACTATACAGAGCGAGTTTAAAGATTGTCCTCCACTAGTATCATTCAAAAGAATCACATTCATACAGCAACGATGCAATCATTAGCCTGTAGTGGGCGCCATTGCGCATATTTTCCAAAGGCAGTAATGCTACTTGTTCAATTTAACTGCTCTCCAATACCAATGAAAAGCAAAAAAAAAAAAAAAA
>CM051506.1:11283422-11350956 GCA_028031935.1 Paedocypris micromegethes
AAAAAAAAAAAAAAAGAAAGTGAAAAGAGTGATCAAAGAAGTACAAATGAGATTTGAACCACAGTCTAGATTTGAATTCTGCCTTTTTTGGGACCCATATAAATGTTCTACTGTATCAGTGCCAGGGGAACGTTGGACTTTATATAGCACCAAGTGTAAAAGTGGAGTGAATTGGTACAGCACTCCGAGGAATATCACAAGAATCTAATTTCAGCATGACGGACTGGTCCAAAGTATAGAGCGGTGTTAAGTTAAAAAGATACTTTACAGAATTATTTGATACATCGAAGCATTACTCAAGGGAAAAATATGTACAAAGTGCTAAGTTAAAACATTCCCATTCAGAGTCTTGAACAGTAGTAGATCCACACACCAGACCGTGCCCGAGGCAGCGATTTGGTTCCATGGCAGGATAAGAAAGGCGCTTTCTGATAATTGATATTTTCTTTAAGAAAAGTAAAATACAGGTATATACTATATACTTCTTATATTCTTCTTAGGCACGTCAAAAAAAATAGCTGCATTACAGAAAAGAATACAGGAAACTGCTAGTAAAAATTCAATGAGGCGTCTGTGTTGGCCGTGCAGAGGATTGCATGCTGGAAGAAAGCTTTCTAGAGGACGCCATCTTTTCAAGCGGCTTCTTCCCATTGATGGGAGACTGCAGAATCGTCTCAGACATGGAAGACTTTGACCTGCCAACAGGTAGGAGGGAGCGTTTGATAGGCGTGGAGTTTTTCGAGGACTCTTTCTCGTCTTGGAGCGAGGTGGTCTTGTTGGAGCGCGACTCTGGAGAGACTTGCAGGGAAGAGTTGGCCGAGCTTTCACACTCATCACCGTTCAATTTGGCAGTCCTCTCCGTCACCTTCTTGGCCAGGATCGTGGCCTTGCCCAAATCGGCAGATCGCCGGGATTCTTTCTGCCGAAGGGCGCTCTTGAAAAACGAAAGACCCTTGTCCTCGGACTTGCTGCTGCGGCGAAGGTCTTTCGAGGAGATACTGGGAGAGCGCAGGCTAGTGACTGAGGAGCTGCTGCTGGAGCTTCTGATGGTTCTCCTCTCCAGCCGACTGCCCTCGCCACTTCTAGGCTGAGATGTCCGAGGCGTGGCAGTGGCTTGTCTGGACTTGTCCGCCAGTGGACTGGTGTGCGTCAAGTCCTTGCTGGATGCCCTCTCCACCAGCTTCTTCTTGCTGGAGCTTGAGTTCTTCTCCGCCACTGAGATTTTCTTGGACGTGGGTGAGGGAGAGGCAGAAGATTGCGGTGTGGAGGCAAGGTGAGGCTTCTCCTTTGACCCGAGCGAGACTGGAGAGTCCTGCACCTTCTTCTTGAGGGGTGTTCCTGTAGGGGTGCCCTTGGTACTCTTGGGAGAATTGCTCTTCTCCTTCACGTTGGCGGCTTTCGTACCCTTTGCTTGTGGGCTGGAAGACACTTGGGAAGATGGGGACTTGGTGACAGAGGAAGTACTCTGACGTTTCTTGGAGGGTTTCTCTAGGTCTGCTTTGATCTTGGCAGAGTTCTTCTTGCTGGTGGACCCTTCGGACTTCTGAGCTGACCCAGAGCTCTTGTGCTTCTGATCTTTAGAAAGCACTCCCAGAGAGTTCTGATCCACTGCATTCATTTGGTTGTTGTTGTCGACCGACTCCCCTTTGGAGTTTTTCTTGTCTGTCTGAGATGGAGCTCTACAATAAGCCTCATCAATAATTCTCTTTCCGTGGTTCTCATCACCACAGTTGCCCTCCATCATAGCCAAAGGCGCTTTACTGCTGGGCTGACGCTCGTGCCTGCTGTAGCCGCCAAAGCATGAGGTGGAGACCTTGTCATCGCAAGCTTCACCAATCCTCTCCAGAGGAGGAGAAGAGCGCGAGTCCAAAGAGAACCGAGAAGGTGAGTTGGATCTCATGTGTAGCTTGGCTGACAGCGACCAAGAGGGCTTCATTCCGTTCTCACTGAAAGCCAGAGGGCTGGTCACTGAAGACCTCGAAGACAAGCTCTGCCGCTGGATGCTCCTCACAAAAGGCCGGGTAGAGAATCCTCCTGATAAAAGAACAAGACATTCTTAAACATGTGAGCTGGAAAGCCACTAAATGAGAAGACCATTGACATGCAGTTGGTGCTTAACTGAGCAAGGTGGGAGATCCTGTGTTAGTAAGCGCTAAAGCTACAAGAGAGAGAAGACATAAAGAAAGGCAAGAGTAAAACACCAGCACAACATACAGAATTAAAGGACACGAGGGAGATGAGAGAAAAACAGTGCTACTACTAAAGATCTGTGTATTGAGGAACAGACGAGAAATATTCCCGACAGGAGCAACTGTTCCATACCGTCGTCCTCACTACGATCACCGGGGAACTCTCCGGACTCAGCCAGAGAGATCAGGGATGTGCGTCTGGACGAGGCTCCTGAGGCCAAGCTGGGCGGGCGGCTTCCGGGAAGACGGTTTACCCAGTGCTCACATAAAGAAGAGCTAGTGGATCCTACATGGAAAGGCAAAATCATCACAATATTCAAAATTCAATCCATTTTCATTGGGTTCCTACACTTTCTGAAAGATAAAACTCAAGCACTTTCAAGGTCCTTGTTCAAGTTTTTCCAGCATCATGCAGTCATGGTAAAATGTATATTGCAAGCGATGCCTAAATCAAAATGAAACATTTAGGGAAAGTTTTCACTAAAGTAAAAAAAAACAACACGTTTTAGCAGTTACTAAGTTTACTAAGCAGTTACAGTTACTAATACCTACAGAAATCTGTAGACATCGGTAGTAGAACTGCCTTTGTTCTGCCGTTGTTTTGTAAAAACGAGAAAATATAATCAACTCTGTTTTAAAACGTCAGACATCTTTTAAAAATTAAAGACAGATATTTTTTTTGGACATAAAATGGAACTTCAAATACCATAACATCTTCATTGAGGAAAGACTTCATTGGTTTCAGTGATTAAAAAAGTTAAATCCCTTTATTTTCGTCTTTTGGTATTACTGTTTTTTGCATGCATGTTTAAATACTATTAATTACAATTATCTGTTAAATATAAATAATAAAATCGGAAAAATAACCGGCCACCACCCCACCCCTGGGGCCTTGGTAAAATGATCAAACGTCGACAGCTCCATGATGACAAACAGGTTGGGAACCACTGCGTTAATGCATTAACATTTTTATGTGCATTGCTATTGATAATACAGAGGAAATAGTTTGTGTCGCCACTTCACGTGACCACGCCTGTCGCTACTGAATCTGAACACATCTCAAGTTGATTCAAGTTTAGTATGAACAAGGCGTTGAAATCCCGTACGACCAAACGTAGTCACTCGTGGAACAAATCGGTATTTTAACTCCGTGCATTTATCTGGATTCCACTGTATAATTACATTTTCAAGCATTTCATTTAAAATTCAAGCATTTTCAAGGATTTCAAGCACCCGTAGGAACCCTGGGTTAAACTCTTATTAACCAGGTTATTATTTATCCTCAGTGATTTTGAGAAATGTCCTTCAATGGATAAAAGAACAACCTGCGACGGAGCTGTTTGCAGACCAGGAAGGGATAGTTGTCCTCCGTTGGTAAAACAGAATGTATGCGGTCTGCTGGCAGACGTCCTCATCAGCTACAGGCTGAACGTCGCTGTCATCAAAGCAGTACCACTGCCCGTCAATGGAGTTCTTGCAATAAGCTGTAAAGCAAAAGATTTGAACAGTGGTCACATCTGTATTTTACTTACCGTATTTACGCAAATATAAGCACCCAGCTGATTCTTCACGCACAAAATAAAAATTCTATTAATTGGCAAACAATGCCACCGATTACTTTCTGAGTGTTCTGACTTTCCAAAAACCTACAATTCTGGCTAAATACTTATAAACAACACTTATTTTACTTCTTTTAACAAACATAACTTGTGACAATTATACTTCAATGAGAGATACAAAAAATAGTAATGTTAGATATGACTTCTAAATGTAGTTGAGTATATCTCAAGTAGGAGGTATTATGACTTCACTTGCTATGTCCATATATGGGCGTATTCCGGTTTTCACGTGGCAGGTTACAGAGAGACAGAATTTAATTTATTTTCATTTCCTCCTGTGTTATTCATCCACTCACAAGAACATTTAAATCATATTTTATAGAGCATTCGGTATCGTACTTGTTTTCTAAAAAAGTGGTATCAGTGTATCTCTGTGGCAAAAGGTTGCATTTTTACATGCATATTTGAAATGTGTGCGTAAAAGCACCTCCCCAAGATTTTCTTGAGCTTCTAAAATTGGAAAAATGTTGTGCTTATATTCCTTTTTTGCTAATAATCTTAAAGAATCCAACCTGTATAATGTCCTCCATGCATGTTGCCATGATGGTTGCACACAGCATAGAGGTCATACAGATAGTCATCTGGATTACGGCCAAGGCCATAAGGTCGTCTCCATGGTGACCAGTGAGAGGGTAGACTCCAGCTGCTCTGGCTTCTCTTCACCACATGGGGAGCCATATCCATACCAATCAAAGGAAAGCGAACCATGTTTTGCATCTTTACTCTTCTGTCTCCATCCTTAAATACACAAACATCAGTGTTTTGCACAGTGAAGAAAGTGAAGAAAGAAGCAACTGAAGAAAGAACTGAGACTCAGTACCTGTCTGAACCTTTTGAGATGCAGTATAAGAACATCAGGCAAAGTCCACAAGCTGAGCTTGATCCGGCCCTGTTGAAGTTGGCGGCAATGAGGGCAACGCCAGGCGTCATCCGGGGCCAACTGGAATACAGAAACAACTAAAAGTCAGCTGAAAAGAGAAAGCGAGCGAGAGCGAGGTACACAGAGACTGATCAAAACAGCGAGTGAGAATGACAGAGAAGCAGAGACAGAACCAGAAAAAAAAAATACTTAAAAAGGAAAGATTGAGACAATAACAGAAGAAGAGTGAAACAGAAACACAGAGGAGCTTAAATCTGCAAGTTTGTTTTCTTTAAAAGCAAGGCTTCCTTTGGAAAAACTGCAAACCGTTGCCAGCTCTAGCCGACCACAGGGTGTATTTATACACTCAGCCCGGCGGGTTACAGAAAGAGCTGAGCTACTCAGCAATTTTAAAATAACAGCAACATTAGAAAAGCAATCCTTAACAGTAGTAATTACAAGTAACTTGAATCTTCAAGGGTTTCTAACAGATAAATCACCCATTAATTATCATGTTTATTTACATACGCTTATAAACAGTCAAGCTCCTGCTTTCAACAGAAACTCGAATGATCCAAGGTGCCAGACCACTGGCAATACAATCAATACATTACGATCTTAAATATTCAAGGTGTTTTTAAAGAATAAAAAAAACCCCACAAGAAATGATGAACGTGTGTCACCAAAAACCTTTGAAGTATTCAAAGTGAGTATTATTATTTTCAATAATGGGCAAAGTTGTTCATTACATATACTTAATTTTGTGTATTATAAAGTGTGTATTCTTTTGTTAATTCTCATTGGTGTAGCAGGTATCACAAAAGGGGGGTGAGTAACTTTCTTTTCTTTGTGTTTATTTTGGAGGACATTTATTTGCCTAAAGTTTACAGAGTATTGAGATGCGGATTTGTTTTATCCTAAGCAAATTTACAATTTTTTTTTTCAATCTACATCTCTACAGCCTTTATTGGGAACAAACAAGTGCTTGAATAAATGTTTGTGTAAAGTTGTGAAACGTCTGCAAGCTGAATTCCAAAAGGAGTTACAAGGGTTTTGTGGGTATTACCTGCTCCTCTTTGGTGTAGAGCTGGAAGCACTGAGCGAGGGTGCAGGCCTGCGGCTGATGGTGCTGCTCTCTGTACAGATACACACTCTCAGCGTCAGGGATGTACTCTTCCTCAGTGTGTCCAAACAAACTGTGGAGATCAAAACAAACACCAAAGCCTGAATTTACAAACTAGATAAAGTGCAGCTTCATATTTATTGCATCTTTCAAAATCTGTAATACACTGCATACGGAATATTGTGGAGGAGTCATTACTTTATGTTAATAACACTAGGTGAATTGCTACTTCAAAAATGTATAAGTTCACAGTAAAATCCACAATATTCTTGCCATGTTATTGTTTAAAGATTATTTTGTCATGGTAAATCGTGTAAAACGTTTTGACAAATATGAACTAATATTTCACCATGACTTTCACAATGAACTTGAGATTTTTGTTTTTATAAATACAGTCATAGTACAGTTGACTCTGCTTAATCAGGGCAGCCGCTTTATTGGTTCGAATCTAAAAGTCCCAAAACAAATCATATTTCAAAACGCAAATTTGCATTTATCAGCATCAGCAATGATCTTCGATGCTGTTATGAATTAGTGAGCTGGGGACAGGTCGTCAATTACTGTATGTAGAAAAGCAAATGATTAATGCCTGTCAGCTCATAGACACGTCGTCGCAATACAGGGAGACATAAATCAGGGGCACGAGGAGATCAACACCATACACACTAAAACCAAGAACAAGGACCAAGAAAGCAAGACACAAGGAATATACGGGGGGAAACGGTCCAATCATTCACGACCATAGACTTGTAGCACGTCTAGCTAGTCTGCCAAGAATATCTGCTAAAACTGCTTCGCTTTTCCAATGTGTGTGATGACTTTATTCAGAATCAGTCCTTGAAGAGAACGTGTCAGGCCAGATTGTACAGGTTCTTTCAGTGCTCAAAATGTTGTTGCTCCACTTTTAAAAAACGTAAAAAGCCTTTAAAGAAATGTCACCATCATAGAAAAAAGGTAGTTCTGTACTGTATGTATGTTTTGGGGGGGAATAAAGGCTTTAATAGTAATTAAATGCTACTTCTAGTCATATTTTGGTTAATAATGAAAGTGGAGAGATGGGGGGCAGGGCGACGTTTACGTAAGGGGCAATGTCTTAATTGGGCCAAAATGGTCGTATCCCGATGTGGCTCTATTAAACGGAGTCGACTGTATATTAAGGTTTTGAAATCACATTCTATGTGAGGAAAAAAATGTAAAACACTCTGTGTGTAAATTAAATAGGTTTTAAAGTTAGAACACAAAGTAAAACTGTCCCAGTGATTTCTCGAAACAATGCTGAAATTTGTTTTTTAAGAGACAAACGCAATTTAGTAAGTACTGTATTTATTACAAATCTTAACAAAGTTACCATATGACAAATAAAAAAAAAAAGACGTTTGTTTGTTGCACACAGCATTTTCTTGTGAATCAAAACTCTTAAAATGTAAAACATTTTTTTACTCACTATTCCTTAGTCTCTTTGTCCCACTCCACCACAATCTTGACATGAGGAGGTCCTCCAGGCCCACACGACTTATAAGCTCTTAAAAAATGCATGGAAACCTCATTAGAAATTTGTATTAATAACAATAATATTTAACTAATTACTTACATACTCTCAAAAGACCAACAATTTTGCCAATAACTATAATTCCATTTTTATATTAATTATAATGCAAATCTAACAATTGGGTAGATGACATTAATTGACAATATTTGCATTCGCTAGTTTCATCTATAAAAGTTAAATATATACAGATATACAAAAAAAATGTTAGTGAAGTTATGCAGTCTTTTGATGTCATGAAATGCAGATTAATTCCACATTTAATCCACAAAAATGTACAGTGAAGAACCCTCAAACCTTTCCACAGTGGGATGACATAGCGGCTGCTCCTCCTGCGGCAGAAGATAAGTAATCCCAACTACCCCGACTACACGCAGACTGAAAGGTCCCACCTAGAAGAGACGGAAATACATCAGTTATCGCACAACGGAGCTATTACGAGCATCACTGACCTGAATATAAACCCCAGGCCTCAGTAGGTGACGCATTTTCTCCAGAATCTCCTTCTGCAATGCATCCCATGTGACGGTGCGCTCTAGATACAAGACAAAAGGAAGACCGAATCTACAACAAAACAAAAAAAAAAACAAAAAAAGAACATTACTTTGTGCTGACGGTGTATTGGCATTGGTATTGGTATTGACATTGGTACCTCCGTCCTTGGTGACCCGTGCAGGCTCTGTTACACACCAGCAGAATCATTTTCTCACACCCAGTGTTTTTATTGGGCGATGCTGGATTCATGGCACCCTGCATGAACGATGGAGTCCTGCTGATCTCGGCTCCATATTTTAAATTGTTCTGATTCAAATTGGCAAGGAGACTCCCTGGACAGAAATAGAAGCACAAACCCAATCAAACGCCATTTTAAACCATCAGCCAGTTTTAAAGTGTTGTGGTTTTTTGTTCATCTCTATTCAGAATAAATGCATTAAGATTAAGTCTGAAATTTATGAAATCTATACAAAATAAGGGTGTCAATTCTGATCATTGTAAATACTGAGTGGCAAGTATAAAAGCATAGTGTAAAAAATAGTACCTCTTTTAGAACGAATGTTTTCTAATCTAAAAGTCTCAGGAGTTTCAAACGCAAAGATCGAGTCACTTTCTTGAATGATATCAAGATCGTCGTCATCGTCACAAAAGGAGCGGTGGAAACCATCATAGTACATTTCAGTCAGGACAAACTGCACAGACACAAGAAAGACAGATGATCGACATTTCCAGATCTTCAAAAAAACAAGGAAAGCAAACATGACATGACATGTTGATGCCATGATGAGGATGACTTAATGATGCTGCGGCTCAGGTTTCAAAGGATTAATGATAAAATTCCAGCGAAATAAGTGCTACATTCTTTCCACGGGGTTACAACTGATCTAGCTGTAATCAACACTGAGCAACAGTAATCAACCGAACAGGAAAGGTAAAAAACCGATACCTGATCAGGAGGGATCTTGGTTTCCCGTGACACGGCTTCTCTTAGTCGGCTTACGGTGCTGTTTAATGGCACGGCTACACCGATCCTCATGCAGTGCGAGTACTTGCCTTGATAGACTATTGTCACGTAGAGAGGCCTGAAAGAAGAAAAGTGAAAACAAATCTGAAAAGATACTCTAAAAAATAAGACTCTAAAGCAGAGAAACTTTTGGAAAATACATAAAATACACACACTACTGGCCCAGATTTTAATCCTTCCTCAAAAAAAAAAAAAAAAAAAAAAAAAAAAAATATATATATATATATATAATATATATAATAATTAATTAATATATATATATTAATAATAATAAATATAATATAATAATGTGTCATAGAACAACTTTAATAGCAATGTGAATTATTTTTTATTTATTTATTTATTTATTTTTTTTCCTCGCAAACTCTTTAAACATGGAGAACGATAGAATAGAATAGAATAGAATGAAATAGAAAAGAATAGAAAGCTTTTATTGTCATTGTATCACAGGGTTATAATGAAATTAGTATTGCTTCTCTGTTAGGTGCAAAAAGAATGATGTGATAATGGTAAAATATACACACTGAATAACCAATATAAATAACTACAATATATTGAAATATGGTCCAAAATATAGACTGGAAGGATTGAACAGTCAAGACTAAAAGAAATATGGCGTCTGTGAGAGAAGACAAAGTGAAACTGACAGCGAATTAGAGGCAGCATTTCCATTTATCGGAAAAGATAACTTCCACGTAGAAAATTTGCAATGCACAAGTTTAATCAATCAGTAAGGATCGTGCACAATGTGGCCAGGTTTAGACTCCTTATTTAAAAGCCTTAACAGCGCGACTTCCGCAACTCTTGAAGACGAGCTCAAAATCCCTCCATCAATATCTGCCTGGCAGAATAAAGTGGCATGTCGAAAAAAGAACGTCTAGATTTTAAAATATGAATACCACAGAGACAAAGATGGATCAACATATCTTCAGTGGGTTGCAAATGACACAGACTCCATGAAGCTCGACTTAAGAAGGGCTTTGCTTGCACATCACAGACCTTGTAAAAAAAAAAAAACCCTCCTCAAAATTCACTCTTCCACAGCAGAAATGTGATTTTTTTTAGCCGACGATGCAGAATGTGTGACAATTGCCATGTATTTTCTTCATGAAGCGGGTTTAGCTTGGATTATGGCTGACGTGAAGCTGTGGAAGCTACAGGAGATAATATCCACTGGTTTATCATCTCTGGCGTACTTGAAGGTGAGCAGTAAATCTATCTTGTAATGATGTGGCTTCATCAATTATTCATTTTTATTCATATGTATCAGCAGCTTAACTATGGCCGTTCTCCTTGATAAACCACTGTAGGGTTTTAAAAATAGTTTTACAGCTCCCCGGGGGATAGTAGAAGACGACTACTCGCAGTTATCTTTATCAAATCATTCTGGCTTACATAAAGCTACAGTAGATTTATGCTTCAGTTTGACAAACCAGCACAACTGCGTAATAACAAAAATGAGCAAAACACACAGGAAAAAAAAAAGTCCTTATTTTTGGTTCTAGTTTATTAAGGAGCAACATTTAACAACTATTTCATACTTGGTTTTGCATATAATGGTTCTAGGTAAATAATATGATTATGAAAATACATACGATTATGGTTAAGAAATTGAGTCAATAAAGTTAAGAAATTGGGTTTAAAGTATGCATAAGTCCACAAAATATGGTACTATTTTTAAGTTTCTCATTTGTGCGACAAAAAAAAACGTACTGTCTGTCCGTCTTTCTCTCCATCTATCTGTCTAATCTGTCTTTCTCTCTATCTATCTGTCTAATCTGTCTTTCTCTCTATCTATCTGTCTAATCTGTCTTTCTCTCTATCTATCCATCTCACCATCTCTCTATCTCTACATCTATCTCTCTATCTCTCAATCTATTCATCTCTATCCATCTATCTATCCACCTATCCATCTCTCTCTGTCCCTCTCCGCATCGCACAAAAACATTACACTCCCAACAGATCTTACGAAAGCCAAAAACGCGCCAACTAGACCTCAAGCGAAACCGATCCATGAATCATCTGCACGAGATGGTTGATTTCAGAGTTCAATGAGCCGGTGAGTTGTACCTGACATCATCATTACGCCAGTCTATAAATCGAACAAAGCTTGAAACTGAATCCAATCCTCACTCCTGTTGAGATGGAGCACATCGATCTCGCCTTCGGACTTATTATTAACTGCAGGGTGAGCATCATCTAATACAGACGGAGCGTCCAGTCAATCTGCCGTTCACAAACACACAATGGCGATAACTTACCGTGTGTGAGGTAGTGGAATGGGAAGAGAGATGCAGAGGAAGGGATCAAACGTGTTGCTTTGTTTTTGACAGTGAGGACATGTCAATGAAGACCTGCAGTGATAATCGTCACAGTAAGCGCCAAATCTCATCAGTGGCAAAAAAGTACAATAGACGTTGATATTATAGTGACCTGTACTGGGCCTGAAACAGCTCTTGGACAAATGATCCTGCTGAAAGAGGAGGTGAAGGTCCCTCTAATGCTCCATCATCTTCCTCACTGGGTGGCTGTGGAGACAGACGAAAAATTTGGTGTTTTTTTTTTTTACAAAAAGCAAAACTTTGGCAGCAAAATTCATCAATAATGGCAAGAATGAGGAGTAGAAGCCAGACAGGTGTTAGCTACTTCAATGGATTGTTAAATGCACAATTTTGATTCTGCTTCTAGTGGCCAAATTGGCAAACTTGCCGTTTCACTTTAAAAAAGAAGACATGAATGTGGACAGCGTATATCCAACCTAAATAAGAAGGTATATTGATCAAATGTGGTACATTTCTCGTGGATCTAGTTTGAAGTCTTAGCAAAGGCCAGTACAAATACTAAAAATTAAGGAGCATCTTGTTATTTTTATGCCGATCACATCAATACCCAGCACACACTGCATTTTTATTTTCAATCTAAAATAAATTGTGTGAATTAACATTTAATAAAAATGTATGTTATATTTAATATTATAATATATAACAATGTTGGAAATGGTTTTATAGTGTATTGTACAGAAAATTATTTTGTCCAGCAAAACAATTGCCTTAGAGCAGGTGTCTTGCACCAAAAAAAACCTTTTATTTTAAAGAGGGCCATATTTGGTAAGGTGAAAATGAGTAGGTTTAAAAACAGGTATTTTTGATGCACAAGACGTCATAATATGATTAAATAAGTTTATAATAGGATAAAATCTTGTAATAACTGTAATAAAAAACATGTTAAATGCGGCATCTTGAATCTCACGATAACTGCGATGTAGCTGGATCAGCACGGAATAATAATGAAAATGAAGAATAAAAAAAATGTTTTACATGTTTCACTCAAAGATCTCCCTGCATATTAGTGGTTAGACAAAAACTTAACATTGGGACGCATATTATTGATTTCATAACAGAGGCTGTGTGCCGGTGAAAATTTGTAAACGGGCCGCAAATGGCCCCGGGGCCGGACTTTGGACATGGCTGCCTTAGAGTTTGGTTGGCGGTGACCAGAAATTTAAATAGAACATATTACAAATAGAAATATTTTTTTTTTTTTTGTTATCAAATTTGTATTGACATTTTAATATTGCAATGCAAATAGAATAATTTTCAACTGAGATCAGTCAAATTACTCAGCTCCGGTGAAATGTCCAAAAGAAATGTTGACAAGTCAAATGGAAAAGTGAATTCCACACAACGGGGCTCTTGAGTCATATAAATCCACCACATCAATTTTGGCATGACAGTGTTGAATTGAAACCAGTCATATGAAAGCGTATAATTCTAACTAAAGCCTTTGCAGCTTCAGGGCGAAGCGGTCAGAAAGCCAGAAAACTGTCGGTGGTTTTCTTCTTGGAACAGATTTCAGGAAACCACAGCGTTTATCTGAATCCACTGGACAAGCTGACCTCATGCGAGTATACACCACCAAGACCCCTCCGGCCCCAGAAACCCTGAACCCTCCAAACAGACAATGAGATGCCACCTTATATTGTATGCTTTCATGTCGGGCAGAATTTCATTTGCCCTGATCTCGCTCAGATTGATGTCTGATATCAGACTCTTGGCTGACATTTGCGGGTGAAGCAAGCCACGTTTTGGCTTTTTTCCTGTTCTCCAATATAAACAACTGAGGTTATAAAACACAGTGGTACCCCGACTTACGAAATTAATCCATGCTGAGAGTCGTTTCGATTGACGAAAATGTAGTTAGCACTATTATTATACATGTAATCCATCGATCCTTGCCCTGACTTCATACATTTAGACAAAACATTATTATAAATGATAAAATATTGGTAATAAATGTAATAAAACATGTTAGATACCAGTTGCTTAGTTTGCCCTTTGGCAGATGTTTATAAAGGTTTAGTATATAATGATACAACGGACAATCTCACATTAACGGTTACCACCATCTTGAAACGACGTCACGCAAATCCCTGAGATTTTCATAATGATTATGGAAAATCTATCATTTTCGGAAATCTCAGGGATTTGCACTGTCATTTCAAAATGACGGCTCTACGGGATAGAAAGAAAACACAAGTATATATTACTGTTTGGAAGAAAGATCTCTGAAACTAGTGTTTTTGTTGTTTGCTTGACGTGCAAAGAAGATTAAACAACAGTTTTATACACGTCTGGACTCTCAACTCAATGCAGGTAAGAAAAAGACGCACTCCTATCGTTTAGCGAAAATATTTTGGAACTTGGGACGACATTTTCGCAACAACGTATTTCGTTACCCTAGATTTTCGTTATCTAGGACATTCGTATGTCGGAGTACCACTGTAGTACAGCCATTGCAAAACAATCTGCGCAACCTCTGTAAGTAACAGAATTAAATATGATCTGAACTTTACAACTAAAACTGCACATTTTCTCCTATCACCACAAAAACGTTGGAAGACTTAAATCGTCATTGCGGCACATATACAACCAGATTCTTGGCACTATATGTTGCATCTTGGTTGCAATGTTGCAATGAGGGTTAAAACGATGATATTTTAATATGGAATGATACGACTAATACCTTTATAGAAGATCTTATGTTTGGGTGAACAAGATGGTTGAGGTCTTCATGAACACGGTCGAGAAGCCACAGAAGGAACTCCTGGGCATCATGCTGGGCATTCCCTCGATACTGCATAGCACTTTTGGAAACTGCATTCTGAAAAACAAATGAAAAAACTATTAGTACAATCAACGAATTGACATATAGAATTTATGTTGATAAAAGTTTTCAGAGCTGTTTTTTTTATGTGCGAGTAATAGTACTTGATCGATTATGAGGGAACAAATATGGCAAGACTGAATGTGATTAATCACAATGAAGCACATTAACTTGAATACTGAAATCAAATGCAGTGTACATCAAAAAAAAGTTGCCCATACAATCAAATTATCATTATTTTTTACAAATAATGGATAAATATAGAATGGCTCACTCTCAGAAGCTCAGTAAATTCCAGCGTGGAACCGTAAGTAGACGTCTGCACAAGTGCTACGTCCGTCCAGAGTGATTTACGCATTGATGTAAATAAAAGCTTCAGCATACCAAGACATTTTGGAAAATTCCAAACAAACTTTGCTGATTTGGACACAAAACGACCCCCAAAGCAAGGTGCATAAATACAAAAACGACAAATCTTCCTTGGATAAACTTGACTGGACCGAGTCCTTTACCCGACAGAACACATTTGGGATAAATTAGAGCAGAGAATGAGAGCCAGGCCTTCTCGTCAGTGTGTGACCACACAAATGTGATTCTGGAGGAACGGTTAAAAATTCCCATTAACACAGTCCTAAACCTCGTGGACAGCCTTCCCAGAAGAGTAGAAGCTGTTATAGCTTAAGGTGAATCAATGTCATTGAACCCTTTAGATTAGAAATGAAATGTCACTCAAGTTCAATATGCGAGTCAGGACAGATGAGTGAAAAACTCTGTTGGCAATATGTATGTGTGTGTGTGGCACAGAATTTTACTACAGATGTAAACAATCGATAAACCTTAAACTCTGATATTAAAGGGAAAAGGGAATGTTCTATAGTTGGTTGTACCATGTGAACAGTGGTGTAAAGTACTTGAGTAAATGGACAATGTTACTTGAGTATTTTGGCCACTTTGTACTTGTACAGAGTATAAATAATATATTTTTTACTATATTGCTTGACTACATTTTTGATTGAGTATATGTATCTTTACTCCCCTACATTTGAGTAAAGAACTTACCTCTTTTTCTACAGTAGTTAATTTCTTGTGTGGACGATGTGCGGGTGATATCACCATCTGCAGGCTGCTCAAGGCACTGGATGCCATTTATGAGCAATATCATGTATTCATGTGAATTAGAGGTTCCACTTTTTGCACATTTGAGTTTGACCGATTCTGACTTCGTGTTCTTTTTTTATTCATTTTGTTCAGCCATTTTGAAACACAGGAGTTAAACTTAATTTCTATATTAGTAAACAAAAACCTAATTTTACCTCAGTTTCTGTGTGTTTTTTTTTTTACATTTGGATGTTGTCTGACTTTTAGTAGTAGTAGTAGTAGTAGTAGTAGTAGTAGTAGTTTACTCATGTTTCCTTGGAATCGGTGACTTGTGACTTTATTTGTAATTTTTACAGCAAGGTGTTGGTACTTTTACTCAAGTGTGGCTTTCAGGTGCTCTTTACACCTCTGTGTGTGAATGCATTGATTCAAATCAACATGGTGGTAACACACTGATGTCCACGGCTATAACTAAACTAAACCAAACTAAACATGTCAGGAAAAACCTCCCCACCAACTTACTTTGAAGTCCCGGCTGTGCTGCGGCGTGTACTCGAAGGTCCACAAGGCTCGGACCAGTCCGGACAGCTGCTCGGTCACCTCGCCCCGGTCCGGGCCGCCCTTCCTCAGCACCACGCCGTTGGTCTTGGGCTTCTCGTCGTCGGTCTGGTCTCCTCGGTACTGCTCGAGCGCCAAGTACTCGGCGAACAGCTCCGTGTTGCTCAGGCACTGCAGAATAGCGTTCATGAAGCACGTATTGCCGTGGTTCTTCAGGCCGGACACGCCGGGGATTTTGTCCCCGGAGAGGAAGCCGCCGCAGTCGCTTTCATCCGAGGCCACGGATCCCTTGCCGTCGTTCTTGAAGGCGGTGAATCCCCCGTCGTCCTTGTCGCCCTCGGGCGCTTGGAGCTCGGAGCCGAAGTGCGAGAGTGTGGAGAGCGTCTTCAGGACTCGGCTCATGAAACTCCCCACGGAGCGGACCGAGCCGCGGCGGAAGAGCTTCTTGCTGAAGCCGGACTTCTTCTCTTTGCTCGACGCTTTGCTCGACATGCTTGGAGCGTCTGGGTCGTGCCCTCACCACACCGCTGTCTGCTTGTTTACAGGCCGGGCGCCGGCGTCATCACACCTGTCAGTGTCGGCGGAGAAGCTACCTGGCTTCCCAACAGTCCCGTTCCCTCGCACAACACGGTGTGGCATCGCGTCCGTGCATTGTGAAACGTTTGAGACGCATTGGAAGTCCCGTTGGCAGCGATCGAAGCGCCCGCTGGCAACTTTGCGGGCATCTACAGCATCTCTAACGGTCCCCGTCGCGCTCAAACAGCAGCTGATAAACACGCCGATCCGCGATGCATGTCGTCTAATCAATCAAGTGACGTGATTTGTCAGGTGGCTAGCTAGGCCCAAGCAAGCAAACCGACTGAAATAGGTGGAACGGGCAGATGAAGTTGATCAGTCCCGGCGAGCGGAGGGAAGCAGGCGTGATCAGACGCCGCGCGCATGCAGATGGATGCGGTCATAACACGGGACGGCGTTAGCTTGCGCTGCTAATGCGCTAGCCGCTTCTGCTTCATGCATAATTGAGCGGTGCACTGCAACTCCACCCAGGCAATGACGCTCCGATCCGGCGAAAATGTCGAGTGTTGTCGTGTGGAGCGGACGCGAGGGCCCGGGGCGGCGTTGGCATCCGAACGTCGCGGCGATTTGCTGTCCAGCGCGGGCGTCCGGTGCGGAGTTTGCCGTGCTGCTCTCCTCTCGTCTCGTCTCCTCTCCTCGTCCAGGGTGTCGTCGGCTTGTCTTGGCGCGTTCGGGTCACGAGCGGACGGTTTCCGATGTGTCTCGCGGATTCCGACAGTTGCGTGACGGCAGCCGGGCCGTCGCGTCCTCGAGCGCTTTTCTAAAATCACTGACACTGCAGGGCGGCGGTGCGCGTGACGTCAGGGGAGCAGCAGCAGCCTCGTTCAGGTGGTTTCTGGTGGCTCCTCGCCCCCTCCCTCCCTCAGCACAATGTTCTAGTACGTTCCAGAAATTGTTCGACAGGTGATACAATAAGAGAGACCGTGTCTAAAAACGACCAAATCGAACGTGTAAAAAATTAATTCTATTACAATTACCAATTCCAGGAAGAGTTGAGTGAGCGTGGTAAAGTATCCCATTTTAAAATAACTTACGTATTGTCCTCGTATTGAACTGAACTGAAAATAACACCAAGAATGTGGAAAAAAACACGTTTTATTTCCTTATGTAGAAATGAAACGTAACACCTCAATGTTTCAAAATGGCAGAGCAAAATTGATTTAAAAATAACAAAAAGTCAGTCTCAGCCAAACTCAAATGTGCTCAAAAAGGCGTCACATTCACATGATTTACCTCATATATTAGCATCCAGTACCCTCAGCATCCTGCAGGTGGTGACATCACCTCATCCGCCCAAGAAATTAACCACGATAGAAAAAGATGCAGACTTGTCTATACTTGACTATATCCCAAAGTAACGAGTAGCGATAGGGGTCCTTTCAAATGTAGTGGACTAAAGAGTACATATACTCATTCAAAAATGTAGTCAAGTTGAGATTATAACTGCTTATATTGTTGCTACTCAGTACAAGTACAAAGTAGCCCAAAAATATTTAATTAACCAAGTCCCTTTACTCAAGTACTTTACACCACTGAGTGTAATCCCAGCTTTAATGTTACTGTATTTGATGCCAAACAACACATTTAGAGTATTTAAATATGCACATTCATTTTTTTCAATAAAATTGAATTGATTTTGTACTTCCAACATTAAGATGGTCCACTTGAAAAACAGCTAAACCTTGTAATTCTTATGTATATATTCATACATTGCATCTATTTATAATTTCATCCCGAACAGACTCTGCGTGATGTCCAGAATGTTCTTCTGAAGCGCTGCGTGTTAGTCACACAGAGGAAGCCAAACCTGTTCTCCACTCAAAGGAAAATCAAGTCAAACTGGATTTGGATCCAACAGATGCTTTGAAAGTATAATAGTTGTGCAATGCGCATTATCTAAACCTCCGAACACACACACCTGAGGTGAGTGTGTGTATAGTATAGTCCAGTATAGTGTACAATAGTACTTAGAAAATGGAACAATGGCTTTGGTGCAGATGCAGTAACATTCAAGGTCACTCTTGTGTAACGTGAAACCAGAACCTCCAGTTCTGCTGCTCCTGATTTGTTCCGCCGATCTGTTCCTCCATCTAAACAAATGGTTGCTTTCAGACACACAATGGCTAAAATGCTGACTAACTATACTAAATGGCTGTTTAGTGATATTAGCGTTCTCTCGATTCTTGTATCCATGGATTACATGTATTTATTAAGGGTTGCTCTTATGAAACCAACAGCTAAATAATTGGTAGAAACGATGGTTCGTGGTTCATAATGTCGTTCTAAAATTCTAAATCGAGGAATTTTGTATTTTTTTTATCATTTCGCCATAAATTCTTTGTAAACTTTCTATGTCTATTTCTAAAGGCAAGGCATTGTTCAGTTGTAGTCCTGGACTATTGTCCTGTAGTCCAGTGATACCGAACCTAATACCGAACCTCCGGTCCGCGGGCCATTTCCGGCCCGTGAAGAAAGTGAACTTAAAAAAAAAAATAAATAAATAAGAATCTCTACCATAGTTGTATGCTGATCTGTCACCAGGAGACTTTCCTAATATGCAAAAGAAAGACTGAAAACGACTTTAGGAAAAACGAACGCGCTTTAGAACGCATATGTCAATGAACAAACTTTTGCTTTAACAAAGAGCAAAACCTGAGTTGCACTCTCACAAAGCAGCTTTAATCTCGATGGGACAAATCTCAAACAAAACTTTTCCAAACTAGTGTCTGTAAAAAAGATGTAAACACTAGAGTAATACATTAAGCATTGGATGATCAGCCAACAATTAGTGATTTTACATTCATTTTTGCACAATTCAGCTAAACTGTTATTGGTATCCATATTTACTTTCATAAACGTTGTGGCCTGGAAAATTCACAGCAATGTCAAGTTTTGAGCCGTAAAATCAAAGTTTGGGCAGTGGTTAGTCAGATTAAAGGCATTACAGGTGAGTGCGAAAGCATCTGAAGGGTTAAATATATGTGCCAGAGTAAATAACTTCATATACAGATTCTTTTCTTGCAACTAAAAGCAAAAGGTTTCTCAAGCATTTTTTTTACTCACATCCAGTTTTCACTTAAATCATTCTCAACTGCCTTTTCAGCCAATTAAAAACAGACAGAAGAGGCACCGGGATTGGCCACCTTGTTGCCGAGAGCAGAGACAGGACATTCCCACACTGACATAAACACACGTGAAAGAAACATGTTGCAGCGCGCTGAAGTATCATAGGAACCAGCACAAAAGCACCTGCATCACACTCACTGTGGAATAAAACCAGTTTGGTTTGTGGGAAAAAGATGCAAACTGATACGAGTGTTTGAAGGAAACAGCATATTAAGATTAATATTAAGTTTGTTAAAGTTCTGAGCATTTGTAAGGTGCTTTTCACAGTTTTAACTGTCTCAAAGCGCAGAATTACATTTTAGTGTTGGGTAATGGTAGAGTAAAGTCAGTGTAATTGCCAATATGGCCACTAGGTACCGTATAGAAATGTGTGCTCTGCATTTAACCCATAACACACAACTTTCATAAATGTTACATTAATTTTTCAGCACCGTTTCCCTTTACATGTACATGGCAGACACTTTAATCCTTTACAGTTTTTTAGAAGACACTTTTGTCCTTTACTTAATTATTTGACAATTTAATCCTTTACTTTACAGTTATTTGGCAGACATGTTTAGCCTTTACAGTTTTTTAAAAAACAGTATTGTCTTTTACAGTTATTTGGCTTACACATTTGTCCTTTACTTTAGTTATTTGACAGACACATTTATCCATTAGTTTACAGTTGTTAATTGGGACACAGTTTTATCATTTACAGTTATTTAACTAACACCTTTGTCCTTTACTGTTGTTTGGAAGACATTTACCATTTCCGTTTATTTGGTCAAAAATGTTTCCTTTAATTTGGCAGACACTTTTTTCCCTTTACAATAATTTGACAGACACATTTTTTCGTTACTTTACAGTTACTTTACAAACTGTTTTTTAGTTCTAGGACAATTCAGTTGTGAAACCAACACAAACCACCATATACGCCTTATTCAGCCCGCGGCCATTTTGAATCGAAAGCGAGGCTGTGGGGGATAGCGGTCCTCCACTAGCAGGCGTCCACTATGGCGTATTGTTGTGTACCGGGGTGCCGATCTTTCAGCCGTAAAAATACCGAAAAAGTATCATTTCACAAGTTTCCACGGGACGTAGAACTCCAGAAAGCCTGGGTTGTTAAAGTCCGACGGGACATAGGACCTAACTTTCAGGTAAGTTAATACTGTATTGCATTCATTTAAAAAATGATGCTAGCTTGTGGCTAATTTCTAACGTGATCGCGTTTACATACAGCTAAATGTGATTGTTTTACTACTTAATGTCTCAATTTTTTTCAATGTCTCAAAATAGATTACGAAGAACACACGAGTATGCTCAAAGCATTTCTCGCCGGAATGTTTTTTGAAAACATTGACGGGAATAACAAAACTCGTGGAAAATTCGGTCCCGTCTTTGTTTACATGGACTCAACGTTCTTACGTAAGAAGAACCCAGCGATCGTAAGTAAACATACGTATATTATTTTTTTCCAATACTGTTCAAACACTTTTTCAAATACTATATATACACACACACACACACACACACACATACAGTTTTACTGATTTTACCTGCAGCTACGTCGTACGTGTCATTCAGACTTTACTATGAAAGCCATACAAAATAACGTTATTTTGCTTAAAAATATATACAGTAAGGTAATACTTTGCTGTACTATAATCTTTCACATTTCGACTCACTTTTCAACTGCCGCATCTTCTTCCTCTAAACATTTTCCTTGTCTAAAGCAAAATAGAAACACAAACAATAATGTTTTGAACAGCATTTTCGATTTTAAAAAGGTTTGGTCTTTTTAAAATGTACTGTTAAGACTACTCCTACTCAGTAAGTTTTATATTGGTTGTTCACATTTGTTTGTCCAACCAGCTGTATGATATTTTGTTGCATGTCTGTTCTCAACGCTGTCTTCTTACTCTGCAGTTCAACTAAAGCTGGACCAAGCACTGTAGAATGGTAAGTAGAAACCTGTCCTGTATCTGTCTGATCTTAGTTTTTAAATATGCAGTAAAACTGAAGAATCTGCTGAATATTAATGATTTTTCTGAAATACCGCCTTTCTTATACAGTGTATAAGATGTGAAAAGTTTGAGCACCCCAAATCTGATTTTTTTATTTAGTATTTTCCTTATTAATATGTTTTACATGAAAGATGTTTACATATAGCCTACTAGACAAAAAAGATGCTAAAAGTTATTTTCTCACTCCTGATTCTTAATGTTCTCCCCTTCTCTCTAGTCTTGTCCCAGAGATGCCAAACATTGACCATGACTACTGTGTGGAGCCCTTGACAGTGGAGCAACAGCTTGAGGCGGCGCGGCAGGAAATATCTCGTCTTTCTGCAGAAAATTGTGCACTCAAAAGTCCTCAGTTTGGCATTCAGAATTTTACAGGTGATTCAAAACTCATTGAGTTTTACACCGGGTTTCCTGACTATGACACATTGCGAGCAGTTTTTCAGGCTTTACAGCCCACAGCACAGAGCATGGCCTCGTGGGCTCAAGTGCAAACAATTGGTGCAACCAGCCAACAACCACAGAGAGTTGGATTCCAGACACAACATCTTTCTTTGTTTAATCAGTTTTTCATGTTTCTTTGCCGGATTAGACTGGGCCTTCTTGAACAAGACCTCGCACTGCGTTTCAGTGTTTCACAGAGTACAGTCAGTCGAATCTGTGTTACCTGGTCAAATTACTTGTACTTCATGCTCGGGAGTCTGCCTATTTGGCCAAATAGAGAGACAGTTGATGAACTCATGCCCGACTATTTTAAAGCTCTGTTTCCTAAAACCAGAGTTATCCTCGATTGCACTGAAATTCGCGTCCAAACTGCCAGCTCCAAGGTACTTAACTCAAAGACTTACTCGCACTACAACGGCACAACTACACTCAAATCTCTAGTTGGATTTTCTCCTGATGGAAGCATGACTTTTGTGAGCAGTCTTTACACTGGAGGCATCTCTAATAAAGAGATCACCAAGTCATCTGGCATTTTGAGTCTTCTCGAAGAGGGCGATGCTGTGATGGTAGACAAAGGATTTTTAATCAGAGATCTGCTTGATGAAATTCATGCCACAGTAATAATCCCACCTTTCATTGGCCCAAGTGGACAATTCAGCCAGAATGAACTCACACACACACAAACACACAACATTGCATGTTTACGGATCCACATGGAACAGGCCATCCGACGGATCAAGGAGTATCACATCTTCGACCGGGCGATTCCTTTTTCGTTGGCTGGTTCTATAAATCAGCTCTGGACTGTGTGTGCCATCCTCACAAATTTTCAGGACCCACTGTTTAGTGTGAACATTTGAGTGTTCTAGAAAGTGCATGTGAAAATGGAATCGGTTATGTTGACAGTTTCTGTGTTCAAGTTCTGAGCATTTGTAAGGTGTATGTGGATGTGAAAATGTGTTCAAGTGTATTTATATAGCACTTTTCTTAGTTCAAGACCAACGCAATGTCGCTATGTGGAATTAGGGGGAAAAATAGTCTTTAAAGCAGAAAAATGTCCATTGTTCATTGGTGTTCAGACTTTGGGCAATGACCACAAGAGCACTTTATTTTATTGTTGTTTGTAAACACTGTATTTGAATAAAAACGATTTGGTACAAAAGTGGATATACAATTGTGATTTTATTCAGCTACACAGGTGCATATATACATGTGATTTTTAATCAGTTACACGTACACATTTTGAAACAAATCCAATTTTGTCATATTTACACTTAAAAGTATACTAACAATACAGTAAGGAAGTTATGATCAAAAGTGGTTTTAATTTAACCATTTGAGAATTTGACTGCTAAAAGTAATTTGTGCTTCCATTTACACTCTTTTCTTGCACAGAGCAGATAAGAAACTGTTAAAAAAGAAAACGTCAAGCTTACATTTCATTTCTTCCCATTCATCTATGTTGAAATAAATACGTTCAAGGTGGTAGTCATTTTTACATTTTACAAAGAAATCACACCAAGTAAACCCACTAATTCCCATTTGTCCAACAATCTGAAAGTAGTACTCGTGGATCTTCTTCAGAGTGTAATTTCCACCTGCATGTGTCAAATACGAGCACTCTTTGAAACTGTCTTTGTTTGGGCATTTGATCGCAAGAAGGCCATGGACGGGATTTGCTGTAAGGTCAACTACTTTTCTGTCAGGTGATGTTGCTAGATGAGGAGCATGATAATTAATTATTAAGCCACAGGGAAACACTTTGTTTCCAGTTGTTTTTTCATAGTCTTCTGCAACAGGCTCGAGTTCTATCCCTCTTTTCATAGCTTTGGTCTGAATTGTTTGTTTTGTCGTCATGTCAGTAGCTAACTTTTCAAAATCTTTAACTCTACAACAGATTCGCTTAAAAGATGTTGATGTGATCCTATCTGCGAGTAGCCGATGCCCAATGATGCTGTTTTGCTCTCTAGTTTCACTTTCAAGGTGTAGTGAGTCTTCCTCAGTAATCATCAGACCTCCATACAAATCATGTTCTAACTGGTTTAACACAGTTGTGTAGGAGCACGGTTGTGGAGGAAGAGGCAGTGTAGGGTGCTCTTCAAAGGAGACAGTCTGATGGGGTAACTGGTATGACAAAGCAGAACCTAAAGTTAAGTCTCCAAACGCAGTTGTGACAGATTTTTTTGGGTGTTTGATGGCAGTTAATAATCTTAACATGTGGCTTCTGCTGCCTGAGGTTTGTAGGTTTTCCCTCAGATTCTCCTCAAATTCCACACATGGGAGTGGGACAGGGACTGGACAGTAAACATTTAGGAGTATTCCCACACTTGTGCGGTTTACTTTATGTTTTGCAGTTTTACTTTTTGCTGGCTTTATTTTTGAAACTGCTACGGTGCTACTTGGCTTTGGGTTCAGTCCCAAGGTTCTTGCTGGCACATGCACTGTTTGAGGCAAGGAGGCTTTACTACATCTTTGTGGCACTGATTTATGCCTCATTTTTAGGAGTGTGTAAAGTAGCCCCAGTATATGCTTACAGTGCCCCAACCCTGCTTTACAAGTGCAGCGAGTATCAGTGATGTATGCGTTTTCTGAAGACAGCTCCACCTGCAAAAAAGAAAAAGCATGGTCATTAACAAAACTATTATTAACTAATCACGGAAAACTAAGAACAAAAACGTTTGAATAAATAATTTATATAAATAAATATATTTGTCATTGTCATCTTGTCAGTAATGTATATTATAGACAAGCTACAGATTCACAAGATAATCTTCACTACAGAATCACATATTATTGATGAACACGACGCATTGCATAGCTTATCAGTGAACAACAGCTCTCTATACATAGATGCTACATCTCTGCTACACCAAAGAACAGACATTTCTGACGAGATACAGAGAAGTTAATCGCAATACTCACATTTAAAGATGAAATGTACAAAATACCAGGTGTTTTTTTCAAACTAAAACCCACGTAAGACCATTTAAATCGGTTTTGGCCCTTTCAAATTGAAGTCAACATCAGGCATGGAGATCTTTGGAGCTGAAAATGTAGGCATCTTAAACTTGGGGCCTTTGACTTTTCACTCTGGTCCATCAAACCAAAAACATTATTCTATTTAGCCCAACTACACCTACACACACACACACACACACACACACACACACACACACACACACAAGAATATATTCAACTTTATTGTCATTGGCAAGTATAGGTACAAGAAAACTAATTTACACATACACTACTTAAAAACAATAACCCATATTTATGTCACCCATAACAAGTTGCATTGTAGGATGAACTGATTCACCCGAAACACCTGGTATTTTTGCTCATTTATTTCGTATCGTGAACAAACAAACAAGGTCCAAAAACGAAAAACATGAACCGTCCTGAACATTCGCGGTTGTAGCAATTTGCTTACAACAACAACAACAACAACAACAACAACAACAACAACAACAACAACACAACAACAAATACCTTTATGTGGTAAGGTGCCTCGTTCTTTCGCATCGAGCGAATAGACCGAGCTCTAACGCTACATCCTGCTTAATTTCTCTTCACTTGTAAACCACAGTTATCATGGAAATGTAATAATAGCGTAATCGTTCTTCGTTCAACCTTCTATGGAGCTCGCTAAGCTAAAGCTAACCTCAGACGAAAGTCAAAAACGTCTCTTTTTACCTTCAACGTCGTGGATGTAGCATTCGATCCAGTTGCTGTAACCCTTTAGGAGGACAGACCGGGGAATCCTGGATCCTTCTTCAGCCCAGGACTCGACAATATTAGTTGTGAGACGAGGAAGACAAGTTTGTAGCCCACACAGCCATGTCCTGTTGCTTTGATTAGGCGCTGCAGGACCGCTATCCTATCCCTCCCTCACAGCCTCGTTTTCGATTCAAAATGCCCGCGGGATGAATAAGGCTCATGTAGGAAACAACAATTCAATAAACTGACAGTTATTCTTACCTTGCTACAGAGTAATCATAAACTCTTCCTTGCTGACCACTTTAGTCCAGTTTCTCACTCTGGGTGGCTTTTCAAACACTGAAGCAACCAAAACCTTGAATATTCCATGGCCTCGCCATTTTTGAATACCAGCTCTCACCATTTCACCGTTTTGTCATTGACAAAACTTTAGAAAATGTTTCAGACTGAAAGATCTACGTAGTTTTTTCATTTTTGTATGGATATTTGTCTAAAGCGCTGGTGGTTTACTTGTGTTTTAACTGGAGCAGCAGTCACTTTTCCTCGCAGGCCATGCGGCTTTGGATGGTTTTCTCTTCATAATAAAAACCTCCATTTAAAAAAGGATTGTTGTCTTTGCATGTGATTTTAGACGAAAATGTGTGTGTATTTTGTGTGTGAGAGATTGCACACGTAGAATTAGAGGTCTGTGCATTTGAATATTATAATTTGCGGAAAGCTTTAGAGAGATTACAACAAAACTGATGTATGACGTCTTCAAAAGTACAGGCTTCGATGTAAAGTCACAGATGTTCAGAAACCAGCCATCATATTTTATGGTTTCACGTTACACAATATATTCCTTATTCTCCACTAGAGGGAGACACCGAACTGTCTAGAAGCAAGAGGATGGAGAAAATGACCAATAATAACTAAACGTTCTAATGTTCTGAAACTTTATATTTGAAGAGGCAATAATGTCTAGTAATATATTGCAGTGGTGCGATGTCTTGCTCCTAAAAGACTTAAAAAGACAATGTAGAACAGATATATTCTTATAAACCAATAATGTACAGTTTGTCAATCAGGGCTCTTTAGAAATGTAAATAATTACTGAAATATCTAATATTTTTTATTAGATAATATTAACAAAACTGGAAATAAAACCCCACACACATTTCAGAATTCAAAAGGTGTTTATTTATCTTGACCGGGTGCTAACATTACCACCATATACATTTCCCCCAGCCATAACTTGCAATTACATATAT
Organism: Paedocypris micromegethes; assembly: GCA_028031935.1. Lineage (NCBI taxonomy): Eukaryota > Metazoa > Chordata > Actinopteri > Cypriniformes > Paedocypris > Paedocypris micromegethes. Next base: position 11,310,210 of record CM051506.1, read on the forward strand.
ACTATGTGAATACACAAAATCTAAGCATAAAAATACAGATACAAAAACATTTCAGGTTAAGTACAGGAACAGCAGTGACAAAGTGAAGCACAGGGCAGTTTTCTGCCAGTGTTCGACACGCATTTTGCAAATTGCACATTTTAACAATTGGGGCGTTTGAACGGGCTGCTGGAACGTGGCTAAAAGGTGTCCAGCAGGGGTCAGTAGTGAGTGACGGGCTTAGATTGGACGCCGTGCAGCCTCGGAAAATACAACAGAGGCCAGTTTCACCACAAGACACAGAGTCGCTCCATCGATTCCAACACAAAGCTCCTCTCTGGCCGTCCAGAGGGTTCGTAAACATACAAGTCTAGAATGTGTAGTCACGTAGTCAAGGTAAGTAAACGTGTAGCATCATCGCTTATAAAACACTAACCATGTAAACTTTTGCCTTGATCAGGCTATCTGAAGCTTGTTTTCCACATTTGAAAGCCCTTTGTGTGTGGACGTGTGAGGACGGAGAAGCCATGGCATGCACTGATGAGTATGCTCTTAAGTATGTACAACGTCTGATATAATGCTCGCAGCCTAGCAAAGTGATGTTCACTTCCCGGACCGCACTTCCCACGGAACTCAGCTCTTGTGAATGGTCATTAAAGGCAACATTAGCAAAGTGTGGAACCGTTCGTGAGGCCGACATCAAACTCGAGGGAAAAGCTGAATCAGGATCTCAGATGCAGAGGGGATGAGCTTCCGGAAACACTCCTAATGAATCAGCGCAAGACTAACTAACAGTCCATGTCATGCTCATAAAGCGGCGATATTGCTAAACACAACCTTCCTGGGTTTCAATCCACTTCCACACGAACGCCCATCAAGACGACGGGATTCAGCTCTTTGTTGCGCAATCCCGACCCTAAAGATATGTACAAATATTTCCAGTTCAACTAAAACTCCACATGGAATGGATGTAGGGATGGAAGACGAAATGTGTTTTTTTTTTGTTTCTTGTCAGCTTTCGAATCAGCGCAAGGCAGCAACAGTGTTTCCTCGCCAAAGACGAGGGACATTTTGAGGCTGTTACAGTTACAGATGTTCTTTCTCCTCATAAAAACTAACACTATTGATAAAATAATAATTAAAAAAAGAACCTGCCTACAAAAACGCTAGAAAACAAACAAAAAAAAAGGTCTAAAAATGTCTCCATCCAAGTCGATTTCACTCAAGAGCTTCTTTACTAATGCAAAACTCCAAGCGTTCAATATGGCATAAGTTTCAAATATATTTGTAATCTAAACAGGTCACCGGACCACAAATGACATGAAACACACTTAGCGAAAGTCAGTAAGAGACCCTGAGTAAACCTGAATGAGCCAGATATGATTGCGGCCCTTTTTTTTTTGTCTTTTTCGCTCGGCTGACTGATGACATGCATATTCTTACCTTTCCAACAAAAAGAAGAAAATAAAAACGATCCAATCCACCACTGTCCAACAGTCCGTTGTAATTGTGCAGGCACAAACAAGTGTCAGACCATCTAAAACAAAATGGAACATACAATTCTGGTTGTCTTCCCGCTGGAACGGTTTTCTCTCCAGATGTGCTGCGTGTCGTATGCGGGACCGCTGTCAAACACGCCCCAGTCACATCCGAGAGCCTTGTTCTTGAAGAATCTACAGAAAAAAGATGGGCAGAATGGATGCTTAACAACTGGAAATATATCTGGAAATAAACACACACACACACACACACACACACACACAGGCCATTTTCTGCGATAGTTGGCTGTGAGAGAAGACGGAGTGAAACTGACTACAAATTAGAAACACAAATTTGAGTTTCCAAATAAATTCCACAAGAAAAGGAATTTATAGAATCAGTTAGTTACGCTTTATGCTGGAAATCTATCCTCCAAAAAAAAAATCTGTGTCTCTATGCGTATCTTGTGTGTTTACCAAGGGCTCATAAAATCTCTAGCACAATATTATAGAAATATGGTTAGTTTAATTATTCTAAAAACAGTTCAAATGCTTAAATAAATGTTCCATAAATTTTTAAGAATTAAAATGTTTGGTTATTTTTACTATAAACCTCTCTGTTGAAGAAATTAGGAAAAATGCATTTATTCTGAATCCTCATTTTTTAGTTTCAAATTACATTTTAGTTTTACCAAATTAATTAACTTTATCGATTGATTAACTTTAAAAATTGATTGTACAATTAGATTCACATCTTGTTGTGTTTTGTTGGCTAAATTAGTTAAAATAAACTTGAAGTTACGGGCTAAACAGGTTTTAATTAATTTTTTTGTTACAACTAAACTTTATTTGCCCACTTTTTTCATTTTCATTTGTCAGGCACTTTTTTCCTTTACAGTAATTTTATTGACACTTTTATCCTTTACTTTACAGTTATTTCTCATTTATACTTTAATACGTTGACACTTTTTCTCATTACTTTAACAGTTCTTTGAAAGACACTTACTCGTTACTTTACAGTTGTTAAAGTATACTTTCATAATAGTATACTTTACAGTATTTTGGACAACACTTGTTTCTTTTACTTTACATTTACTTGACTGACTTTTTTCCCCCTATATACATCTATCTGGCCCTTTTATTTTTATAATGTTTCTTCCTTTACGGTAATTACATAGGCAGACAAGTTTTTCCCTATACTTTACAATTATTTGGCTGACACTTTGCCCTCAACAGATATTTGGCAGATACTTCTTGTCTGTTACTTTTCAGACATTTTGTCGACCTTTACAGTTTACTTTCTGAATTGGGAAATCTCCCAGGTCTGATTGTGAATCATCTCTTCTTGTTCATAGATGAATTTTCCAAAGACACAATGACTCTATTGACTTGCTTCATTAATTCAACCAAGTAAAACGTACAGAGACAGACCAAAGGAAACGTTTGGCCGCAGCAGCTGATAGAAAGCATTACAAAATGAACCAACAAGGATGTTTTTCATCATGATCCGGGAGAAGAAAGCAGACTATAGATGAGCTGTGGGGAGAAGTCTTTTATAAGCTTGCTAATAGTAATGAGCGTCTGAGCGTGGCCAGGCGGAGGAAAGCAGCATCACTGCCATCAGCAGAGACCTAATTAAAAGTTTAAGCGACGTGTAAATGAATTCCAACCAATAAATACTGAAAGGCGAAGAAAAAAAAAAATACCTCATCCCCGTTGAGCACAGCATGCAGGGAAACAAAACACTCATACATATTTCAACACGGTTAGACCATGTGACCGTCGGGAGAGCAAAAGCTCTGGGATATTTTCTTACGATCTGTGCGCGAGTGACTATTTCTGTCCGTGTTCGAGAGAAGAGTTCCGTCAGCCTTACCTTGGCCTTTTCAGTGGGCTCGCTGTTTGTGCCGTATGACTGATTGTGCAACTCCTTGGAGACCACGCAGAGGAACTCGGCCTGATCTTCATTTCCGTAGTTGTACGAGGAGCCGATGCTAACCAGCTGCAACCAGAGCAAAACAGCAAACATGTTTGTTACTCCAGCATATACACCGGTCGCGAAAACTAAAATTCAAAACAAAGAAACAAAAACAAAAAAACAAATCGGGCATTATTTGCATATTTAAAGGGCCGGGCCAGCACTGAGAAATCTTCTAGCCCAAAGACGAGAGCTACGGTGCCTTAATACCCATGAGAATCAAAGCTATTATTAAGACAAACCGAAAAACAAAAAAGAAAAATAAGTCATCAACCCAGAATGCGAAAAACAAACGCATTAGGATACCACAATCCTTGAGAAAGTTCATCAATCGTCAAAATAAAAAGATGATAATGAAAACATGCAATAGCTCTATCCGTTCAATAATTGATGTTCATGAATTTAGGATTAGATTGGAAAGGTTTGAATTATAAATATGAGTTAACGTTAGTGCATCATGTGCGTCATTTAAAGAACTAGTGATCATAACCCTCATCATATGACTGGTGCACGTGCCGATTTCACGACTTCTGTTCATATGTGTTTAGGCTCGTGATGAATCTCAGGGAGAACTTCCCATTGCGTATCTAACATCTGGCGCAGATGCATATACAAAATAACGATGTATACGCATAGTGAACTAGTAAACAAAACTACTCAAAAATACAGTTTTCCCAAGCCCAGGCAAACCTTTGTTAACCTTCCTAATTATGCTCGGGTCAAATTGACCAATTTTCAAAGTTTACATTTTTTTTAAAATACCCATTTTACTCAAGTATTTTTTTCACTTTGAAACTTCTCTTGCTTGGCTTATTTGGTGTAATTATCATATAAAAAATGTAATTCAGTTCACATAATTCGCTACATGTTTATGTTACAAAGATACTGTTCTGGTCAAAAAGTATTTTTTCCAATTTGAAATTTCCCCGCTTGTCTTAGTTATTGTAATCTGCAAATAAACAAAAAATGATTCAGTTTACATATTTGTATAGGCCAAATCTTCCTTCCTGAAGCCAAAATGTGTCCAAACGTTTTTTTTAAGTGTATAAACTGCTCTTGTTGCTCAGTGTCTCTCCACACCCGCAAGTGTTTTTTCAAAAAGAAAGTTATTGAAAGAACTGACCTTGAAAAATGTGATCAATTACAAGTTCTGAATGTCGATTTCGATGACTTTCTGAATAATTGCCCCACCCTACTAGTGATCACACTAAACTACCTGAACAATTCCAGATGCCATTCACCACAGGTTGCCAATCCACAAACACTTAACAATTCCAATCATCAACCGAGAAGAACATCTCCCCTCTCGACAGGATTTACATCTCTACTGCACTGTAAACAACTGCCAACGTAGTAGGAATATGCAAACCAGTTTGTGCTAGGCCATTCCAATAAAAGCTCCCAAAAAGCCATGTTTCCACTGAGAGCACGAGCCTTTGGCAAAACAGCGACCCTTGATGCAAAGAATTAACAAATTCACTAAATAAGAATGTTTTTATATGCAAACATGTGCTCGAACGGCTGCTTCATATGGCAAAATCAAAGCAACTGTATATCACAGGAAATGCCTGGACTTCCGTCACCTTCCTGCTCCTGCTTTATGTCAACAATTCAGAGCTAAAAGCAGGCAGAGAACGCAAAAACACCTCAGTGCTGGTTTTAATCGGTCCATGACACCTCTACATCATTTGGAGACCACATGTGTGACGTATATAACATTGTTCGAACATTTTGAAATCGCTTGAACCACCATGAAAATCTAATTCAGATGACTCTTTCACCTGTTCAAACTTCCATCCATCTGACATGGTGGACACCATCTGAGTAAGTTCTTCCTCTTGACACTGCAGGACTCGGTACACGTGCTTCACCGGAAGCTGGAAGGAAACAAAAATCTGTTGTTATTGATGATGCATTGGTATTAATATCTCAGTCTAACTCTTTCTCTGCTTTGACAGATGTATTTGTCACTGCTCTGATGACACACTGATACTTCCTGCAGAACCACAAACACATAAAGATGAAGCTGCTGAGTAAGCAGATTTTAGAAGACACGTTTGTCATGACACACAAGAGGATTCTGATCTACATAAAACAGACAAACGGCGTTTAGATTGCTATAGGACAAAAATAAAAACACAGTTTTTGTTTTCAGGAGCGCGGCACGTTCATACAATCGACGTGGTGATGTTAAAAAATGTACATACAATCGAGTAAGATGTTATTTTGCTGCTAAAACCGAGGTCTAGCATTGCTGCTGATTTGGACATTTTGGACAGCCTTTAAAGTGTTACTCGTCTCAAACCAGTCTTCAAGTTAGGATTATTTATAAGCTATCTTTGTAAGTGAGTGTCAGCACACACACACACACACACACACACACACACACACACGCACGCACACGCACAGTGTACAATGCAAGTGCTGTGCTATTTCTTCTCAGTATACAGGCTTTCCTAACAGAATCCATTCACCTTCATCAAATATACTCAAACCTCTAGAAGAAGACCACCATGACAAAATTTAAAAGTAGATGTAATTATTTAAGTGTGTAATCTGTGTTTTTCAGCACAATAAATTCTTCTCTATATATTTAATTTCACATTTGTTCCATTTGTCAAATACAAAATCTATTATCTGTGTTCTCCTCCCATTATTTAATGGGAATAAATGGAAAAAATATATATTTTCTTGGAATTATGATTGGCTTACCCATGATTTCTATAGTTGAAAAATAAAGCACCACCATCTAATAGAAGTCCACCATGACGGTAGGGTAGAAAAAAAGAACGCCAGGGCCATCTATTAGAGGTTTTACGGTAATATGAATAATTTTCCAAATACTATTTTTCTTTTATTTAAATATGAGACATACAAATGTAATATAAAGCACAGAAGAGAAGTAAAGTAAAAAAAAACTACAGCGGTTTACCTGTGCCGTCTTACAATCCCGTTCCCTGATTTTGTCTTTCACCAGTTTAATCAGTGAAGTGATGTTGTAGAACTCGGCTTCCTCCAGCACACCTGAAAAACAACACCGCAGCTCACGTCACCAAACAACAGGGTCCAGAAATCTTGAGGCAAGTTCAGACACATCTTGAGGATTCCGACAGCGTTTGCTTCCCTCATACCTTCCTCCGCCAGGCCTCGGTTGAGCACCAGCTTCCCGTGTCGCAAGTAGTTCAGCACCGGGCCAAAATAAGTCGGATCACGGTCAATCAAGTATGCACCCGTTTCATCCTGGATGAAGAAATAAGAGCTTCAGTGAGTGTCAGAATTAAACAGCACAAGACAGATCAGCAATTGATGAATCTATACAGGAGAATCTGTCACAAGAAACAGTTAAAGCAGTTAAATTGTAACCATTTTATCAATTTTTTTTTAATTGGCGCACATGTGAGAGTCTGAATTATTATCATTATTATCTGAAAATAACAAGAGCAATTATTGCGTTAAAAAAAAGATTACCTATCTCAAATAATATTTCATTACACACCCTGATCAAGCATGTTTATCACACCACACACATTTCAAAACCTATCATCTTGTATAATTTTAGTCGATTTATCATATTTAAGACATTCCAACTCATACTCCCAGTTAGCTTAGAGAGAGATGGATTTCATAAAATTGTATTATATTTGTAATAATTTTAAACAATTAAACTCATTTTTGGTATTCGTTACCACAAAACACATTCAAAATATTTTAAGTATTTAAACAATTAACACTTTGCATTTTATCAATTCATGTGTAATTAATAAATGATTCATTTTATATTGATGGAATGCACCTAGAACCGTGCGACATCATTTATTTAGTCCGTTTATCATATTTGTGACATCCTAACTCTCTCCATTTCCCTCTACGCTCAACTCTATAAAATAATTGTACTTTATTTAATTGTATTTTATTTGTAACAGTTTAAACCAATTAAACACATTTTTTGTTATTCATTACCACAAAACACATCAAAACTGTTTTAAGTTTACACAATTAACATTTTTTATTGTATTAATGAATTTGTAATTAATAAATAATTAATTTTGTATGAACTAATCTTATATTGATTGGATGCACCCTGAGAGCTAGGCTGAAGATCTCCATCACCGGAGTCAGGGCATCTTTTTTTGATGTCCCACTGGGGAAATGTTCCGGACGTGTCCCAGGACGAATGGCCTGAGACGCCTCAGTAGTGTTCACTGCTCAGTCTTCTGTCCCCACGACCCGTCCACAGATGAAGCCGATGATGGATGGACATTAATTGTGTTGATATTTTAAAATAGCAATTTAATACTTTCAGATGATTTGCTCAATGAATCTTCGTGAATAGTCCATCTATTCATTGACAATAATATACCGCATTTACGCGAATATAAGCACCCCCCTGATTGTTTTTTTTTTTAAGTTTTTTTATTAACGTTTCTGGCTTAAATACGTTAATATTCTTTGAAAAATACAGTTTTTTTTATTTAACAAACCTAACTTGTGACTTACCATTTTTATATTGTTTTACTTCCATTCTAGTGATTAGGGCTTCATTTCCCAAGATCCTTTCCACTCCGCACATGTGCAGAGAAATAGTGTCAAGCACAGGCCTGTTCGAAACTCACCATAGCGAAAGATTATTATCCCCTGTGCAGCGACCAAGCATTTTGATTGTGTTTGTTCCTTGGATTTTTTTTTTTCACTCCTTGCTCGTGTTCTTCATTTTCGGCTATGGCGACTTTCTGCGATGACACATTGGACTCGTTTGTAGACGGTTGCGCTAAGCTAAGCGGACGTGGTTTGTAGTCTTATGATACAAAATATTGTATTGTATTTCGGTTAATCCTACTCTTCCAGTGTTTTTTTTGTCTCTGTTAAGCGTCGAGGAGTGTCTAATATTTCTTGATTTCTGTTATTGAGCCAATAAAAGCTTATACTGTAGCACGTCTGCCTATAGACCATTGTTTAACATATAGACGCACACGCGCACCGCTGCATAAAGACAACGTGTTTCTGTTTATTTGTGATTGTTCCTGATTTAAAATACGTAAAAATGTTCGCGTATAACTGAAATATGCAATTATAAGCACCCCCCAAGTTTATGAGCATCGAGAAAAAAAAAAAAAAAAAAAAAAAGTGTGCTTATATGTGTAAATACGATACCAAGGATTTGACCACTTTTATACAAATAAAATATGTGATATAGCATGCTAAGAAGCAACTGATAGCAGCTAAGGAGTGTTTACAGGATGGAAAGGAGCGTGACAAGACAAGGAGGGTCTGACATTTAACATACACGCTGCAGAGCCCATAGGGACCCTGATCCAACTCCAGCATCATTACCACGGATCAATATTTGGGGTGGTAAAATGAGCTTTACTTTACTATAGTCAGACGAACATTAAAGCACTAGATTTGCTCAGCCCCGATATTTCTATAGCAAAAGCGCACTTAAAAAGACGAAACCCAAAAATAGCACAAAGACAGAAGAAATTCTGCAGTTTTTGCGGCTTTCAACTGTTGTTACCCTGCTAAATGATGCATACTGACCTTTAAAAGTTTAAAAGCGCGCAGGCAACCCCATTTCTTCATGTGCCGCATGAAGGAACTGATGGATTCATCCCACGTGTAACCGCAAACTTGTGCAATCTGATGGAGGCTCAACAGCAGTCTCTATTATATCGCTCCTATTTTCATTTTAAATAAAAATAAAGGATAATTAACTCCATCCGCCCCATCCTTTTTTAGCCACTTATTCTATTTCTGAATCACATGGAGACAATCTCAGCATCACTGGGCCAAAGGTAGGAACATGCCGTGTCGGAGGTCATTACACCCACACACACACACACACACACACTATTATAAAGTCTCTAGTTCTTCTTTGTTTGGACTGTGGGGGATCTTAGAGAAACCACACATGACATGACAAAAACATGCAAAGTCCACATAGAAAGGCCTAGACGGAGCCGTGAAGTTATTTTTGCAACTAGTTTTGTAATGTCTATTAAGATCTTATTTATAATTTATTTGGTCTGAGTCAATGGTGTCTATAATCTGAATATGTAGGTACTGTACATTCCAAATATGGATGTCATTTTTTACAAGCTTCATACAAAGTCACTATGGTCAAATACATAAACCAAACTTGGTTTAAAAAAAAATAATAATAAAAAAAATAAATAAATACATTTTATAGTACGAACATGAGAGAGAATGAGACCAAAAGCACAAGTCGTACCACGGTGAAGTCTGAACGCGGAGCTGAATGCGTCAACCACGCTCACACTCATCAAAACAACAGTTTCCATAACTGATTTAGAATCAGTACGTTAGTATGTGCATACAGTCAACATAAACTGAACAAATCATTTTACGAGGTGACTCTTCATCAAATTTAAGAGTCACCCATGAATTGATCTTACACTGAATTGTCGAGCATCGTGTTCGTTTTAAAGACTTTGTACACAACAGCAGTGTTGTGATGTTGATGAGCCTGTGTGGCGTGACCATAAAGGCAGCTGCGCATGCTTCTACATCACTTCCATGCATTTAGCAATCGCTTTTATCCAAAGCGACTTACTTAGCGTTATTATTTTTTTTCATCTATTTCTTTTTAATCCAACGGCTGATCTGGGAATCGAATGTAGGTGGAATCAGTGCGTAACCTACTATGGCACACTATCTGTACGCCCTTTTTTTTTTTTTTTTAACTTTCATAACGTTTATTTCTTTTGTTTGTGTGATGCCATTCGGTGAAAGAACCACAACGCCTGAAATAATCACAATAATAAATGTGAGCGACCCACAGACTCCCGTGCCTTAACCGGGCTGATGCATCGCAATGTTCATTTTCCAACAATAAAGCTCATAATGACATTTAATGTAACTTATAGATTGTCTCGGGCACATGCTCTTAATTGGGAAATTCGCTTTACTGGGATAGAATGATTCGACTGGATGTTTCCAATTAATCGGAGTTGACTATGTGCGCGCGCACACACACACACACACACACACACGCACGCACGCACGCACGCACGCACACATACGCACCTACACACACTGTACATACTTTGTTTTTATTATTTATTTTCGAAAACCTAACACTACAAATATTTATAGATGTTTAAACCTGGTAACGCAGGGAAACGAGATAATCCCGTTCTAGTTGGATTAGCGTTAACGTCCAGACGACTGGTTCCGATAAACACTGGTAATGTGTTACACCTCGTTCAACATCACTAGGTCATCACTAGTTAGCACTACTCGTGTGGCGTTTAATTTCCGAGGTCGGTGAAATAAGTGTAACTGTATTTTAAAAACACAAATTACGTAAAAAAAAAACAAAATGAAAACGTTGCTAATTTCCCCAAAGATCAAGCGTTACTCGGCCGAGTCATGACACTTGACTTTAACTAGTACAGTTGAAGAGTTATCGGTGACGCTAAGCTAAACGGAGCTCCATTCGCTCCATAACTTTACTAGCTAGCCCACTAGATTCACTCATAAATAACGGCCAAAACAAACAGGGCGAAGACGACACCATGGTTCGGAAGCGTCAGCTGTCCGCCCGGCTGAGGCGCGCGCTTGGCGGCACACATACCTTGTCAGAGTCGAGGTCGGGGTCGGCCTGGCACAGGCGGTACAGGAACGACTTCGGGTCTCTGCACAGCGTTTGTCTGGTCGTGAGAAAGTACGTGCCGCCGACGTTCAAGCGAACCCATTTGGGCGAACCGCTCCCCGACGGCTGGAGCCGCTCTCCGGGGGAAAGGGCGGGACCCTTCCGACTGCTCGAGCCGCTGGGCTCAGGGCTCTTCTCCGCCATCCCTCATGTGCGGCTCGCGGTCTTCTTCACTGATGGAAGTGAGCGAGCGCGAGCAGGAAGTGTGTGTGTGTGTGTGTTCCCTCCCATTGCGCACGAGCGCACACACCGGCCGTGTCTCTTTACGCAGCGAGCGCCCTATCTAGACAACACGCCGGCCAACTCTCACTGTTAGTAGTGAAACATTCTACACATTTACAAATCTAGGATTATTTAGTTGACATATAATTTAACTAAATGTATATGTATAATTATTACACATAAATACGATATATTTACACAATATATACGTATACAGTATACATGGGTATGTATGTATTTTACTATCAAACACAACACTTTTAACACTCAACATTTTTAAATACGTACGTATAACATTTTCACTGTAAAATGAAACATGAAAGGCATATCTTTCTATATATCTATCCATCCATCCATGTGTCTGTCTGCATACATGTATGTTGCTTTGTCTGTCTGTCTATCCATTTCTCCCTCCCTCATCGACACAGTATAAACACAAAAATAAATGATTATATATTGCATATATTAGAAAGATTTTATATATATTAAACTAGATAAAAAGCTAAATTAGTATACGGTATTTATATAATTGTAAACAATCATATGAAACAGAATTACGCAATAATGTCCCACTGTGGGCCTAATAGTCTTTCTTATTCTAATCAAATGTTCTTATTTGTTGAGTTCACATACTCGTTTACATGAAAGTAACATTTCAATGGCATTTCGACGTGTAAAATTCAAAGACTTCCAGCAGTTCCATCAGAACTGATCTGTTTATCTCTCGGCCGCTGATTTGCTTTGTCTCCAGCGCCCGCAGGTCTTTTCTTACTGTATGTGTTTACATAGGTCGTGGAATCTGAGAGTGAGCTCATTCAGTGCGACCTATTTTCACTCATTTTGCTCTGAAAGATGTTGTGGAGTGCAAACAGCTCGGCATGCATGAGAGAATCCACTGTAAAAGTCAGAGTGAGTCTACTGGGAACGGTTGTCTTAGTGCTGCTGTCTTGCACATGTTACCAACAGCCTGTTAAAAACAGAGGCTAAAAGATGTTACTATTTTTACATAAGTGTTTATTATCAGACTCGGAATCCCTTTTGATTTTTCAGCATAAAGTCTGTGTGGAAACCCGAGGCAACGAAATCAATGAAGCAGCCGAGTCATATTTCAATTTTCATTTATTTGTTTTTTTTATAATAAACTCTTTGTTCACATTTGAAAACATTTCAATTTTTACAAACCATGGCCAATTAAAATCTTACACCGTCGTATTCCGCATATCGCACGGCTGAGTCGCCTTCCTCGTCCTTATATAAGAATAAAGTTACGCAAGGTGCAAACGTAGTAACACGCTGTTACTCGGAACAACCCCTCTGAATTCACAGTTCTATTCGGTGAGGAACCTAGAATCATAAATAATCAACATTTTCAATCAACAATAAAAAAAAAAGATTGAAAAATAAACTCAATCGCTTTTTGAAAAAAAAAAAAAAAAAAAATCCTTTTGAATGTACAATAAAGCATCTGGTAAGACTCTTATTTACAGTGTGGACACTCCTCACAGCTCAATCCCAGCGGGATTACACCATGACTGCACACAAAGTGACGGAATATTATGTAATTGAAGATGATTGAGCTCTCGACTGTCATGCAAATACAGTGTTTCTCATCAAGTCCGCCGTCGTTTGTACACAATAACTCATATTAATAAGTTATATAAATATACAGCCATAAATAGAATATCAAAACAAAACCTGTTTCATCTTAACATGAACCCACCGAGTCCTTGAATTTAACAGCTCAGGGATGAATCTTTTTTTACATTTAATAAAAAAAAAATCCTTCAGCAGATCTTGTACAGCAGGCAGCAGAGTCGGAAATGATCTGTTGTTACGGAGTCATGTGATTTTTTACACGTGAAATATGAGATTATACATTTTATAAATATATTTTATCATCTCTAAGAGAATAAATAGAAATATATTCAAATTTATTCAGCGATCCTTTGAGTGTCATATTCTCCATCTCTACCAAAAACCAAAATCGGGTCCTTCTGTGTGTCTGTGTGTGTGTGTGTGTGTGTGTGTGTGTGTGTGTGTGTGTGTGTGTGTGCGCACCTCAATAAGCACAGTTACAGCCCTCAGGAAACGTCCTGATCAGTTGGCCAGTGGTCTCAAAATGTTCAATCATGCATTATTCTGCCATTAGTGGTATATTGTTCCCCACACCTCTTGAATCTTCTTACACCATTTGTCGGCGTTACCACTTGGGTCCATTAGATAATACGTCCTGTTTGGCTGTAAAAACAATAAATATAATATCATTCCATTGTCCACTTCAAATTTTTCATCTCTAGTTTCTCTCGTGCACAAGTTTATCAATCCGAGTTTGGTTTTACCGTGTGGACAAAAAACGTCTTGAAATTCTTGGCCTCGGGACGCAATTCCGGAGACCATGGTATTTCTCCCTTCAAGACTTTATTCACAGGATCCACGTAATACAGATGGGGGCCTTCGGTTAGCAATAATTGACGCCGACGGGCAAACAATCCCTGTTGATGACAAATACAATCAAATCATAGTGTGAACAATGCAGACAATAACTCAAAACGACTACTGTATATTTAAGGTAAAAAATGAAAGGCATTTGCCTGTTACTACCAGAAGATGGCGCTGTTTAGTTAGAACGCATTTTAATTTCGTTCGAACTAGGCAATAATTACAAAACAAACAGAATGAAATTGTCACCTTTCTTTTGTCCACTGGTCCCATTTTATATATCAAATTGTTTTCTACAAACTGGTGCCTTGGGAAGAAACAATAAATTAAACGTTAATGAATGATAAACTGTTAAATGATGTACTGTTGTTGACACGTTAAAAACAGAAGTATAATAATCACAGGTTCCCTTTAGGACACAATATTACATGTCAAGAGGAAATACAGAAAGAGAGAAAATAAAGAGAGATTATTAACACAAACACCTACACGCTCATAAAACCCTCAACGTTACAGATAATAACAGAACCACTGGGTTTATCAGGCCTGTCACTACAGCAATAAAGAGACTTACATTCAATATTTAACTACCATAAACATTTATGATCCAGAACAGACATTTCTGAATGAAGACAATAACTCACCAAGGATTTACGCTTGTCTGTTTCTGCAACAGAAGCCGTTTTTCCTCACTGGAAAACTGCAGGTCCAACTCGAAGGCGTTCGTGTCCAGATCATGGATGTACTGCTCGATGTTGCTGGAGCATCTCTGCGGGAGGATGCCGTTGGAGACGGAGGGAACACTAGATGAGCTGGAGGAAGCCATCTGCAGGTTGCTGAACTGACTGAGAAGATCTTCGTACTAGGAGATTAACACAGATTCAAACCTCATTTAAAATGAAAAATGTAAACAAAAATTCATACTTTGGTTCCTATGTTCAAATGATTCCCTGTGTGATTTAAAACTAATAATAATTGAAAAAAAACAACTAATATAAATGTAAAACCAATTAAATTAATTAAATAAATAGAATAAAATAATTCTAATAGGAAACTAAATGTGCTTTATTGAATTTTGTTATATTTTGGGAATTTTTGGTGGGAATTATAATTTTGGTATTTTTTAAATCAATCTCTGTGAAAATGAAGTGCAGAATGTTGTATTACATTATATTTTTAATTATCAGCTTCGTCATAATTTGTGACTCCAAAGGGTTCACTAGAATAAAGAATGAATTACATGGTCCAAGTATGGCCTAACATATTTTTGAAATTGTATAAAACTACAGACTTCTCACTCAAATTCCAACAATTTGGCAAATCAACCCAATTGAAACCTACGTTGCCGTAATAATCTTCATCATCTTCAGCCATTGCTGGAAGGTACGGGTTGAGTTTGGGTGGCGTCTGAAGTGGCAGGTTCCCCCACGAGATGCTTTCAAAGAACATGTGACCCTTCAGTTGACTGTATCCACCCATTTCCTCACATCCAAGTCGCTTTGCAGGGTCCAACGACTGAGAGCAGAGAGAGAACAATGCGTTTCATTTGAGCAAAGCCTTGCAGCAACACCAAAGACAGCAAGAACAACCATTTACCAGCAGTTGTTCAACCAGATCTTTAGCTTTCGGGAAGAACTTCTCCGGAAATTCGTAATCCAATTTTGTTATCTTTTGGAATATCAAGTATTCGTTCCTGTTAAAAAGCAAATGAATAGATGAGCGCATGTATAATGATCAAAATCACACGAAAGACACAGGAGGAAAGGGTTCATCTTTAGTCACATGATCCGGAGTATTTTGTTTTCAACTGCTCTTCGAGTCGGTTTATTGGTTGTATTGTAACCAAAACGGCAAGCGGGTCACGTGACCTGGTGGTTGGGGTTTCCTCAGAAGCTCACTATACTGTCTACACAAACAAGTCATAAACACCCAAGCCAGCACTTCCTGTTATTTCACACTGAGTTTTTAGTGTGTGTGTGTGTGTGTGTGTGTGTTTAACAAGCAATTACAAGTGATCTCAATGCACTTTCTGAAGTGCAAACCGGTGTTAAATCATCATTACGAATGGAAGTGAACCCAAGACAGACTGATCCGGAACATACCCGGCTCTAAATGGTGGTAATCCAGCCACAAGTTGGTAGATTATGCATCCCAGCGCCCAGAGGTCTGAACTAGAGGGGGGAAAGTCAGAAAACGCTTTAAATCAACTGCTTAAACACAGAAAAGAGAATTGACAGCACTAAACACGATGGATAAAAACCTTTTGCAGGCCGATTTCTCCGTCAGAAGCTCCGGTGAAACATATTGGGCAGTTCCGACGAAAGAATTAGCTCTTGCTTTAAAGAAAAAGAAATAATCTGGGCATCAGACTTTTCAGAAGGTATATGCAAATACAGTGAACCCTCGTTACTTTGCGGATTCACAACTTCACTGACTTTTTTCATTACGTATGTATATATTATAAAATAACTATATCGCAGATTTTCCGGAAATTACGAAAATAGCCGCGATATATGAAGACACCAAATATTTCGTTAATTCCATTAATAATTAGTAATATCTGCTCTTACAGATGGTTCATTGCATTACATATGACATATAATTTAGTACAAAGAGAAATAAAACACGAATCAGCACCCAAGTTTTGTAATCTAGCCTGTGATTAATGTTTTGACCGCTTTTCCGATCCGCAGCAGCTTGGCTTGTAGCATCTTCTTGTTCTTACTACGTAAAGGGAAGGTTTTAAAAGTCTGAAAACATCTTAAATGAATACGTAAATATGGTGTAATGTGAAAAAGCTTTGCGGATTTTCAGCTATTGTGGCCGAGTTTGGAACCTATTTACTGCGATAAACGAGGCTTCACTGTATGAAAAAATACAAAGTTATTAAAATCAAAAAAAGTGGACGATCCACATACTAGGAAGAGCAAGAAAGAATGTTGCGTTACTTTGAGCGGTGTCGGATGACAACTGTTTGGCCGTCCCAAAATCTGTGATTTGAATGTGCATCTGTTCACTCAGTAAAATATTCTCTGGCTTAAGATCCCTAAAGACAAAAAGAATTATTAAAAATAATAAACAGTGATTAAAAAAAAGTGTTGGCATTACCTGTGAATAATCCCCATCTTGTGCAAGTACTCAAGGGCAGAGACTATCTCAGCGGCGTAGAATTGTGTGCAAGTCTCATCGAATGATCCGATTTTGCGAATGTATCGCAGCAGTTCTCCATTCTTCGCATAACTGAGCGCAAAATCTGGCGGATTAGAGTTTAGGAACTTTTTAACAAACAAATAATGAGTTTAACACTGGCAAGACTCCATTTGGCAGCTTCACATGTTCCCCATTGTTGCTCAAGCTAGGAAAAAAGGATACACAGTTTGTGTGGATCTTGAAACGTGAAGTAAAGCTTCACGAAAAAGGGATGATCGATAGTCGACAGAATGTCCTTCTCTCTGATCACATAGTGCGCTTTATTCTCTTTCCTGATGTGAGTCTTTTCCAGTATCTTCACTGGAAAACAACATTGAGAGATTAGCAGTCATAGATTCAAAAGCCATGCTTTTTTATGCACTCTTTTAAGTCATAAAATTATGTGTCGATTCTACGCTGCAAAAAATCAAACGTTGACTAGGCAAAAAATCTTGAAATTAGACAATAAATCTTGTTTGGATTTATTTCTTACAAGATAAATTAACTAGGTTTGAAATAAAAGTCAAAGATTACTTTGCTTTTTTCAAGACAATGGGACTTGAATGTTCTTGATTAGAATAAAATTATAATTTTGATGACATTTCACACTGTATTGGGACACTTTTCAAAGGAAACATTATGTTTTAACACAGAACTTCACGAAACAAGGAATGTCATGTCACACTTTCCTATTTCATTTTGAACATAAGGAAAAAAACTACTTTTTCTTGTTATACTAAAGCCAATGAGAACAACAACTGATAAGCAGAAGCAAATCTTTCAAAATGTTCTCAGCCCATGCCAGATAATATTACTAGACTCACGTATATTTACTCATTTAGTTTTTTTCATTCAATTCTTTGTTCACATGGAGTTTTTGCAGTGTTATAACTAAATTCTGAATCTGAAGAGAAAGTCGGTTACTTGCGTAGTCCTTTCCCGTGGCCAGCTCTTTCGCAAGAACAACCTGCAATAAATTGATTTCAAATTGTGACAATGTTCCTACACACAACTGCTAGAACAATGACAACAAAAACCAAAGGATGCATTTCCTACCGTGGAGAAGGAGCCCTCTCCTAGGATCTTCCCGAAGCTGAAGTCCTCTCGCTTGCGTGATTGCGGAGGCTTGAGGGGACGTGTCTGGGAGTTCTCCCCCGCGCTGCGGACCTCCATACTCAGACAGAGCGGCCGGGTCCTTACCATTGATGAGGACGTGCAGGAACGCAACACCACGCTAGGCTGGATCGGAGCTGCATCGTACTGAACGTGCAAAACACACAGAGAGAGCAAACATGGCACCGGATCAGACATGCGGCTGCATGTGCAATGAGGAACAAAACCACCTTGGAGGCAGTGAGATAAAGTACAGTACGGCTTCCGCAGAGGGGAGGGCTGTGTTTGTTTTCACCCAGGATTACGAGGACTTAAATTCATTCACTCAGACCTGCCTTTGTTTACCCTAGAAAAGAGGCAAAATATTTACTCTTTCCGCTTAAAGTTATATCAATTTCACGCCACGTGACGGTCAAAGCGCTGATAAGCCCGGGCTGTGATAAACGTGATAAAACGTAATAGCAAATAATTCAAAATGTTTTTTTTTACTTAGATGAATTACTTTATAATCTTCAATTCTTAAAAATGTTCTTGGAAACAAATATATATATATATATATATATAATTGTTCGTTAGTAACTTTTCTTTGGTCTCAAACTAAGAAAAGCACTATATAAATGACTTGAACAATGACAATAAAATACCACTACTTTATATACATATAAGGTTATTTGCAGAAGCTACAAAAGTCATTGTTTTAAAATTATTTCAAAAGTCTTTTAAACTGGAAAAAAACAATACTAAAAATTTGTTCATTTTATTTTTTCTCTGTTTGAAAGAACTTTTAAAAAAACTTTAAAATAATGACAATTTTGTATGAAGGCTAATTAAGTTTGTGTAATGTAATATACGTATAAAGTAAACACTATATCTTACTTTAATATACTGTAACATTTAAAACATAATAGCTTGAAAAGAGTAAATAAAGTTGCAGGTTTGATTCGGAAGGCAAAGCGTAAAGCATGAGTATAGCTGTGATGCAAAGTGCCTGAAAATACACTTAAGTTGTACATGTGATTTTTTTATAAAAATGCTGACGACCTCAAGGTTGTAGGTTTAAATAATTTGAGTTCGATGTTCGACTGTGATCCATTTGCATTTACAATGTCATTTAAATGTGAAATGTAAAATAAGTCTCCAGCTACACATTTGCATTCATGCAGTTATCAGACATTTTTATTAAAACTTGTGTTTCATAAAATTTTGTGTTGCATCACAGTCAAAACACTGAACCAACTTTATTCTTTGGGAATTTAACCCACAACCTTGGTGTTGACTGTAATGCAATAAAACTCATTTAAATGACATTGTCTTTGCAATCACTCCATTTTTCAACCACTTTTTCACTCAAAGCAACTTGATCACAAAAGTCAAACTTTATCTGGGATTCAACCCCACAACCTTGGTATTGTCGACACGATACACTAGCGTGATACAGAAAATCGCGATGCAAAGTCAAGAATAGTTTAATAGTCATGTTTATTCATGCATATATCACCTTTTCAGGACCTTTGGGGTTCATCTTATTCTCTATTTGTGCCAGCAGATGCCAGTGTGGCCACACTTTTCTCGCAATAAACAGACTTCTCAAACAAAACTAAAATGTGAAAATGTTTCATTTTGTGTTTTCCCATAGGTCAAGGTTAACATCTAACTTCAACAATAATAGCTAATTTCATGC
Source organism: Paedocypris micromegethes (assembly GCA_028031935.1). NCBI lineage: Eukaryota > Metazoa > Chordata > Actinopteri > Cypriniformes > Paedocypris > Paedocypris micromegethes. Next base: position 11,329,961 of record CM051506.1, read on the forward strand.
AAATTAAAAATGCAAATGAGGTTGGTCAGTCTTCATTTGTTTACATCAAAACAAATCATATGTGGGTTCTGTTATGTTTGGTGTAAAACCTGGTACTTTCCAAACACCTGCCAAACAAAGTACTTCTTCAACACGGCTCCCGACACATTCAACCACGGAAACTAACCGGGACCATCCCCCAGCAGCCTCGCTCTGACTACCACACGCCGCGCAAAATAAAAGTCAGAAACACTAACCAATCAGTAGAGACCCAATAATTTCGCTCTGGAGTAAATAATGCATCTATATGTTTGTCTGTTTGTTTGTCTATCTATCTGTTTGTCTATCTATCTATCTATCTATCTGTCTGTCTGTCTGTCTGTCTGTCTTGTCTGACTCACTAACTAACTAACAGACTAACAAACTAACAAACAAACTAACTAACTAACTATGTTATATCTATCTATCTATCTATCTATCTATCTATCTATCTATCTATCTATCTATCTATCTATCTATCTATCTATCTATCTATCTATCTATCTATCTATCTATCTATCTGTATGTCCGTCTGTCTCTCTGTCCACCATCCATCCATCTACCAATCCATCCATTCATAATTCTATCTATCTATCTAGCTGTCTGTCTGTCCACCATCCCTCCATTAATCCATCCGTAATTCTATCTAACTGTCTGTCTGTATATCTGTCTGTCCACCATCCATCCATTAATCAATCCATATTTCTATCTAACTGTCTGTGCGTCCGTCAGTCCATCCACCCAACCATCCAGAACTTCAGACTCCCTTTCATCAAGTGAAGCTGAGAAAGAAAGACCCTACATCTAGATTGACTTCACTTCCCACCTTCTCCACATCATCATCACAGTAATTATCACAAACCCCTGTTAGCGTCTTGTCAATACTTGTCCTCTCTTTTTGTCTTGTCACTGTACGTCATGTCGTTGCAGTTGTTTTCGACCTCCCTACTTATTATTTGCCTCCTCACTGTTGTACTGTGTGTTCTGTTCTGTGGAGCATCAGCATGCTGAAGAAACTTTGTCTCATTTCACTGTGTATTGCTCTACTGTATGTGGTTGAAATGACAAATAAGCTCCTTAGACTATTCAAACTTTGAATCATTTAAAGCAACAGTCATCCTCTAACGCTCTTGATAAACGCAAAGGCAAGGAGATACTCAACATCTGCAAGTGAAAGACGGATTAAATGCAACGTACTTCCGCAGTAAATTAATGAAATAAAGTAATTATGCCAAGGTTGAAAAACTACCATAAAGTGAGCATTATAATTCTGAAAAAAACTGGAGGGCTATTGAAGTATGAAACGTTCTTATTTAAGTCATTTCTAAAATACAATAGTATGTATAAGACCTATTAAACACGACACCTAAAGTAACATAAACAGATTATAGGCCATAGCCTCCCTTAGAAACGGATGACTTAAAAGTCCCTCTTAGAATAAGATCAGGAAGCAGGGCTTAGAACGAGTCAACAAGCGTAATCCTGGGTGAGAAACGGATCTAAAAGCCAGGACTGGGTGACTTTGAACAGAAATAGTGGCACTGCCTGCGAGGAAGAATAGTAGTAGTAGTAAGTCTTGACTGAGTGCCAGAGTAAATAATGAATTGAGAAGACTTGGCGGGACTGGGCTCGAAAACAAAATGCAGAAATAAAGAAAATACAATGTTGAGAAGAGACTAGACATTCGTGATCTGTTTGTTGTGCATTGTGCGTACACATACTTTATCTACCGAATTAGCCTGTGATTTTATTATTTTTAATAAAATTGCGAAACAATAACTTTAAGACCAAATAATGTTAGAACCTCAGGCAAAACATTTGCAGCCAAAGTCACACCCTGAAGCCAGAATTTTGCAAGACTAAACTGAAATTGCATTTATGTACAGTCTAATACGATAATACACATGAGATTCTTTATGTTTAGATAGACATTTAAAAAATGCTATCAAATAGACTATTTCTGGTGAAAGCGCTTCAACAAAACAAAAGAAAGTTTAAATATGGCATTAAGCATTGATGGACGGACGGACGGACGGACGGATGGATGGATGCATGCATGCAAATGAAAGACGTACAAAGGGATGGATAAATATTGGAAATGGGCTTTTATTCATTTTCTCTAGGTTGACTGTGATTTTGTATGTATAGATACAAAATAAATATAGATAAATGCATCATAACGTTCATGCACTAAATGTGTGAGGTAAAAAAGGAACTCGCTGCAGCCCCGATCTTTCCAATAAATGCCAAAACTTTCTTTTTCATTAACTAATACTGTATTCGGAGTTTGTGATGTCTGTTATTGCGTCTCAGTTTCCGTGAAACGCTCGGGAGATTTTACGATCTTGTTTGTCAAACGATGTTATCACGTCTGGAGCTTCGTAAGTTTCGTAAGACGCTGATCAAACACAACGGTCATCAGCCGACTGCGTCACTTCCGGTAGCGTGCGCCGCTGTTTGTTTTTAGTCAGACAGCTGACAAAACCACACACATTATACCTGATGCACTTGTCGTCCAATACAATTACCGCATCACACTTCAAACACGCGTACGTTACCTTACACGAGGTAGGGTAGGTTTGCGTATAAGATGGTGTTAAGAACCGACCAAACATACGTGTACGCGCCTGTACACGAAACGACCCTGAAATGTAAATCCAGTACATCACCTTCATTGTGATTATATAATAAAAGGTAAAGCGACACCGTAATCCGAACTGCGTAGCTGGAGGATCACGACCCGGCTAATTGTAACGCCGTAAACACAAATGCGATTCCGCGCAAACGCCTTCGTTCAGCCGTTACTCGACACGTCGGCTGTGTTTTAGTGTTCAAGTACTTACTATTAGGCTTTTGGTCTTTGCCATGGACGCTAACGGGAAGATGTCTGAGTAATGTTGTCATTGCAGAGCTGTAGTGGATGGCCGCTGCTGGCTCTCGTCTGCCAGCTCTGACGTCACATCACAACAACCTCTTGCGCAGCGACGTGGCTATTACGTACTACGCACGGCAGAGGGCGGCAACGCACGGTTGGAACGTTAACTACACGCTCGTGAACGTGACATTTAGTGACAAAATATGTTGTGAAAAAAACTGCCCTTTTGCAGGGGTGTAAAGAGTATCTGCAAACCATACTTGAGTAAAAGTAATGGTACTTTTATAAAGTAATAATAATTCATGAGTAAAAGAATACCTTCCTGTAAAAAACGAGTTACAAGACACCTGAATTTTTTTGTAGATGACAATTGTAAGATGAAAATGTACCAAATTCAGGCTCTAAAAACACCATTATTGTGTTTGGACATCACACCAAAACGAATCACATTGCATAGTAAATTATTGAATTGAATTGAATTGAAAAATCCTTTATTAGTCCCACAGCGGGGAAATTTCACGTCACAACAGCAAAAACAAATCCAAGCAAATAAATAAACAAACATCACCATAACGCACTGCACACATCATAATAGACAAACAAACAAACGGTTAGGGTTAGGGTCTGATTCTTACAGAGCATAAATGAGGATGCACAGGCAATACAAGAATTACTAAGCATCATTTAAAAATCTAATGACTAAAAAAGAAATACAACTTTAGAAATACAAAATAAACTATTATAAACAGTCAAAAAAAACAACTGTTTTTCCGTTCTTCCTTCCTTCTTCCTGAAGGATTTATTTGAAATCCTGATCAGTCTGTTTGTCAATAGTCTTGTTGATGAAATGTTATTGATAATTGTGGAAGAGCTGTAACACTTAACGCTATTAATATCATAATAATGATTTTAATCAACCAACTCTTAACATGTGGATATTCTGTTTTCTCACGCCTTCTGTTGACTGCAGCCTCCAGCTCTCCCACTCAATGTCTAGTTATTAATATCTGTATTCTGATCTAGCTCGGGCTGTTTGCTGAAGGTTGGCACCGGGCATGAGGAGTTGGTGAGGGTGCAATAGTCCTGCTTGAAAATCAGAGGTTTGGGCTGAAGAGCTTGTGGTTTAATGGCTTCACAGATTTCAAGACTCTCCAGACTAAACCCAGAACTCTTGAATGACACATCGTCACTCAAACAAACCTCCTTCAGAAGAAGCTTCTGAGGCTCTCGATCGGGCAGCTCTTCTGAAAACAAAGGAAATTCCTCTTCTGGTGGGATCCTGGGAACACTCCACTTTTCCGATGCTTGGCAAAAGGCCCACGGCTCAGTTGTAGGGCCCACATACGGTCCGGGGCTTTGTGCCGAGAAAGGTTTGTCCGTTTTTTCTTCGTCTTGCTGAGTTATGATTTGGGAAATTTTGTCAATTGTGGAAAAGTCTTCTTTGACATGGCCATCTTGTAACTGAATTTTTGTGAAGCCCCATCCCTTGAGAAAACACAACAAAAAATTAATTAGTTTACACTGCAGTATAACATTTACATTTGAAAAATCACATTTATGCATCTTGTCGTTCATTTAAAATGCAAAATTCATCTATGCCTCTTCACAGTTGCACAATTGTCTTGTTTGCATATTTCAAATCTAACAAATTAATTTTGTTTGTATCAAACAAATGTAGTTGTATCTTTTTTATTTATCTTGCACAATTTGTTATACTATTACATGTTTATTTTATTTTTTTTACTCTGTCATCACTGTTTATTTGTTGTATTGCTCACTCAATTTAACCCATTTGCAATAACAACACCTGCAAGAATGTGTAACATTTGTACAATTTTGTATCTATATATTGCATAGCAAATCACTGTTTTTATTATTTAAATATTTATGTTACATTTTTGTGTATTTTTTTTCTTGTATTTTTTTAAATAAGAGGGAACAAAAGACCAAGTCAGACTACTTCTAATTACTGGTTGTCATGTACAATCTTGTCCATTAAAGTTGATTTTGATTTTACTTTGTACTTGTATAAGCAACTTTACTCTCTACTTGACTACATTTTAAAATTGAATATATGTACTCCACTACATTTGAATGGACACTTACTTACCGTTACTCATTACATTGTGATTGTTACATTACATCACGCGAACGTGAATTAGTAGTTGCACTTTTTGGCACATTTGAGTTTGACTGAGACTGATTTTTTCTCATTTTTATGCATTTTGTGTTGTTGTTATTATGAAACTATGAGGGGTTACATTTAATTTCCATATTAGGAAATAAAACCTCACAAATAAAGGGTTCCTTGTGTTTCACATTTCTTGGCAGTTTGTTGAGAATAAATTCAGTACAAGTAAAATACTTAAGTTCTTTTAAAATGGGATACAATACAACTTTTACTTCTTCTTAAAACTTGCATCTTGTAATGTTTTTTTGCAGGTCATTTTGAGTCATTTTTGCAGGTACTGTATATATTTTACAGGCATAATGTTTTTAAGATATTCATACTCAAGTATGGTTTTCAGGTCCTATTTACACCTCTGTCATAAATGCTTCCATAAATACATGCATCCATCTTCAAAAAAATGATTCCATCAATCCCTTCATTTCTATATACATTCAAAGCATTCATACTTGGAAATGTCCTTGGTGATAAAGCGGTTTGAAGTAAGTCTCTGGTGTCGGTACACGTGCAAGTTGTTTAAGCTTCAACCTATAAAGGTACAAAAAAAACAAAATTGTAAAATGGTTAGTTTCAAACCCCCAACCCCACAAAATCCACATATCACATCAATGCCATTGTTTGAATAATCAGCAATATTTACCGAACAGCAGGAATTAATATGAGCAGAATCGGCAGCCCAAATATCAAACACAATCCAGACAGAATCTTCACAATTTCATCATCAAACTGTATTTTTTTCTTTAAATCAGGATCATCTAAAATCATCAGAAGATACAGAAATGGGTCAGAAAAACAAAACCAAGCAAAAAAAAAAACTGCAAAAACAGAAACAGAATTGTACCCTGGTGTTTTGTTTTCCATGCGCTTGCTTTGCTCCAGTCACTCCATGTTCCGTTGTATTTGTTATTCTGAATTTTCGTTCTCACCATTGCTAGATACTTAGTGTCTGGACTCAACTGCTTTTCAACAGCTTTAATTGTTTTAGATTTAAAGACAGTCACAATGCTCGTCTGAGGAAAAAACGAGAATAGATTTCCTTAAGAGAAACAAACACACTAATATTTCAACGGTCTTACTTGATTAATCTCTCCATCCTTGTAGTACAAGAATTCATAAATGAAAGGCAAAATATTCTTGTATCTATGATGTTCATATCCAGACTTCCATGTGAAGTTATATTCTCCGTTTGCATATTCCAACATAAGGTCAAATGGCACTTTGGGTTTAACTGAAAGACCGGAAGCATTATTTACATGTGAATGACATACAATATAGTTTAGATCTGTTTGCATGAAGAGACTCTTACTGCTTTTTGCCGGACTAAAATCAGAGATCAAAACAGAAGAATTCACGTTTCCACTTTCCTCGTAACAAAGTTTGATTTCAAAAAACTCATCATTGGTCATATCAGAGACACTACAGCGGTAAACTCCGGGGTCTTTCTGGGGCGGACATCGGATTGATTCATTAAACCTGAAACAAGTTCAGTTTTAGACATTTTCCCTTTCATTCACATACTTACTTTACATACATATACTCATCGTATCTCTGAATCTCCACATAGTAGAATCGATTTTCAGTTACGATTGCCAAGGGATGTTTAAAAGAGCAGGTGACAGTCTCACTATAATCTGTTGCACAACTGAGTTCGTTCTTCGGAACTGAAAAATGTCAATAAAAAAACCACAATTGTTTTTATTCGTCTTCAAAATCAGATTTAAATTTCAGATTTACCATGCAAACAGGAAGTAGATTGAAGTAAAAAAGCCAAAAAAGCACAGAGCAATCTGCCCAAGTCCATCATTGGCATGAGTTAGTCCTCATGTGAGACTAATGAAGCTTTTTCTGCTCCTTCAAACTGAGAAAACATGCAAAATGCCCAGATTAGATTGATTTGATCAGAATCAAAATCAGAAATTATTTTTTGCTCCGTTCACTCACAACCTTTGATCATGACAAAACATGAATAAAATTTGAAAACAGCATTAAAATATAAAAATTATTATAAACTTAAAACAAAAATAGTTGTCCATGTTAATAAATTCTGTAAAATGTACATAGTATCTACATAAACATCAAAAATCATAAATGAGATTATAGCCATAAGACAAGGTGAATTAATTAGTTAGTTAGTCAGTTAGTCAATCAATCAATCCAAAATACTAAGAAACATGCAATAATTTGTGTACTCACTATAACCTGAAGCATCAGAGATGAAAGACAGTGCAGCAACAAAACTGAGACAATGAAAGACAATTATCAAATATATAGATAGAGAACTTCCTGTTTGCATAATGAACATTAATCGGATATAAAATCTCTGATTGGCAGGTTGAACAGGAAAACCAGTTGTTTTAAAATCAGAAAACTGATAAGAACAATGTGTTCAGAACAATTTCTCACTAAATGGCTGATTCCAGCGAAGGCATCCACACTACCACTAATAAAGTTGTAGAGCAATTTTATTTAGCAGCAAAAAGGAAATCTATTAATGATGCATAGTCTAAATAAGACACAATTGTTATCTTTAATTTAAAAAAATGATTTACTTCATGATTAATGTAAAAAATACCAAATGAAAGTGTAAACAAAAAAATCATAAATAAAAAAGTCAAACATAAAAAAGCCAATAAATTGAGAAAAAAAGAAGATAAAGTAATTTGTGTGGCTTTTCTGTAAATCCATCAGCATAATAGGTGTTTGCAACAAAAAAGATCATGGGTTTGAATCCCCAAAGAAACATAAGGTTGTTTTGAAGTTGTTTTAGAAGTCTGAATAGTTCTGAAGTCGTTGTAAATCCAAATGCAGAATTTTTATATACATTTGCAGATCTAAACAAGTGGTCATGACAACTGAACAGGAAACGAGAACGAGACAAGGCAAAGTATGTGGGCAGCCGACTTAACTTAGCTAAATATCTACTATACACACAGAGTATACTAATGAACACACTAATGATGTTTAATGTTTGAGTACGGAACCCAAGTGTCACTATTTAATAATTATCTAATTAAATAATTACCGTACATAACTTGAGGTAAAAAAAGACATGTAGTTCAAGGTAAAACGTTAAAACGGATTTAGTAAATGAGAGTAAAATTCGAGTAAAATTCGAGTAAAAGTAAATGAGAAAAGCTGATTTGGAGTGCAAAATTAACATTCTGGCACCAGGTTAAAATGGCTGCAAGACAGGAAGAAGCAGATGAAGAGTGAGCGGTCACAGGAATAACTGAGCGCCCTCTGTTGGGGTGGTGGCATTACAGATTCATTAGTGAAAAATACGTAATTTTTGAAAATTCAAAATTTTATAATTTTCGATAAAAGTATAAATTGCGAGTTTTAATTAACAATCGAAAATGCTTGCAAGTTACCCGTTTGCGTGGTATGGAGAAAAAGTTCGAGCCAGGAGAAAATTCGAAATGGCGTAGCATTGCATTACAAATAAAATGAAGAGAAAAACCTCTGCGGAAGAAAATAAATAAATAAATAAATCAGTATAAAAAACAATGGTTTCAAAAATAAAATAATAAAAAAAAAATGCTTGACAAAAATTCCCCCACCCCCACACAATATGTATTCATTATTCACAAATAAGATCAATAATATTCAAATAACGTATATAACGTGCACAGAATTGTTTCTTTTAAACGAACAGGCAAAGCAATAGGCCAGTGAGTGACAGATGTGTGCGACAGGAAGTGCCGAGCTCACCAGGTTTAACAGAAGATCTGATATTAGGTTTTGTGCGGTGATTAGTGAGCGGTTTGCATGTTGTAGAAAGACTCTTATCTTGCTTTGAGCTGCAAAGGCATGTACATCAGCATTTCTCAAGAAAATTCGTCTTTTTCTCGTGCTTTAGATAAACAGAGCAAACACCTCACAGCATTTAATTCATGTTTTAGATATTTCGTAAAAAACATAGACATATACAGATCCTTACAAAATTTTGCCTAATCATCACTCTACACTAAATGTTAAAAACACGTATAAAGCATATTTCATATTGATTTAAAAAATTGACTTTCAAAACTTTTGTGCATATTGAACCAGCTTTACAGAATATGAACAGGCCATTTCTACAGAATGATGAAAGCGGCTCACGTCAGAAACATACACGGAAATTGTACCATGTATGTTTGTACTCCCAACCAATGAAACGCACATTGAAGTATTTAAGGTCATCAAAAATAAAAGCAATGTTTACTCTCTACTTTACTTTTTTGTTAATCTGTACTCTTTACTCCACTACGTTTAAATGGACACTTTTTGTTACTCGTTAGATTGTGATTGTGCGCGACAAGTCGGCATCTTTTTCTACCACGGTTAATTTCTTGGTCGGACAAGGTGATATCGCCATCTGCAGGATGCTGAAGGTACCGGATGCTATTTATGAGCTCAATCACGGCTCAACTAGCGGTTGCACTTCTATGTATTTTGTTCTGCTATTTTGAAACATTAAGGCGTTAAAATTCTCTATAAGGAAACAAAACCTCATAAATGACGAGATTCACAGTTTTAATCAGTTCTTGGTCTTTTTTCAGCATGAGTAAAATACTTAAGCTCTGTTAAAATGAGATACTACAACTTTTACTCAAGTCTTCTTGGAATCGGTGACTTGTACTGGAGTCATTTTCACAAGGTATTTGTACTTTTACTTAAGTATGGTTTAAAGATACTCTTTACACCTCTGCCAGTTCATAACCTGTGATTTATTTAAACCTGTGACCTTCAGATCTCCATAAATGCTTTCAAGTCAAAGTCATTTCAAGTCAAGTGTTAAATCTCTCTTTCTGAAATACAAAATGCCTTATAGAATCCATTAGTTCGTCTGATATTGAAGCAGCATTAGTCTCGTAGAAGTTTCCAGAGGCGTATTGCTCCATTTTGGCTGCTGATGGGTGGAGCAGTGGAGCAGTGGGCAGTGCTGTTGCCTCCCAGCAAGAGGGTGCTCGAGACTCGAGGCTTGAGTTTAAGGCGAACTGTGCATGTTCTTTTTGTGCTTGCGTGGGTTTTGTCCAGGTCTCCGTTTTCCTCCCACGGTCCAAAAACATGCATTGAAGGTGAATTGCCATTGGAAGTTGCCCATAGGTCCGAGTGAGAATGTGTGTGTCCCCCTTCCACTCAGAGTTGCCCCTTGACCCGGAAATTAAGCAAGTGGTAGAAAATGGAAAGAAGGGTGGCCATTTTACTTAGTTTGGTAGTAGAAAGGCCTTCAATTCCCATCGCTTTGGGCGTCAACCTGTAAGGTAGAAAACGTCACCCACTGTTTGACATAATTTGAATGAGAGCTTCCGGTAATTTCCGGAGAAACAGAGTCCATGAGTTCACTCTCGTTAAATGCTAAAGGACTACTACATTCTGCATCCATAAATCCACTGTCTATGGTGTCCAAATCCAGTTGGACCTGTGGGTATCCGTCATCAGATTGCTTAGAGGAACTGAATGAGGACAGGGAAGCCTGCTCCATGTTCTCCAGGTCCTGATGATGCCAGTCTAGACCCCCGAGACCGGCTCCACGGACCTCGGGCTGGTCATCAACAAACCCATCCAAAAGACCCTCCTGACCAGATACTGTAACTGTGTCTATTGATATGTGTCCACCAGAGTGTGTGACACTGTCACTGTTGCTTCCATGGAAATGGAATTTACGTGTGTTTTGACTTGACAGATCCCGCTGACTGTTGCTGCCATCACTGAGTTCCTCAGAACCTTCGCCGAGCTGCTTCTCACCAAAGACCTGCAAAGTGGAGCTCTTCTCATAGGCGTCATGTTTACTTAATATCAGGGGCGGCTCGACCCATTTCTGAAGAAAAAAAAAAAACAATCAACGTCAGTAGATGTCACCATAGTTCGGGTATTCTAATTGAACTTGAGCAAAAAAAAAAATGGTGGTTAAAAAAAGATATAGATAGGCGATAGATAAACTTACTCGATTTTAAGGACACATTTAAATTAATTCTAGAAGATAAGGGTCCACTAGAACATTTTGGTTACTTGGCTTTATGGATTTTAGAAGAAGGGTGTTCATCAGAGATTTTGGTTGGTGTTCGTTTATTATTTAATTTTAGAAGATAAGAGTCCGTTTAAAGATTTTAGTTATTTGACTTTGACCGTCAAGAGTGAAGAGAATGTTAAAGTTATTCATAAACAGAATAGTTTCATATACATTTTTCATATTTATAGCGTCTTTGCGTTGGTCTGGAACTAACTAAAAAAAAGCACTAAATACAAATAAACTTAAACTTAAATATCAAATTCAATATACGTATTTTCATGGATGAAAAATATTGTTCAATTGATGATGGTGATGATGATGATTATTATTATTATCATCATTATAAATTATAGCATATTAGCTTAAAATTTACATTCAAGGTCCATGGTATTTCTGAGACTCAATCGCACTATTGAGACTCATTTAGTGCCCTCTGCTGGCAACAATTGTCCAGTACACGTCATCAACAAGTCTTATTTTATAGTTCACAATACACACAAAAGAAACGTATAGACTGAAATTTTTTTTGTAAGGGTTGCTAAAGGGTTTAAAGCTAACTCAAAAACATAAACTTTGCAATTTGGTGTCAGAAAGTGCCAGATGTTGAGCAAACATCATGCAATGGAAAATTTAGCAAATTTCCCTTTTTGTTAAAAACAGCTAAAGAAATAAAATAACAACCCACCTTGTCTTGGCTACGTACTCATAAAACTTTCCATTTGAGGGGAAACGGCTATCTTTATGTTTTGAAAAGCTTGTTCAAATGTTGAAACCTCTGGCTTCTTTGAAGACCCTACAGACTGACTCATTCCAAACATCACACTCTCCCCTTATGCCCTTAAATGTAAGAAGCGCTTATATTTGGAAAAAGTCCCCTATAACAGTTTCTACCTAAAAGACCACTATCACACACATGTCATTCAGGAGAATATTAAAATTGTACATAATATGCAGTGTTTGTCTGTCTATCTACTCTGTGTGTGTGTGTGTGTGTGCGCGCGCGCGCGTGTGTGTATACGTATATATACACACACAATATACACAATATTTTATTATTAATATATATATATGTATTTGTATATGTAATAATATGTAATACACTGTAATAATAGCCGCTCATATACATACACATACATAGAGGGTATTATTTTTGTTCTCATACATACATATTGGACACACACACACACACACATAGATATATATATATATATATACACACACACACACACATACATACATATGTGTATACACATAGTCACACACACACATATATATACTGTATTTACTGTATTTACCTTTGTTTATACCTCATTCATGTTATTCATCTCTATTTCTTTATTTAACCTGGCACACTGAGAGGTGTGACATCTTTCCTATTGCGGCACATTTTTTTTTTTATCTCACGAAAGAGACAGGAAATGATAAAAAGAATTTCACCTTGAAGTCTCCTTGATAATTCTGGTAGAGTGGCTTGAAGAAGTCGTGAGGGCTCGGGATGTGCAGTACGGTTATCATCTTAATGCTTCTGTACATGAAAAAAGAACAAGCTGGTATTGAACAGAGGTGACGGTAATTTGTGAAAGTTTAGCTTGCAGTGCTTTGGTCTGACTTCCTCCATCACTAGAAACGTCTCGGTTGATCTTGTGGTTTTAGCGAAGGTAGGATGTGAGAAGACGACTCATATACGGTAACAGCCACAATATTGATTACTGGAATGTGCAGAGGTGCAATCAGCAACATCCATCAAGCCTTTTGACAAGTAGTAGAGTTTGAATAGACACAAAAGGCCTTGAATACCTCATATGACCTGAAGTCAGACAAGTTGGTCATGTGACAGTCATAAAGCGAAAGCTTCGAGTTGGCTTCACTTCTCTATTCTCCACCAAAAGTCTCAGACAAGGCTGCGTGATGCCCTAAATAGCTCATGAAGAGGAATCAAACATTGTGGTTTGATATTTAGTGTGTATGAATCATATATAAAATCCTGATCAACTCTATGCAAAAGAGGCAAATAAATCCTACAATTTTGTCATCTTATGAAAACACACTTAACTCCATTAACTGAAGGATCAAATGTCCAAGTGAATACAGAAAAATAGCAATACTGTGGAAGCACTGCCGCGGCTACCTTAGTCGAAAGGCATTGTGGGAAGGTATTTGGTCAACGCACGCTCTTAATTGAATATTTTTTAGACACTCAAAACTTTTTAGCTCTCGCGGGCCACATAAAATGACATGGCCCGCGAGTAGCCCCACCTCTGGCCCCCGGGCCTTGAGTTTGACACATGTGGACTAAGAACTCACTATTACAGATTGACAGTAGTGTTATTTGAGACATATGGTGTACAATTATGTAGAAATTATTTCAGATCTTTGATTTCATCTAATTAAAAATAAGATTAACAAAATATTAATCCTAACCCTAAACTTCATTTTGCTAAGTGAAAGTTGCTCTGGACCACAAAATCAGCCAAATGCCATAAATGTAAAACTCAAACGGATATTTTCTGATTATATTTTCTGAAATTGAAAAACGTACATTTTTTCTTTGGCCAAAAACACCATGACCAAAGCCATCGGTATCAGCAGAAGCGCAGCATAGTAATGTATCTGTGATTCCTCTGCGATGGACGTCCACTCCACGCTGTTGCTCCATTCACTCCACAGGGACTTAAACACATCGGGATTAACCGCCACCTGAACGTCGGCCACATACATCCTCCCTGGAAGAAGTTCATCATTGACGATCTTGAAAAACGGGTTTCCTTGGAAAGTGAAAAGCTGTTCATTCTGCAAATCAACACACTAATCAACACGCTGTCTCCTGAAAAGTAGGTGTCAACTGGCATGAGAAGAGAGATTTTACCTGTTCTGTGACACTTTTATCACGTAGTCTTACTCTATAAATCAAATCGGTGAGGAGAAAATGATCCGTATATGCCACGTCCCAAGTGAGATTGAAGCCATCGTTGGTTTTTCCAACAGTTAAGTTAAAAGGCTGCTTTGGTTTAACTTAAAAAAAAGAGAGTAATTGTTGTTCAAAAAACAGATGTGACCAAAAAAATTGTTTTAAGACAATTATTGATGATTTTTGCCAAATCAATTTCTAATCAGTCTGTCTATCCATCCATAAAATGTTTACTTTTTAAAAAAAGTTCCTTGTGAGTGTGAAGGACATACCTGATTTCATTAGAGTAAAGTGTGTGATGGCTGCAGGTTTCTCCATGTTGCCTTGTTGGTTTAACTGTGTTGCTGTTATAGAGCAACTGGTATCAACAGCCATAACTATCTCCAAATCATCTGATTCCATGATGCACCAGGACTGTGAAGATTTGATAGTGCAGTTTTGTTCTGCAGTACATACTTCATCCCTGGAAGGTGTGAAAGTGTGAAGATTGTCAATGAAAGCAAGTTGGAAAGTAAAAATGCATGTGTATTTGAATACATTATCTGCATTGACGACAAAAAAACAAAAGCCTGACCTGCAATTGACAAAAACATCACAAGATGCTTTTCCTGTCAAGTCGGAATCAGAGCAATTCAGCACTGAGATGAAGTCTGTGGTGCAGGTTACATTGCAGGCACCATCGTCTGAAAAGAGAAACAGCAAAGAAAATGTTCTGAATTTAAATGACTTCAAAGCTTCCTATGCGTCAAAACGTAAAATAAATGCTATATTAAATATTTTGGGAAAATTGTTAATTATTGCATTCTTATAATACTGCACAAATATGCATAAGAGATTACATTTTTTTTTGTTTTTATAAGATTAGATTTAAGGGGGAAACTAAATTGTTATATTACGATAAACAAACTTACTGCAATGAATCAGTCCACACACAACAACCAGAAGTGAAATAAACTGCCACTGAGTCGTCATGATGAAGACTCTGGGACCCAAAGTTTTCAAAGCTCAATCCTACAATTGAAAGAAATTCAATGTGCGGCAATATAAGAAAAGAATAATTTTCACAACTTTAAATGCAATACAGTGAGATGTATAATATTGATGTAATACAGCAACAAACATGCATTTATTAGACACGTTTATCCAAAGAAATTTACAATACAGTTGTTGTTTGTTTTTTTTTTTTTAAGAATCCATCAGCGTCATACTATCCCTGTGAATGCCGGTGTTTTGAATACAAGCACACTAATAATAAGCTACTACTGTTATTCAACATGTGTCTTTAATACAAATAATACATTTCATTAAGATTAATACAAATTATCCTTGCTGACCACTTTTTTTTTTACTTAATTATTAAATTCAACTTTAATGATTAATGTACATGAACAAACAAACTAAACACAGAACATGAGAATGTAACATTAAATCCCATTTTTATGATTTAAAATGTTAATGTATGTATTTCCTGTTTGTGAAAGTAATGTAAAAGAAGGAACTTACCTTGGTAATACGTATTCCCATTGAACCGATGTTCACAAAGAGTGTTTTTAAAAGAACCATCCTATCACACGGCAAATGTTACTTTAAGGTTACATGACATTTTCAATAAGTCCGTGTAAAGACACTGATGCCGAGTCAGAGAACGTGTGATGACAGCAGGAGGGATGTGGTTGTGGTTAAAAACAAAGGTCAGTGAAGATGCTCCACCTCTTATTGCGTGAATGTCAAAAGTTTCCTTCTTGTGTAGGTGTTTACAAATCACAAGGGCAATGGTGTGCTGAAATAAAGGATGAAGTCTGCAGAATGGAGGACAGAAGGTGATCGTTGAGTATGGTCATCACTTGAGTGAAACGGTTAAAGAGGAGAGCGTTTCGGAGAAACATTGTGTCATTTGTTTGCCAATAAAACACTTTTGGTTCTTGATTCCTGAATTGCTATGTTGCTGTTTGTAAAATGGCCGGCTGATGTTCCATTAGAGGATCCAGTAAGGTTTTTTTCTTTAAAAACGCTAAAAAAAAACCGGTCTTGGCATATTAGGCTTTTGATTGAACTTAAGTGAAAAATACTGTGTTGAATGAACGAATGAGACTTTATTAATCCCACCGGGGGGGGGGTGATGATACAGAATAAAATCCAAAATAAAAATTAGTGATACAGAATAAAATCCAAATAATTGTAAAACATTTTGGAAGGAAAATAAAGAAGCTACGAATAAATAAATAAAGTGTTGTCCAC
Organism: Paedocypris micromegethes; assembly: GCA_028031935.1. NCBI lineage: Eukaryota > Metazoa > Chordata > Actinopteri > Cypriniformes > Paedocypris > Paedocypris micromegethes. The sequence continues at coordinate 11,346,183 of CM051506.1, forward strand.
TCAATTAAGAATACTGACCGGCCACTATCCACTTTTCTTTAAAGAAGGGCCAAAAAGAGAATTTTATTTTTTACTATTTAATTCAATTGAATAATTATTTATTTTCTTGTGCTTTTTTCTACGAAGAGCTTCAACCTCCTTTATGTCTATAAAGCTGGACTTTACGTCACACCTCTTCTACAACATCTCTGTTCCTTTGGTTGTTTGTGTCATGTCAGTGTTTGTCCCGTTATCGTGTCTTGTCGTTTGACTTCCCTATTTACACAACCACCCACTGTTGTACTGTGTTCTGTTCTGTCAATCTGACAGCATCAGCAGCCTAAAGAAACAATTTTACCGTGTCTCATTTTACTGTGTATTGCTCTGCTGTATGTGGGTGAAATGACAAGTTAAGTGCACATGCACACACAAGAGCACATTGGAACATGGGAATTGCATGGTGAATTAAACTAGATTTACACATGCACCAATTTTTATACAATTTTATTTATTTTTTGTTTTTATTTACTAATTGTATTTATTTAATACACAGTTATACACTAGCTCCATTAACACAGAGCTGTTGATTTAATATTAATGATTTAATATGAAGCACTGATGACACACAAACTACATATCCCATGATGCAGTGTTTTAAACATATTATAATAGTGCTTTAGCTGCCTTGTTATAATAATAATAATAATAATAATAATAATAATAATAATGAGTGTTAATTGAATAATACAATTTCTTAATATGAAATTATGAATTACTTCATATATGGTAAATTTAGTATTTCATATAATGTCACATTTTTACAGGATGTATTTTATGAAGGAAGAAATGTTTAAGTTATTTTACATTTATGTTGATATTTTCTGAATCAATTTACTTACCAGTTTTAAAATCGATGTACAGTTTATGTAAAAAGGCTTAGTTTTTGGGGTTTATACGTGCATATTCTTTTTGGCCACTGACTTAAAGAGCAATTTGAGCAGTTTGACACACTGCACAGTTTGCTTGTGGTCCCAACCACTACACAGGCGCTATTGCATATCTCCTGCACACAGCTATGTGAGAAGAAAATTCAGTTTGTTGACATAATTCCCTTCAAGATTACTTCACCCATCACTGGGTCAGAGAATCTTTTGACAAACAGACCCCAGTGAGTATGAATTCTGATACTGTACTCACCCTCAGCAGACTGGAGCACCTCAGGGCTCTGTTCCGAGCCCCCTGCTGTACTCACTGCACATTGCTTAGGTATGCAAATTAAACCTGAGAGGTTTGTGCTTGGGGTTTTGATTAAGAGGTTTGTCACAAACAACAGACAAATTGTAAATTGTTTTAAAAGGCATAATAAAAAGATACGACAGATAAAGAAACAATAGGTGTCTAAAGATCGCCTGAATAAAAATTGAATTTCTTCCGTCATCGCTTGAAAATGTCACTTTATTTGTCGGTAACTAATCAATTGCTAGTTTAGCTTGGACTTATACTAACAGGTGACGCTCGTTAATATTTAGGCTTTTAAAAAGGAAACTGCCTTGCAGCCAATCCGTTTGTAATTACAAGAGATGTGCTTTCGGCGGAAAAAACCCGCGGTCTAACTATTATTCAGGCATATGTGCGAACACACTCGGGGTCCTTCTGGTCTCGGGTAGATGTATGTTTTCTTTTTTTGCAGGAGGGAAACTTCGCGATTTTTTTAACAAATCAGTTTGTCTCGAATTCAAACGAAAAGCCTCTTGGTTTAGTGTAAAGCTCTTGGATTTGCGCCAAAAAGGTTTGTCTGGCTTTCATCGGGTGTATTTTGCGAATACGGACGCGAGTTGTAGGGTGTTTTTGTTTGCGGCTGTTGCTAACGAGCTAGCCTCCTAGCTGACAGGCTAATACATCGTCCAATGCTGGCGAACCGATATATATGGCGCGAAAATAGTAGTCGGCTAATCTGAGAATCTAAATAAGATTAATCGTCACATTCCGTTCTGTCGTCTGGTCGTGCAATCTGCCATTCCTTTTTTCACCAAATTGCGCGTTTTTTAATTGCGCATTGAGCGGCTTTGAACACGCGCATCTTCCCGCACATCTGACAGGTCGCCTTATTCTCTTCACATTTTATTCTTGTTTTTGAAAAGACGACCTGCAAAATAAAACAAAATATCATTACAAGCAACCGGTTCACTACGATTTTACTTGTTTTTTTAACCGAAGCGGACCGAAAGTGCGCAATTTTCCAATTTGCGCAAAGCGCGTAGGAACAAACGCAGTTCAGATGCGCCGCAGATTCAACACGGCCGACGTGATCTGAGCACATTGCTCTGCACTAAAAAAAAAAACAAAGTCGATCGTGACCAATTAAAACAATTAGGGTTAACCTAATGTTTTATTTGTGCAATTAGGAAAAAGTAGTACCCACTTTACGCCTGAGGTTATGCATATTAGTGCCAACTTTCAAATTTTGCTTTTGTACGCAGTGTAGGGTCTATCTACCTCTCTTATCATAAATACAATTCTAAATTGTAATGTTTTTTTTTATGTTCTAGGTTGTCTTCATCTTGCTGGTAAACATCGTCATGTCTGGTATAGCGTTAAGTCGTCTCGCACAAGAGCGAAAGGCTTGGCGGAAAGACCATCCTTTTGTAAGATTAAATGCCTTTTTTTTTTTTTTTTTTTTTTTTTTTTAATCTTGGTACATTTACAAAATATTTATGCGCATGTGGTAAATATGGAGAATATGGCAATGTTTTAATATCAAAATAATTTGGCCGGTTCTATCTTGTTTTGAAGTTTTTTATTTTTATACGAAGAGTTTTTTTTTTTTTTTTTTTTTTTTTTTTTTTTTTATAATATACAGGGTGTTGATGTTTGAAATGCTCTTAATTTTTCAACTCTCATCAGGGCTTTGTGGCTGTACCAACAAAAAACCCTGATGGAACCATGAACCTGATGAATTGGGAGTGCGCCATTCCTGGAAAAAAGGGGGTGAGAACGAGTTTCAACTTCTAAATTTAGTTGAATAAATCAGTAAGTTTGAACAAATGTTTGAAAAGATCACAGAACAACGTCACCGTTTTAGCGGTTTTGGTTGTTTTTGTGGCTTACACGCCTTTTTCCTTTTTGCTAAGACACCGTGGGAGGGAGGCTTGTTCAAACTCCGGATGCTGTTCAAGGATGACTACCCTTCCTCTCCGCCAAAGTGTAAGGGAGATGATTGTTGTTTGCTCGGGAGGAGTTTGTGCTAACCTGAGTTGGAACATTTTGATTGTCTTTTTTTAGGTAAATTCGAACCACCTTTATTCCATCCGAATGTATATCCGTCTGGTACAGTTTGCCTATCCATTTTAGAGGAAGACAAAGACTGGAGGCCTGCCATTACAATCAAGCAGGTAAGATTTTGCAACCTGAATCTGGGAAAAATTTTTGGTTTCTAATATCATTAAACGACGATTAGTAGAACGGGTACCAACCATCTCTTGTTTAAGTTTATATAGCGCTTTTCTTGGTTCCAGACCAACGCAAAGTCGCTAAAATTGTTGCCACATTACATCAAAGTGATTGGTGTTTGGTCCAAAAATCAAAAGCTCTATTGTCGTGTATGAACTTGATTTAAAGCTGTTTACATTGGCCTTGTTAGTTGTAATTTTGCAACTTTTAAACATTTTAACAAAATGAAAAATGCGAATGTTTTTAGAATTACTCAACAAATAAATACCAAGGCTTTGTAGTCAGTTTATGTCTATTTTCTTAGACCGTGCAAGAGCCATGCAAGTGAGAGCCTTGCAAGTAAAAGCTGTATGATAAACTCTGAAAATAAACACAAATGAGAATCAAACTAGTTCTCAAGCATTTACTTTCTCTGATTATTTATCAGTGACGTTTTTTCAGTTTTATTCTATCCTGAAGAGGGCAGTGTTATTTCATAAAGGAACATAAATGATGAACCGGGTTCCTTATTCACAGATCTTGCTAGGAATACAGGAACTCCTAAACGAACCAAATATCCAGGATCCTGCACAGGCCGAGGCATATACAATTTACTGGTATGTACTCCCTGTTTTCAGTTTTTTTTTTTTTTTTTTTTTTTTTTTTTTGTACAATTATCTATCAATCATGGTAATTGGAAGAACGTCGTTTTTATCTGTTACCCAGAGTTATTCATTGTTTGAACTGATATTAAAAAAATCATGTATAAAATGCATGGAGTGCCTATACCTTACTGTTTTAGTTGCTGTAATTAGAGGAAAAATTGACGTTTTTATATATTTTAAATTTGAAGGTTGGTGGTTTCACAATATGAAAGCAATAATAAAAATCTTGTTTGCCTTTCTGTTACAGCCAAAACAGAGTGGAATATGAGAAAAGGGTCAGAGCACAAGCCAAAAAGTTCTCGCCGTAAACCTCAGATTGATAATAAAAAGGGTTCTGACCAGGTCTCCCCACTCATTACCCCCTTCAGTTCTTATCCACTTCAGTCACTACTGGGCTTAAAAGTTGAATGTGCCGTGCCATTTTCAATTCAGTGATGCTCAAACTTCTATCTTAAGTGGTTTTACAATTTGGTATCCTCCCCTGTTCCCTCATCCTCCTCGAGTAAAGGAGCTCACACCAGGTTTTGTCTCTCCCACCACTCCATTTTTTTTTTCTGTACTTTGTTAACAGTGCTTCATGTTTGAAAAAAAGGCACAATATTCATCCACGAGGAGAACGAAAATATTCCAGCGCCGCAGACGTATATGCCTGAATCTGCTTTCATTTATCTTCTTTTTTCTTCGTTTGTTTTTTTTTTTTT